>CM021101.1:422267701-422666093 GCA_007115665.2 Sequoiadendron giganteum | reverse complement strand
TCTTGAGAAACAACTCTCAAACTCTAATTCTTGAAACCCTAAATTTAGTTCATGCAATGAATTTAGGCGTTTTTTCTTTCTTTCAAATTTTTTGAAATTTCCAAAAATTTCACTAAGGCATGAGAAGTTGGGCACCCTTCTTGAGGTGAGGCGCCCAGTCTCCCCAGACTTAACCAATTTTTCATCATTTTCAACTACTGTTCAATTTTCAGCCCTAGTTCGATCCTATCTCCCAACTTCCAGATTGATCCGACGGACGAACTGAACATTTCATCATGGAGCTTGATCGAATCTGACGACATTGTTTTGGAGATGTCTTCTGACAAAAACTTCGTTTGACCCTTCAAATTGTCAGGTGCCTATCTCCACCAGGGGCACCCATTTCTTCCAGTGTTAGCCACTTTAATGATCTTCAATCTTTGCTTGTCTTTTGACCTTCAAATGAATTCATGATTCCGGGCGTTGCACTGATCACACTGACTGGTTGATGGATTCACTGGATAGCTAAGAAGATTCTGGGAGGCGTCTCCTGGATGCTTCATCTCTGGAAACTGACATTTAATGGCCCTAAACCCTAGGCGCCCTTCTCCTTCAGGGGCGCCCATCTCCTCCAGAGATAGTTTTTATTCTAAGTATTTCACTATTGCTTTTGACGTTTGTCGTTCCATTTACTTTTTCTCCTCTATTCGGCTTGCAACATTTGATGACTGTCAGCTCCGACAGACGTGTTGATGATTGCGTTGGAGAGCTTGATCTAGTCTGAAGAAGCTATGTTAGTGGCATCTTTAGCAAATTTACTTGTTTAACACCTCAAAAACTTAGGTGCCCTTCTCCTTCAGGGGCGCCCATCTTCACCAGACTTGGAATTTTTTTATCTTTTTCATGATTTGCATTCTATCTCCAACGTGAAACTCTGCCGTTTGATCTGAGATTCTAGTTGATTGAATGGTCAGATGATCGTGTTGATTGATTCGTTGCAAAGCCGGGAGGCTTCTGAGCAACAATGGTCTAGAGGCAAAAACCCTAACTTTGACATTTGACTCCTTGAAAAGCTGGGCACCCTTCTCCTTCAGGGGTGCCCATGGCTGGCAAACTTAGCCATTTTTTTGCATTTTTCAAAGCTTTGCCTTGTTTGACGTGCCTTCCTTGTCATTTGATTGCTAGAACAGAAAAAAGTTTCTAAGGCATTGAAGTATGGGCACCTCTTCTTGACTGGGGCGCCTGAAGTCTGTAGACTTAGACAAATTTTTGCATTTTCAATTCTTCAATCTTCCTTTCTCCGTTCTTCGTTTTTTGTGCACGTTCCTCGTTGATAGCTTCTGTTTGACCCTTCAAATGTCTGATTCTGACACTTGGCAATTGACGGACCTCCATTGATGACCTTGGATCTCCGAAAAAGCTTCTGTAAATGCACAATAGACCCAATAGGGTAAAACTGATCTTTTTGTGATTCTGACTGCACCGACCTGATGAGGAAGTATTTTAAGCCAATCAAAATCAGTCTTAGCCCTAAAAGCCAAACTTTCTATTTTTAGAAAATTTTACAAGTATCCATTTCTTAAGAAACCTAGAAAAACCCAGAAAAAGTTTCTATTTTTAGAAAACTGCTAAAAAAAGAAATTTTCCTAAAATTTAGGGTTGAAAAACTGACATCTTGGTTTTATAGATTTGATCGTTCTGAACCGACCTAAATTGTCAGATTTTGAAAATTTCAAGTTTTTTGACCCCCATGCAAGACATGCAAACCCCAATTTTGACCTTTTTGACAGATTTAACAGTATTTCTACTCATTTCTTCAAAATGCCTAAGTGTAGCGAAAATTTTAATTTGGGGTACAACAATTACAATGCTGCTATAATATGAGAGACAACTGTAAACTCAAACCCTACTGTCTGTGTTGTGACAGTGAATAGACCCAGCCAGTTCTACAATTTTTCAATATTGAAAATGCAGATATATTCTAATCTAAATGATGGTGATGGAACCTAGTTCAGATGCTAAGGGATAGAGCTGCCTGTGATGCAAAACTTTTGTTGAATTCTTCTAAACTTGGCTCCCTTTGATGCCAATGACCACGCCCAGGTTGCTTGAAATGCAACGACTTATTTTCCAGCCAAAATCAAATTCTACCAATCCTCAAACACAAAGTCGAATTCTGGTTTTAGCGCCTAGCTATTGCCAAGTTAAAAACTCCAAAATTCGTCTTCCATGAGTTGCGCCCAACAACACAAGGAAACCACAAATTTTTGCAATGAAGCCATCCGTCTAATAGATGAAATTGAATCTTTCCTTGTTCCTCAAAATCGATTCCCAAGCTGCAAAGCAGACTTTCTCCAACTGAAGAATGATTCCAACAATCTGAAATTATCTTCTACAAAAATCGAATATCCCCTTGTCTCCAAAATTTGGCCAAAGGCCACTAAATTTTGCTCTAAAAAATAATATTATTTTATTCCAAGTGATTTTATGATATAACATTTATTTTAGTCACTTTATTAAATTAATTAAATATAAAGCTATCTTATACTTTTGCAATATTGAGATAACTTTACAAATAATTAATTTAATCAATATTCCCTTATTTCTTCACCTAGCCTTCGAGAATAAATAAGGCTAAATACATCGCAGGCATGGCTAGTATGAGGGGGACATTACAGTCCTCCCTTCTTGAAATTGCTTGCCCTCAAGCAATTGCAAACTAGGATGTTGTAGAATCTGATCACTCTCCCATGTGGCATCCTCGACGGGCAAGTCTCTCCATTTCACCAAATACTTCTTCACCACCTTGTTCCTCAATCTCTTCTCCCGGGTATCTATAATCTCCTCAGGGACTAGGACCAAATGTCCCTCCTCATCCAATGGTGGAAGCTCCGAAGAAGAAGTAACTTGCTGCCCAAGTGCCTTCTTAAGGAACGAAACATGAAACACATTATGAATCTTGTTGCTTTCCGACAACTCCAACTCATATGCTACCCCTCCAACACACCTGATAATCCTGTATGGCCCATAAAATCTAGGTTTCAGCTTCTCCACACTACTCTTCTTCAAAGAAGACTGTCTATAGTGCTACAAACAAAGGTAGACCAAGTATCCCACCTCAAAACTACGCTCAACCTTGTGTCTATCAGCATAATTCTTCTGCTGATTTTGTGCCACCTATAGGTTGTCCTTGAGTGCCTGCAATGTATCCTAACTCTCTTGGATCCAATCCTTGGCCTTCAAAGCCTTGCTCTCACTGAAAGCCAAATCCATGAACGATGGTGCATCATATCCATATAGTGCCCAAAAATGAGACATCCCAATAGACATATGATAAGTGGTATTATAACAATACTCTCCCAAATGCAACCACTTAATCCATGCTTTCTGTTGTCTCGAGATGTAGTTGTGCAAGTACCCCTCAACCCACTTGTTGTACCCCAAATTAAAAAAATTGCTACACTTAGGCATTTCGAAGAAATGAGTCAAAGTCTTGTTAAAATTGTCAAAAAATGTGAAAATTGGGGATTTTGCATGTGTTGCATGAGAGTCAAAAACTCAAAATTTTCAAAATCTGATCATCTAGGTTTGCTCAGAGCGACCAATTCTACAAGACCCGAATTCCAGTTTTTTGGCCCTAAATTTTAGAAAAATTTCTATTTTTAGAAACTTTATGAAAATAGAACTTTTTTTGGGTTTTTTTTGGGTTTCTTTTGAAACAGATGCTAGCAAAATTTTCTAAAAATAGAAAGTTTGGCTTTTAGGGTTCAAACTGATTTTGATTGGCTCGAAATACTTCCTCAATAGGGTGGTCTAGTGAGAATCACAAAAAGATTAGTTTTTCCCTAGTGGGTCTATTTTGTTTTTTTAGAAGCTTTTTCAGGACTCCAAGGCCATCAATGGAGGACATTCAACTACCAAGTGTCAAATTCAAAAATTCAAGCACTGAACAAAAGAAGCTGCTACTGAGGATCAAGGGACGAGGAATGAAGAATGAAAGTTGGTGAATCATGAAAATTACAAAATTTTGGTTGTCTGGAAAATCAGGCTCCCTTGCCAAGTAAAGGCGCCCAGAGTTTTGTGCCTTAGAAAATTTTCATCTCCGACAGTTAGAACAAAGGCTAGCACGTTGAACAAAGGAGAAAGTTGAAAATTGCAAAATAAAAACTAAGTCTGCCAGCCATGGGTGCCCTAGAAGGAGATAGGTGCCCAACTTTTCAAGAGGTCAAATGATGGAATTAGGGTTTGTCCTCCCAGACAATGTTGCTCAAAATCTTCTCGAGTTCACAGTGAATCCAACAGCACAACCATCTGATCAACTAGTCATTCGGAATTGAAGATCGAACAGAGGAGTCTCAACCGAGAAGTTGAATGCAAAATCATAGCAATCATCAAAAAATATTCAAGTATGAAAACTTGGGCGCCTTAGAAGGAGATAGGCACCTAGGGTTTTGAAGCACCAAATTCCGCAGTTAGTGTTTGCAAATATGCTCAATCTCTTCAGAATCCTACTACCTTCGCACTGAATATCTTGGCATGATCATCAGATTCATCAACTGACAGTAAATTCAAATCAAACAGAGGTCATAACATGAGGTTTTCAAGAATGAAGGTTGAAAAAGAGCCAAAAAATGGTTAAGTCTGGAATTCTAGGCACCCTAGAAGGAGATAGGCACCCAAGTTTTTGAGGCATCAAACGAGTGAATTTGCAGTCATGGCCTTCAACATGTCTTCTTCAGACTTGAATCAACTCTTCAACGTAATCATCAACAAGCTCATTAGAGTTGACACTCATTAGATATCATCGACAGATCAGAGGGGTAAAACCATGAAAATGAAGAAGTCAAAGGCAAAAGGTGAAAAATAAAATGTCTGAAACATGGGTGCCCCTGGAGGAGATAGGCGCCCAAGATTTTGACCCCCTAGATTTAGTTTTCAGAGGATGTAGCTCCCAAGAGATCCTCCTCAAAATTCATCAAGCTATCCAGTGAATCTGACAGCCAGTCAATCGGGTCAATCTAGCTTCCGGATTCGCGAAATCATTTGAAGGTGAGGAAACAGTGTTGAAACTTGAAGAACATAAAAATGGCTAACATTGGTTTTGCTAGGCGCCCTAGAGAGAGATAGGCGCCCATGATTTAGAAGGCCAAGATGGAGTTTCTATCAAAAGTTGCCTCCAGACAAACTTTGTTAGATTCGATCAAGCTTCAAAATGGATCATTTTGCCAGATCACGGGATTCACCGAGCCCCTAGAAATGGAAATTGAATTGAGGTCAGAATCAAGCAAAATCTTGAAAATGGTGGAAAAATGGCTAAGTCTTGTTGATGTGTTTTTTATGACAACACCAACACAGAATAAAAATGTCCAACGGCCACTCTATTCTCTCTTGATCAAAGTGTTCCGCATGCTAAGATTGCGTGAAAATTCATGCATTCGACTCCAAGGTTCTTTTAATGCGAATAGACTCAGTTGGTTGATGTGAATATGCTGGGTATTCCAAGGGGACTTACGTAATTGTTCACCTTTATATGCTCAAGCAAATGAAGGATTTTGACTATGATGCTCTGGTATTTGAATGGATCGGAAAATGCTGAATTTAAAGGAGGTAGGGATAGGAATTCTACAATCTATTTCTACGGATGGAATGCAAGGATTAGCTTTAACAGTCTTCAAACCAAACTTCATTTCGTCTCCCCTTCGGACAACTCTGACAAAGCTGGTGCAATCTTCAAAGGATGGATGAGATGTTCAAATTGAGATTCACCATGCACACCCCTTCACAATGAAGCAAGTGGGCACACTAAACACAATCAAAGTTAAATGCTGAGATTCCAGTTGACCACGCAGGAGCAGACTTACCATCAGCAAGTCCGCCAGTGGTATGGATACGAGAAGATATGCCCAAACTAATGTCACATTCCACAATTAACTCTACTTGCATGAAAACAAATCTACTTTACTTTACTCTATTCGAATTGGAAAGACGAAAAGATCTCGTCAACTGACCACAACACAAAATGAAGTCACCAATCAATGAAATCTTTATATCATGAGAGTCTTACACAACAATCTTTTGCAAAAAATTTCAAAGGGAAAGTCTTTCTTTCCTTTCCAACTAAGCTAACTTTCTTGTTTCTGTACGCACACTGGCAACTCACTTGTCTACCTGCTGTGCCATTCTCTTCAAATCCTTCTAACCCACTGATTGACTCCCTGGAAAACTCAGCTGGAAGCTCAATTGCTGGATTTTCTTGCCCACAAGGACGGGACAAGTGCTGCATGTAGCCAATCAGTGTCTTGTGCTCTACCTTCAACCTTTTGTATTTGCCCTCAACATGGGACAATCTATCCTTGAGTGCTCGATAGGAATTATCGCACTCCTCTACCATTGTGCTCCAGTAGGGCGGCCTAGTTCCATGGTTGTCACAACATAGTTCTAGGAATGGCCTCGTTCTATCACATTCTACCCGAGGAACTGCCATATGCAAGGTTCGGGATCCATCCTCATCTGTGGATATTTTGGAGAACTTCCTAGCCTTTTTCTTTGCTGGAGGTGCGCTTGATCCTCTGTAATTAATTCCTCCATCTCAGCTACGGGATCGGTCTCATCTACAGGATCACGCCTCATTCTGTCCCTTAGCCATTCTGGCACCTCCTGCCACATGTCAGATATAATAAAAGGCTGTTCTACCTTGGCCTCTACCTCATGAACTTCATTTCTGCCTTCGCTCTGACGAGGCTCACCGTCATCAATAGGCTCCATGTCTCCCGAGCTCTGGGCATCCTGATCTGAAGTAGCATCACCCTCGAGAGCCGCCTCAATTTCCTGCTGAAATTGAGTATTAGTAGCCGTCCCCTCATCTGTCTCTTGCTGATTTTCCTGCCGATGATCTTCTTGGGGCATGTTGATGCTCTGACCGACTGATTCTCTACGAGGTGGCTGACTCGCCACTTGAATTGTCTGCTCTACATCCAATCTCTCCCTCTGATCAACAAATAACGACACCTCCTGTAAGCTTGGAGAGTGTGTCCGAGACGGCGTATGCATGGACTCTTCAACTACCATAGGCTCGGGTCGAACTGGTTCCTTTCCTCTAGGCTCTGGAGTTGGGTTACTCCGTCTCCTCTAATTAGTTGCTTGTAATCTGCTGTCTCCCATCAAATTGTAGGTAAGGGGAATTGACCTTCCCTTGAGTCGGCTGACATGCCTCTCTACCCAACTCTGTGTGAATGTCAAGACTGGGATTCAAAGTGTATCCAAGTCAGTGATCTCTAGCTCAGACCAATCTGGGAGTGGCAGAGGTGTATCTCTTACTGTCTCGTAGTCAGCCTGTACTACGTTTATATCTTCCTCAATCTGATCTGGCACTGGGATGATCTCACACTCTCTGACCATCACCAACGGTATTCGAGAGAACATTCTCTTTCTGACCTTGATCTCATCCACTGCACTAGCCCAAAAGTCTTCGATTTGCACCTTGTGTCTGAACTCTTCTGTCAATATCCACCTGATGTTTCTGTGGGGATCATAGTAATGCCTATTGGTGTGATAGGAAAGGTGGAAGAATTGGAGCTCCGCTTCTGCCTCTCTTGCTGCTTGCAGTGATAGGCAGATTTCATCTGAATTTCCCATAGTAATCGGGAATCCGAGTCCACCTTTCTTCTTCTTCTTCTGAATCTTATCATAGGCAATCAGTTGCCTAGATACTTCCAGCATCACTATCCCGTTTGTGGGATACCGAGGCAATCTGTATGGATAGGAGGAAAATCTTTGCAACCTTATGTAGGTGAATTTTTGAAATTGGATAAACCAACATCCGAATTTCTCCATCATTTCCTCTGCCTCCCTTGATATTCTGTGGTGGGTTCTTTGTTGCAAGGTCCTCGTGATATGCATTGTAAAGGCGTCATTGACCCTCTTGTAATTAGTTGTGCTTGTCAGATGCAACTGTGGACAAGCTTCATATATTTTAAACTGATGGGATCCGCAACCGATTGGTTCTTTGTAAGAGATCCCTCTGTATCTCATCATGCGAGCCAGCATGTAGACAAGGTAGGAGCCCATGTAAAATGTCTTCGTTCTCCTCACGCCACGAAGTTGCTCATGTATGTTATCATTGATCATCAGTGCCCAATCCATGTAATCCTTTCCCTCTAACACCAAGTTGACAAAATAGAACATCCAAGGTTCAAAGATGAATGCTTGGGGGCATCCTCCAACTCTGCTTAGCATCATAATGAGATCACCAAACTCGTGTCTCAAGTCATCTGAGACTATCTGCTTGGGCAATTTTGTGCGAGTTGGCTTGGGTTTAATCATCCACCTAGTGTTTATCAAATCAGCACACCGGTCTGTGGTGGATGAGTACATCTTTCCAGCTCTCTCTTTCGTCTTGTAGATCATCTTCTCATGAACTGGAATCCCGAATGCCTCTCCGATCGCTTCAGGTGTCAGGTTAGCCAACACCTTGCCATCTGGCGAAGTGACCGTCCTCTGCTCTGCATTGTAGTGGTAGATGCATTCCATGATGAGTTCTGGACATCGGATAGCTGGCGGAAAGTTGGCAGCTGCATACAGTCCACTTTTGACAATACTGTGCGAAGTCACTGACGGGTGATGACCTCCAGTCCCCAATATCCTTCTTCTGAATGCTTCCATGTTGAATGAGCCTAAGTTCGTGTCAGCTAACCTGCCGAGCTTTGATGAAAATTTGGATTCTGGCAAGAATGACTTGCCCAATTTCTTGATCACAGCTTGTCTGGACTCGGTGTGGTTGTTTCTGCCTGCAACTCTTCTGCTTGATTCGGCCATTCTGCAAAAAGGCAAGAGAGTCATTAGAAAACAAGATTTTATAAAACAATATATCGCTTTTGAGGGTGCCAGCAGATTTTTAAATAAAAAGGTTGCAACACTTTGTCACTTTCAGCTGCAAACCTCAACTACGCCTGTTTACTTCAACGTTTTTAGAAGTTTCTTCCCTGGTTGTAGCAACACAATGCCAAACACTTGGAAATGTTTGCTTGCAGTAATTTATTTTCAACAAATTTGAAACCTCTCCCTTGAAGTTCGTACTTGTCCTTCTAACTTAGCAACTTTCAGCAACTTCAAACTTTCTTCTCAAGTTGTACTTCAGCATTCAGCAACTTCAACTTTTGGCAAATTCGTACCTTCTCAAAAAATGCAGGAACTGGCAACTTGGGAATTCGTGCCTCTTAGCAACTGCAGCCTCAACAAGTTAAGTCGCGCTTCCTTCAACAACTTCAACTTTTACAAATTTGCACTTTTCTTTCAACTTTCTCACAATTTTGAACTTCTGAGCAATCTCAAGCTTCTCAGCAATTTCGAACTTTCACTTAGCCAATATTTTTGCATTCAGCAACTGGTGAGAGGAATGAAGAGGATTTGAAAATCTTATAGCCTGGTCGAATTCCTGCAGAGACTATACTTAGCAAATTTTTGAATTCATTTACCCTCTCTTTTCTCGGTTGTAACACTTGTCATCTGAGGCATCTTCTAGAATTATGAATTCATCACCTCTGCACAGGCCTGCCTCGTCACTTTTGATTTCTTAAAATATTAAATCATTCACTTTCTTGAACAATTTCGAAATGTTTGGCTAAGTCATTTGATCTTGTCTTCGCTTTGGCAAAATTATCTTGCTCAAAACTTCTAGCGAAGTGTCTCTCATTCATTTTGTTCGTTTGCCTTAGAGAAATCTCTCAATTTTGCCTTAGGAATTTTATTTAAAATAGGCACTGGGCAAAATATCCATCGAAACGATGTGGACATGGCGTGGAGTAAGCTTGACTCACTTCTGAATTGCAAATGTTTAATACCCAAAAGAGAAATCCTTCCAGAATCCGTCGTTTTCATGTGTATCCGGACGAAAGGGTACTTTTAATTTTTATTATTTAAGAATAATAAAAATGGCTAATGTTTGTTTCTTCCCCTCCGGATGTTTTCCACTCCTGCAATTTCAATCTTCTCTGCCTTGGCAAATTTTCTTGATTTTTTTCTGAAGAATTTTCCTTCTGAAGATTTTTCTAACTCTGGAAACTAGCATCATCCTCTAGGTGTATTCTTCATTTTCCCTTTTAAAAAATGGCTTAGGAATTTAAATTTAATTATTTTACCCTTGAAGGGCGCATTTGGGCATGTCAACTTCCACTTCAATCATCTTCACGCTTTGGCAATTTTTGCTTTAGGAAAAAAAAATCCTAGAAAATTTCATTTTAAATTACCCATGAGGGGCGTACTTTATCTTATGTATCAACCTTTGCCTTTACCCCTTAGGCATTGTCACGCCTAGAGGCTAACACCTTACCCTTTGCGAATTTTCATGTGTTAATTTCCACCTTAGGGCGCATTTGCCATGGGTAGGAGGAATTCCTATGCCTTAGTATTTTCAAAATCACGCCACCCTTAGTGTTATTTTCTCCCTTGGCGCATTTCACATGGTGACCCTTCACCTTCCTCTAGCGCATTCCTCATAGAGGACTTCTATTTTCAAGTGCACTTCACATGTTGAGGAGAAAACTTCCTTTACCCTTGGCGCTTTTTTCCTTTCACCTTCAATGTTTTTACCTTTACCTTGTTACCAGGTTACCTTTAGGCGCATTTGCTATAGAGAGGAGGAACTTTGAGGGCACAAATGGGGGTGTCATGAGGAATTCCCACGCCTTGGGTGACTCTTCACCTCCCTCTGGCGCATATGGGCTAGTGTACTTCCATGCTTTAGGCGCATTTTGCATGTGGACAAGGAAAAAACTATGCCCATGGTGACCTTTCACCTCCCCCTGGCGCATTTAGCACATGCAACTTCCAAGTTGGGCGCATTTCACAGTGTTAGAGGAAATTTCCACGTCCTAGGTGACTCTTCACCTTCCCTAGGCGCATAAGAGGGTGTTGACTTCCTTTTCCAAGCGCATTTTCCATATGTGAAAGACTTTCCACGCCTAGAGTGACTGTTCAACTTCCTTGGGCGCATTTGCTAGTGTGAGAGGGAAATCTCTTTGCCTTAGGCGCATATTGGCTTGTGAGGAGGAAAATACTACGCCCATGGTGACTTTTCACCTCCCCTTGGCGCATTTAGCCTTGGCAACTTCCTTCCTTTGAGCGCATTTGAGGATGCCTTAGGAAATTTTGATGTCTCAGTGAATATTTCTCTGTCTTCGGGTGACCTTTCACCTTCCCTAGGTGCATATGGGGGTATGAGGAGGAAAATCTCTTGCCTTAGAAGAATTTCTATGCCTCTTGAAGGCGCATTTCACCTTTGCTCAAGGAAATCTCATACTTAGAACTTTTGAATCTTTCATTTCTCCTGGGTGTGTATGAGGGTGTGTGCCTGTCAGCTATCATTTATGAATTTCCAATGCCCTAACCCTGTTCTGGCTTTCTATTTTTAGTAAAATTAGGGTTTCATTGCGTTTCACCCTGCTTTGCACTGGAACTGGCGTGGTTGTGCCTCCATCTGGTGTTGCCATCCTGTTCACATCTTATCCGGCACAATACATGCTATTTTTAGCAAACCCTAGAATTGATCAATTTCCATATCTCTGTTTGCTTTAAAATTTGCTCCAGTTGCTCTTGATGCTGTGAGAGACCTATTCATACTTGCTTCTGGTGATGACGCGCTATTTTTAGCCACCTGCTATTTATAGTAAGTTTCAAAGTTGCCTGCTTCAGTAGCTCCGCTCGACCTGAAACTTGCTATGTCTGATCCTGATAACTTGAGTGCTCTGTTCATACCAACTTCCGGCGCAGACCTGCTATTTATAGCCGTGTCCTGACTTACTAAAAATAGTAAGTCCTCCGACTTTGCTCAAAATTTGCCAGTAGGTAGCCCGAGGGATGCTGATCATGGTGGCGTGCTTCATTCTGACATCTCTGCATTTCGCTTAATCTATTTTTAGACATGGCAAGGAAACCCTAATCTGACTTGCATGTGCTCCCGACTGCCCTTGGTTGCTCTGATTTCTACTGCTTGTCGTTCTGTTCGCTGGAATGAAGTGCTAGGCAGCTGCTGGACTGGAGCTGCTATTTATAGTAAGTGTCCAGAAAATGGTCCATCGAATGTCGGACGAGTTCGCATGTCACAGTGCCCGTGGGATCTCAAAAAACCCAGAAAAACCCAAAAAACTAGTCAAAGTTCCGGCACTGGCTAAAAATAGTAAGTCCTTGAAAATTGATCCATTATGTTTGCATGTCACACCACTGCGAAGCTCTCGCAAAACCCACATGGAATATCCAGACATGCATTGAAAATTCCTACATGCAAACCCTAAAAATAGCCTCGGAAGGCTGACCTCTGAAAGTCCCCGACTTGATTTGCATGCTACATCATTGTGAAGGTCTTGGAAAACCCAGATCAATTCTCCTGTCATTTATCGGAGAATTGCTTGTCTAAACCCTGAAAATAGCCCCCGAAGGCTAAACTGCTAAAAATAGCCAGTTGTCTGAATCTGTTCAAATTTCGCGTGTAGGCACTCTGAAGCTACCTGATTGTGCTGAAGTCATTAAGAATCCCGAAATCTTGAGGAAGAAGCCTCAAATTAGGTACTTACTAAAAATAGTAAGTGGTCGGATTTCAGTGAGATTTCAGGGGGATTCTGCCTTGAGCTTTCTGAATGTGTTGCTGCACTTAGATTTCACCTGAGTAACTCAATCTTGACCTCGAACGGGTCTAAAGGATAGCAACCCTAAATTTGTCAATTACTTCAACTGAGGTCAAACGGGACATCCCCGGAAGGACAAAAGATCAAAGACAGAGAGAACCAAAGCCAAAAGACCAGAATGGAGCAAAAATTAGGGGGTCCCCATCTTGGATGGGGCGATGTGTGAAAAGGTCACAACAAGTTCATGACTCCATATTGCGATTTTTGTTTTTGATGCATGAATATTATAATCCATGAGTTTTCTACACATTAAATATTTGACAATATTTATATATCTAAAAATGTAGTTTCCTTCACCTAAAATTCACTTTTATACTTGTGTGATTGGTGTATACTTGTGTATGTGACCAACTAACTTATATTCAATTAGTTCATTGTATCTTTAGAGTTTATTTCTTTGTTACAAAACTCGTAGATTTCTTGCAAAACCTATGAGTACTCGCAAGCCAAATGGCCAAGTGAGTTATTTGCCCAATAACTAGTCGATGAGTTTTTGAAAAACACAACAATTTTTCTACGAAAAACCCGTGAGTCAGCAGAAAAACATGCAACTTTTTTGTCAATAACTTGTCCAAATTCACAAAAAAAAATTCTTGGCTACAATTTAAAAAGAAACATGATTTTTACTTCATTTTCACACATGGTCTGCAATTTAGAGCATATGCTACCCCTTGACCCTATTGGGAGCGTTGCCCCTTGACCCTATTGGGAGCGTTGCCCCCAAACCCCCACATGGGACGCTACCCCTCAACCCCATTGGGGACATTTCCCCGAAACCCCCACAAGGGGTGTTACCCCTTGACCTTGTTGAAGGCATTGCCACCAAATCCCCACAAGGGCCGCTCTCGTTGACCCCACTAGGGGCGTTGCCCCCAAACCCCGATGAGGGCACAACCCCATTGGTATCCCCATTAGTTATTAGGATCTCTTGTCAAGAAAGAAAATTGATTACAATAAAGGGGTGACAAGGACTTGCAAATTTGAAATATAACTCTTGAGTGTGCTAACTTAGACATTAGTATTGCACAACTTGCCAAAAATCTATTTAGATGAAGCAGCTTCTACATATGACATGGCCCACTTGCTAGTGGAAGTGGCATTGTAACTCATTTAGAGATTGAACTCAATTTTTGGTCTATGATATGTATTAAACACTAATTTTGATTTATATATGATGGAAATCAATAATATGCTCTACAAAATTAGTAATATGTGTGTTTTTGAAGAATATTTTTAAAAATTTATGCATTTTAAAATGTTCGATAATATTGTCGAGTTATTGCCAACTTTTTCCCCGAGGTTTTGCCGAGTCCCGAATTTTTTAAAAATTTGGGCTTGTCGAGTTATTGCCAAGTCCAAGTTTTTCAACTATGGTTTATTTATTGACGGGTGCATGATAGAAGTTTTAAAATTTAAATCCTTAAAAATTTATATATGCCATGGTTTTCTAAATTTCTTGAGTCTAGGCACCAAGTCCAGGTCAAAATCCAGCTTGCCAAGTTTCCTTCGAGTCAAAGTCTTGTAACTATGGTTTAGACTACACACTTGTTGCAAGTGTTTAGAATCATCTGTGTCTTGTAGCTATGCAACGTCAAGGTGAGCTGCTATCTTCACCAACAATTTGTCCCACAAGTATCACTAGTATTGTGCTTTATTTCAGTTTCGAATAATTAACAAACCTAGACCACACGCATTAGAGCAGGTCTTGTAATTGAAAAGGGCCACTTCCCTATGGGTTCTATTGCCCTACGTTCAAGTAATCTGCCAAAAAAAATCGAAACTTTTATTAAAGAGTAGGTCCTTGGCCTAGAGAAACCTAGCAAAACATAGTAAAACCCAACGAAACCATCCAAGGGTCCTACCTTATGACCTAGAGACTATGCAACACACAATTGGTATTATAATTACTCCCCATATCTTGGACAACTTTTTGGTGTCAAGTGATAACTTTCAATACCTCAAAAGCATTTGCACCAAAGTCATTGCCAACTCCGCATTATGTCACATCACACATTTTATTTTGCATTGCATTGTACTTTGCTTTCTATTTTTGAGAATCACACATGATCTCGAGGGCAATCACAATCCTCCTCACCCTACACAACACACTCTTGAGCAAGAATTCCCTCAAAACTCTACAAAAGTTTCAAATATACCATTCCTCTTTAGGTGGCACATGTAAAAAAAATACCAAAAATAATAAAGTTGACATTTTTAGGGAGTTCAAAAGGTGAAAGAAGATGACTTTGATTTTCTGAAGGGCCTCAAAGTTTTATTCATATGTTACACGAGGGTGCAGCCCCATCCCTCAAACACTTGTCTTGTCCCTTGAGGCATTTTGGTATGACAAGGCGTTAGGGGACATCCCATGGCCATTCCCCCCAAACAAAAAAAATCCAAAAAACGTCTTGGAATGTGTCCCTCTATTCGGGGAAGGCAAGAAACTCATAGGGGACACCTAGCCATCCCCAAGGTGATTGAGGACATCTAAACTATCCTGAGGATGACCAAGCGTCGTAAAATAATTAAAATTCAACATTTTTTTAAGACATGTGGTGCATTATAATTGGGTTCTAATGGTGGGTGGGGTCCCATAAACACTCCCATGCACCTTATTCACCCTAATATGGAAAAGATACATTCTAGTTTGACTTCTATAATTTCATTGATTGTGCTAGAGGTTGCACCATTGCTGTTGTAGAGTGGAGACCATTAAAATATCTGATATTAGTGATCACTATTCAATGTTTACTTGGGACAAGGGTTTGAGGGGTGGGGATGCCTCCCTATGTAACACATTTAAAGCTTTCAATGACTAAAAGAAGAAGCTTGAGTTCTACAATACATAAGGCCCCATTTCCCATGCTCTATTGAAACTTCAAACAATCAGAAAAGATTCAAAGAATATATATAGAATGGCCTTGGTGGCCTCAAAATAGTTTATCAAATTATCACTGATTACAAAAGAGTGAGAAAGTTATAGCTAAAACCAAAAGTGAAAGAATCAAAGAAATCAATTGCTTCAACTACAACCATTGCATAAAGGTATGTCATTTTGCCTTTATTTTTTGAAAAAATAAATAGCTTGTTAGAGGTAAAGTTTTAAAAACTTTTGATTTCAGTTTGTTGTCACACAAAAAACACTACAAAATGAGCACTAGCAGCAATGATGACAATGTGAATGGGGCAGTGAAGAAGGTGAAGTTAACAAAATGGACATTTATTCTCATTCGGAAAATCCAAACACAAGTTCTATTGGAACTCAAATAGACAATTTTGCATGCATTTCACCCTCTCTTCAAAAGTTTACAGAAGGCCCTTTCAACCCCAAAAAACCCTTTGTTATATTTGCTACCAATTTAATCATTAATATGAGTAAAAATACAAAGGGCAAGAGGCATTGGTTATGTCATATTTGCAAAATCAATCATCATGGGACCTATATAGGGTTACACACCATTTATTGTGTGAGAGGAGACATAGGGTTAGAGTTTGTACAGATATAACATTGGAGCAACAAGTTGAAATGACAAGGTTGGTTGGAGAGAGTGAGAAAAAAATTTACTAGTACTACTAGGAGTAGGAAACACTCATCCAAAACATTGCAATCTATTGATGATTATTCTAATGTATCAATTGGAGAGAGTTGTGATAGAGGGAAGAGGAAGGCCTCTTCTACTATAGGTGAAACAAATGCAATGGTAGGGTTAATGAATTCGAAAAAATGTGCACAAGGCAATGATTTAGTGACCAAATTTTTTTATGCCCATGTTATCCCATTTCATTTGTCAAGGTCTCCTTATTTCAAAGGTATGTTGAGAGATGCAATGGCAATTAGACCCTCTTATGTTCCCCTTGGAGAACATAGATTGCATACCTCCCTCCTCGACAAACAATATCTATAGGTGAATATATTGATGGAGGAGATGAGACAAACACGGAATGAGGACTGGTTTTCCCATTGTCATGGACAGGTGGATTGATATTCGACATCGACCACTCATTAATATTATTGTTACATGCCTTGCTAGTTCAAAACTTTCTTAGAGCTATTGATTGTTTCGGGAAACGTAAGGATGTTGATTACAAGTTTGCCACTTTGAAGGATGCTATAGAGGAGGTTGGGTCTTCTAATGTTGTGCAAGTTGTGACAGATTCAATTCTTGTTTGTAAGTTAGTTGGTTTGATGGTTGAGAGCGCTTATAATTCAATTCCTGTTTGTAAGTTAGTTGGCTTGATGGTTGAGAGCGCTTTAGTGTGTACCCTGTTGTATGCCCAACAATGAGAGTTGCATGATTGTTATTTGTCTTCATTTTCTTTCTAAGTGATTCAAATAATATAAGAAGAGGTCTCAGATTGTAATACTTGCTGCTGTATCAAATTTCTGAGTACTGTTATATGCATATTTGTCCCATTTACTTACTCAGACTGAGTTTACCCAAGACTGCAGTTATATTTCTACGAATATACAAGTGTATGATAGTCAATGTAATGGAAAGAAGTTGTGAAATTTGTTCTTTATATTTGAACTTGTAATTCCTTTGAATATTGATTTAATATATGCAATGCAATGAGACATGTTTGACAAAATGGAACATCTGTCAAAGTGAAACAATTGCAAAAACTACCACGCATTTCATAGGGGTCTTTACATGCGTGGGACAGTTGGGGACAGCTAATTCAACCTATGTGCTGTTTGATAACATCCTTCTTACTATTTTTGCACAACTTCCTTGCCCGGTAGCATTTACAGCAATCCTTTTTGCTTGAATAATTGAAGATTGTCCAACAATGTGTTGAAAAGTTTCCTCTTATTGTCTTCTGACAATATGCAGAGATAAATTGAGGATGATTAAAACTAAAGTGAAGTGGATTTTATTGGTTGAAAAGGGAGAGATTAATTGAAATATTGAACAAACTATAAGCAAGAGTGTTATGTCACTTTTCTGCTAGTGTTATTTAAGTATCAGCTGCAGATTTAATTTAATATATATTAGAGTTAAGATAATTTGGAATCTGTAAGGTTATCAAAATAAATAAAAATAACAAATGTAAACTATAACATATGAAAATATAGCAAGAATTCTAAAATAAATAATTAACATAATAAATTGAATAACCCAACTACAAAGTTTAATCAAATTAACATCAAAAACATATATATGTTATTCCCGATATCTTTTAACATCAATGGGTTTTAATACTTATTTGAATCAAAGCACTTGGAAATGTCACTCTCAAGAAGATTTCAGTAGCAAAGGGCCTCATAGCTATGACACACTCTAGAGAACCTAAGTTAAAATAGTATGTGCCTACTCGCACAAAACTGTGTGCCTAACTACATTGAAGAATATGTGCCTACTCGCACTGAAGAATATGTGCCTAACTACATTGAAGAATACGTGCCTACTCACACTGAAGAATATGTGCCTACTCACACAAAATCCCTAGCCAGGACAATCCTAGGTGTACTCTGTACCCCAAGTTGGACACACTTAGTGTGTCCCCTTCTCCAATGCCCTTAGCCCACCAAACTACCTTCTTCTTCCTTGAGTGATCTCCATACCCCTTACAAGCTTCACATAAATGATTTATATAAGCCTTAAGGGGTGGTTTTCAAAACATCACACCCTTTAACAAAGGTTTTCTTTAATTATTATTTAATAATTATAATTATTCCTCCCATTTTAAAAGAGTTCTCATAAATATTCTTCATTAGTCTCCATTTTAACCAAAGGTTCATATTATCCTTTATTTTTCTATCTCCCTCTAATACTTTCATAACTTTCTTTTCATTTTGGGTAAAAAGTTTCATAACAAGAGTGGCAAGTACTTGTAAATTACATAGCATGAGCATGCAAAAAAACATACACACTTACAAATAAGTGCTTTATGATCTTCAATTTTTAACCAACGGTAATTTAAAGGCCAATTGCTATTGAAATTGTTGCTGAAGATGAGTAGAGTGATTTTGTCAGTTCAATATTGTTTGATAATTGTTTTTAAGCTTTGTACTGCAGTCTTTATTGATCTTGGGTTTGTAGCTTTGTATGCAAATCTCCATATTTAATTTATATTTGCTAGCTGATATAGATCATTTGTTTTAAGTCAAAAGATAATAATAAAAAATCTCATCTTCTGTAGAAGTGTTGATCAGCCTTGTGTCTATATGCAAGAAGCAAAAAGACACGTTACATCTGCTATGTAGAGTTCTGGGTTTCTAGTTAAATTTTTGGTTACAAGGAAGTTTCTGCTTCTAATTTGATAAAGGTTTATCCTTACATGCTTTTTCATTTTGTATTGTCCTGAAAGGGCAAATTAAAACGCTAACAGTTATGGTAGTTTCCTATAAAGTGAATAACCTAAATGTTGCTTGTTTACATGGTGATGTCAATCTGATATTTGTAATGTCTTGAAAATTTGGCAAACACCACATGTTCAAAGGATCCTGTCTGGCATCATTAAATGATTACTCCAATAAAAAATTTAGATACCAAATATGCCCGCCACCCATCCCACCATGCCTGAAAGCTTTATATCTATGTATCCGACAGGG
This sequence comes from Sequoiadendron giganteum, assembly GCA_007115665.2. Taxonomy (NCBI): domain Eukaryota; kingdom Viridiplantae; phylum Streptophyta; class Pinopsida; order Cupressales; family Cupressaceae; genus Sequoiadendron; species Sequoiadendron giganteum. Next base: position 422,646,881 of record CM021101.1, on the reverse strand, counting down.
ATCTCAGTACGATACAGCTCAGATATATCAGCCCTTATGTGGGGGCTATAACTGATTCATATTCCACCTAGGATGGAAGGAATAATGTAAACCGACCCCATCACCATTCCACCGCCACTAAAGAAGTTTTTAAAATATCCATAAAATTATTTTATGGTATTCTCAGATATCTTTTCACATTTACTATTGCCATTCTAAATTTTCTGTTTCTTTGTACTTTTTTATAAGCATGTCAATTTCTTTCATATGTCTCATATTCAAGCCATAATTTCATCCTAGACTTGTAAAACCATTTCATATCCATATCCCATACCAAGCCATATCTGTATTTGTGCAACCTAGACTGAGGATAAGCCGAACAATTTAGACTTAACTGGCATCACAGTACTTAAATTTATACTAAGTAATGCAAACAAAATTAAGTTGTATCTTATTATTTAAATAGCATTAACTGAATTAAAGCTATTTGCATTGTCTATCGTATTACAAGAATTTTGTGTTTTTATTCCTCTCCTTTCCTTTATATCCAGAAATCTACTGAACCATGAAATATTTAACAAAATACTAATTTGATACAATTAGTTATGCATGCAACTAAAATATACATAAAAAAAACCATGCTAACATTCACATTGTCAAATACTTATTAAATAGCAATACCATAATAAACAAAGCCATGCCCCACAAAATCCTAAATTGAAATCCATAACTTGTATTCACTGCCAGACCCAAAAACTAACCTTCCAGTCTGAACATACTAGAGTTTCATTAAGATCAAGAACAAGGGTGAAAACATGCTGTTCTTGTGGAAGTAAGTCCGGAAGAAGTTTCTCAGAGGATGGTGCTGCAAAGCCCTGTAGGGAAATAGAAAATTAGAAGAATAAAAAAAAGTTATCATTCCAGACTTTGAAGTGCAAATAACAGAAAAATATAATTATTATTAATATTCATACATCTGTTACAAGCATAGAAAATGACTAAACAGAAAAATCTCATACATCTATATATGCATGGCTTCAGAAGCATCTATTTATCCATTTCTACCAAGTAAAAATCCATTTGAATAAATAGCCCTTCTTCACTATCATTAGCTTAAATCAAGGAAATATCTACCTTTACTTGCTCTTCAATTGACCTCCTTATATCCAAGTACAGTTCAGCAGCTTTGGCTGGAACTACAAAAAAAAAGAAGAAAAATTATAAGAGCAAGCTGAATTAAGGAATGCTCCATTTTCCAGTGGATTTTGAAATGTGATACATGTTGTTCCATTTTATACTCGGTCAATGAAGCCATACCCCACTATAATACGTCTATTACTGTCCCTTAGATTTTTTTGTGGGGGATGAGATGTAGAGAAAAACAGGATTTGCTTCTTTATAGGAAAAGATATGATTTTTCATTCTGAATATATTTATTAACACAAAACAAAGTACACATTTCATAGAAGTTAACAAACCAGAGATTCCAATTATCTCAATTTTCATCTCAATCAACAACTAGCATACTTAGAAATTATACAAGGAATCCCAATGATTAGAGTTTTCTTGGGCTATACTTCATAGATCAGAAAATGCCAGGAAAAGGATTTAAAAGATAAATTAGTTACTGGAAAGATTTTACAACCCTATAACAAAACAAGAAAAAATTGATATTCTACTAAATAGAAAAAATGGGGGAATACAGTTTGCCAGATAATGTTACCAAAAGTATAATCCTGTCCATCTTTAAGTGCAATTGGCAAGCTATTAAGTAGTAATTATATACCATTGACGAAATAGATAGCAGCTATGTAAATGATGTTTGAAGAATACCAAATTATTCAGAGGCATAATATAACAGTTGATGATCTTTGAAATTAACCACATTATCATTATAAGTTCATGGATGACTACATTGTCTATAAGGAAGATGGCTTCCTCTTTCCTCTAGAAACATTTTCCCAAAGAATAATTTATATTTACTATTGTCTAGAAGAAATACATAAGAAAGTTCACTTTCTTCACAGGAAGAGGAATATAAAATAATTAGTATATGAAATCCTGATTGGTGAAGAACACAATAGAATATATATATCAATGATAGAATATGCCAAGATGTGCTAGAAAGTCAATGTAATAAACATTTGGTCCCATGTGTTAGTTTTAGGATCAGAAATAAAAGCAATCAGAAAATGCAACACATAAGACAATGAACACCACAAGATACCCTGGGAAAACCCTCCAACTCAAGGGAGAAAAAAACCCAGCAAATATATCACTTATATATTTGAGAAATAAGAGGAGAAATCTGCTTACAACTCAGGCACAATTCAATGCCGATTTTGGTACAATGAATAATCGCACCTCTCCTAGATGCAGATACAAATAAATATGTTTCTCCTTGAAATCGATCTGCTGCTACATGAAGATGATCTGCTGCTCACGTATGAACTCCTTCTAGGCATGCGAATTATAATGAATGAACTTGATGAATAATTTGATAATCACAAGAGTGAACATAGCCTTCTATATATACATGATTGCACCTCTTCAAGAAGGCTGTCGGCCTCAACATGAAACAATGCGTCTCTTTTATCAAGGAGAAGTTGGCCCATTACAAATGAATAAAGGTGTCCCTTCATAAATCGCAACCAATAATTAAATAGCCGTTGGCTATTATTTAATTTATTATTTATTAATCATGCCGCTGGAAGTATGAGGCCCGCGGTTGTAAACATCAACACTCCCTCTCAGCTAGGGAGGAATACTTCCAGCTATATAAAACATATCACCTCATCGTGATGTCAACCACCATGGCTACACCCATGTGTGGAAAAGCATATCACCTCATCGTGATATCAACCATCATGGCTACTCCCATGGATGGTATAAGTGCACAAGTGACCATCACTCAACGTGATGTCATCTCATCATGACATTCACCATGGCTACTCTCAGAGGGTGAAAAGTGAAAACACAAGTACAAGAAAATCATGACAGACTCTCTCACGTGATGTTGTCATGGAGTCACACACATGACATCCACCATGGCTACTCCCAAAGGGTGGAAACAAGGGCTTTCACCTCGAATTTCTCCATCACAAAGAAAGATGCATTAACAAGGGTTTGCACCTCAAATCTCTCTCATAGAGAGAAATGCATTAGAGCAAATCACAGAAGATCACTGATACTGAGACTCCCTCTCAGCTAGGGCTTCATTCTCTACAATACCAAGCTTGTCTTGAAAGTACACAACTTTACTCTGGAGAGAGGCTTGGTGAGAATATTTGTCGTCTGCTCATCAATGTTGATGTACTTCAATTGGATTGCTTTCCTCAATACCATATCTCTGATATAGTGGTATTTGATCTCAACATGTTTAGTTTTGTCATGAAACACTGGATTGACAGAAAGCTTCACACAGCTTTGATTATCATAATGAATGATAGTCAGCTCCAACAATTGTCCAAACAATCCTGCAAGGGGCTTCTGAAGCCACACTGCTTCTCGAGCTGCCACACAAGTTGCAATATACTCGGCTTTTGTGGTGCTTAGTGCCACTGAAGACTACTTCCTGCTGCACCAGAACATCATCGCACACCCCAAACTGAGACAACATCCAAAGGTGCTCTACCGATCAGCAACACAACTTGCCCAATCAAAATCAATATAACCATGCAGCTTCAAGTCCACACCTGAAGAATATCTCAAGCCATATCCAACTGTGCCACACAAGTATCTCAGGATATGCTTTGCTGCAACTAGATGTATTTGCCTTGGTTCACACATGAACTGACTAAGTGCACTCACTACATAGCAAATATCTGGTCTAGTATTGACTAGATACATCAATGATCCTATCAACTGCCTGTACATTGTGGGATCCACCAGATCTGAACTAGGTGCAGCCTCCTTAAGCTTTTGATAGTTGGTCTCCATAGGTGTAGACATTGATTTGCAATCCATCATAACAAATCAATAGTATACTTCCCTTGACTCAGATTTCATCCGACTTCTGCCATAATTCTAAACCAAGGAAGTAGAGCATGCGACCAAGATCCCTCATTTCAAATTCAGAAGTTAACTCCTTCTTGCTTTTGATAATGAGGTGATCTTCTCCAGTAAGAAGTAAATTACCAACATACAGAACCAAGATTAACTAGATCACCATCTTCTTTAGGTTCAGTAGGCTCCCTTTGAATCTTCAAGTACCTGCATCACCCTTCTGACCTCATCGTCCAAGATTGTCTACAACGCATGCCTTGGAGAAATGGTTTCCAGCGCACACCTTTGTAGAGATTCAAGGTTGTCCCCTTTGACCTCATCCCAGATCACTCTATTCTGAATAGGTTTGCGGAGCTACCAATGTTAAATCCAGGTTGACTGTCTTGAGCAATTCTGATCTCAACTGTTGAAGAGGATCTTCAAGGATTTAGCATCAAGCCTTGCAACACTACAACCTTCACTTCTTCTTCGTGAGTCACAGAACTCCCTCTGAAGGTTAATTTCTCCTCTTCGAAAAGACTGATCATAATGACAACCTAAATAGGTTTCCTTTTTAGAAAGATGTCTTCAACCACCAACTCACTCTCATGGCTGTAAGCTGTGACTCCATGCTTCATCCTACAAGATGACTCAAGCTCTTCTTCTCTTGAAAGCAATCTCTTACGCTTCTTGGTCCGTCCTGAAGACATTAAGGAGAGATTACTACTAGTTCATAGAACTCAGCTAATCTGAAGAGAAATACCAATGCTGGAAGCATACATGATTTACTATCTCAATGTTATAGTATGAATTAATAACTACATAAGAAATTCATGAACATGAAATACTTATCTCATCAAAATCTCCTTAAATAATCTCAGATAATTAATTCATCATTCATTTGCTTCTCAATGCAATTTGCATTTTAAAGGATTATTAATAATAATAGATTATATATAAGAAGCAAATATCAAAAGATCAAAAGTAAAGAAATAATAAAACTTATCTTTATTGATCCTGATATATCTTTCTTCCATCTTTTACTCCTCTCGAAAGAGCTGGTCTCAACACAACAAGAGACAATCTGCTCAGCTCAGATTTCTCAGAGAAATTATGCAGCCAGCATATACAACATAGAATCAAGCCTCTCAAGGCACCATCATAGCCCATGCACAAAGAGAATGTTATCGATGTGATCATCCTGTCACAATGAAGTTGTAGTTCTCTTTTCATCTGAGAGTCACACTCAGAGATCTTCACAATTTGCAAGGAATAGTGGTATCTCCAAAGGATCTTGTCCCAATGATCACTATTCAAGAGAAACCACGATTTTGACTAAACACACATGATTCAAATAACAAAAGTCAGATTTGCACAACTTAGCAAACTGAATTTCAGCCTAGAAGGGTGATTTCAAACAAAACAAAGAATACTTATCTCTTTGAATATTCCAATGGATGCAAATACTAGACACAGTATGATGCGCTGCTCTTGCGCTCAGAACAGCCCACAACCTTCACAGCTTGAACACAGGCCCATGAATTAGAATTTGTAGAGGTGGCAGGGTTAATTTTCAACATGGTCTTTGACCGTTCAAATTTATCGATGCACTCTGTTTCCAGCCAGCTTATGATCTATCTCCTTTATCATCCAATTGAGTTTGCGACTATGGAGAAGCACATCAATAGCTCCAATGATGACTTTACAAGGTTGCTCTCGAAAGTGTTGTTGACAACTCCTGAGATGGATTTCCGGAAGTTATATCATATTTCAAATGACTATAATCCTCATACCATACTTTAGATTGGTTGTTCCATTATACTACACCCGATCACAGATTGATTTAATTCCTTTGTTGGACCTCCAATAGTCAAACTCCTGAACAGGACCTCCAATAGCCACGTCAATCACAAAAACCTCAACAAGGCCCAGTAGCTTCCAACAATCGAATTCCAAATTTTGCCAACGGCATAGGTGCACCCAGTCGACACCAGCTTCAATGATAGGTAACATAAATCACACCTCCTAACGTCACAACCAAAGTTTGAATGATGATGCCTCCGTGATTCTTCCTCACGGCCTTCAATTGAAACAAAATCGTGAGCAGCTCTTCGAGAATTCAATATGCATAGGATCCGAACTCCCACATGATACACAACATTTAATTGCCAACACGCCTCGCTTTGCAATTGAAGAGTTAATCATTGATACAGAGAGATTGACACAGGAATTCAAACAGATAGAAATTGGTCTCAAGGATCCAATCTGTGAGCTTCAACAGAAAAAATGTGGCCTCTCAAATGCAATTGATACTTCCAAAAATTGCCGCCATCAACCAATTTACAGCCTGCTCAAATTCTGTTTGACTCAAATTGGATATTTATTTCCCTTACAGATTGTCTTTATTCAACTCCTCACAATACAAAAGATCATAATGTATTTCCCCAATTCCCGTTAGATGTTTATGCAAATCTGATTGTATTTCCAAAACCCACTCTGATACCATGTTAGTTTTAGGATCATAAATAAAAGCAATTAGAAATGCAACACATAAGACAATGAACACCACAAGATACTCTGGGAAAACCCTCCAACTCGAGGGAGAAAAAAACCCAACAAATATATCACTTATATATTTGAGAAATAAGAGCAGAAATCTGCTTACAACTTAGGCACAATTCAATGCCGATTTTGATACAATGAATAATCGCACCTCTCCTAGATGCAGATACAAATAAATATGTTTCTCCTTGAAATCGATTTGCTGCTATAGGAAGATGATCTACTGCTCACGTATAAACTCCTTCTAGGCATGGGAATTATAATGAATGAACTTGATGAATAATTCGATAATCACAAGAGTGAACATAGCCTTCTATATATACATGATTGCACCGCTTCAAGAAGATGTCGTCCTCAACATGAAACAATGCATGTCTTTTATCAAGGAGAAGTCGGCCCATTACAAATGAATAAAGGCGTCCCTTCATAAATCGCAACCAATAAATTAAATAGTCGTTGGCTATTATTTAATTTATTATTTATTAATCATGCCATTGGAGGTATTAGGCCCGCGGCTGTAAACATCAACACCATGCCTGGAAAAATAGTCCAAGTCTCGTCTCTAATTGGTCTTAGCTTTTGTTATTGTTGTCTCCTGAAGCTTTTCTGTCAATTGTAAACAAACCTTAATGCCACCCTTGAAATAAAGTGAACCCCTGTATATATCCTTTTCTAAATAAAAGTTTGCCTGTGTATCCTTTTTTTAAATAAAAGTTCAAGTATAATTTCAATTATTATATACAATAAGTTAGAAGAAGCGGGATCCTACTATAAGAATCTAGGAAAGTTGCATTCCATAGCTCAAAAACTTGGCGAGTTACTCACCACCTTGTGGGTGCTCTAGAATCAATAAGGCTTGGTTAGTCACTCACCTCAAAACTTGGAAATGACTTTTAAGTGAGTACCCTCAGTGTAACTCACCTGAAAATTCACGAGTACTTGTGAGTTGTGAATCCATACTGAAAACTAGAATACTTGTGGAAAAAGACAGGCAGAAGCAAGAAAACACACAAAACCCTCATATTTCTCATCTATATTATTCTGTGTTTGACTCTTTGACAAAATTCCATCAATTTTGAGGTGATTTAGACTCATTTTGAGTGATCATGAAATAATTCAGCAGATTTACTGACCAGATTAGAAAGATATTTAACTCTTTGTTTTCATATTTTATTTTTGTTTTTGTTTTTGATTTTTTCATTTCATTCTTCTTACCTTCTAGCATTTACAAGGTCTTGAGATTTTATTTTATTTTTTCCTTTTTATCCTTATTTAAAAAAATAAGATTTACAATATTCAATGGACTTTCCAATTAGAGATAACATCCAAAAGCATCCAAAGTAGTAGCATGACAAGAGACCCCACTTGGAGTCATTGCACACCAAGTGCAGAGATGAGTGGTGTTGTGTAATTATTGTAGAGAGAATGAGAGGAAGAATCAATTACCTCAGATATCACCTTGCACAAATTTCTGGCCAAGATGTGCAATTGTGTAACTCAATGGAACCTAAGATTACATGAAAAGTAAATGGTCTCTTTGCTTTGTACAAGACAAGGAAATTAGAAAAGAAGAGTACCATTGAGGCAATGGCAGCTATGAGAAATTCTCCCACAAAGTCAAAGTCTAATGTAGTGAACTCTTGGATTAGCCCATGAATACAAAGCTCATCCACTACAAATAATTGTAGTTATCACCTTAAGATATTGGGCAAAACAAAGAAGTACCATGAGGCAAATATGGCATATAAAAAATCTTGGAATTGTAAAATCATGCTATTCAATGTATTGGTATTCATCGGTCAATGCATTAACTATAGCTAGAAAATGGTTCAAGGCACTAAGCCCATATGATTTGAAAGGGCCCTTGTTGAATTAGGCTGTGAAAACCATCAAGGTCCTAGTCGGAGATCAAAAGATGATTTGACACAAACGGGCTACACTATTTTGTCAGATGAGTGGACAAATTGGTAGGAACCACACATTGATCAACTTTCTAGTGGTGTTAGTTTGATATTTGGTGTTTTCGATGTTAGTTGATAATTCTAACAAGGTGAAAAGTGCCAAGACTCTATGTAATATGTTGCATGAGATCATAATGGAAGTGGGTGTGGGGAATGTCATTCAAGTTATAACTAACAATGCAGCAACATATGTGCAATAGAGAGACTTCTTGTAGAGAGGCATCCTATTATTTTTACGATCTTTTGTCCAGCCACAACATTAATCTTCTTCTTCAAAAAATAGGCAAACTTGAATAGATAAAAATTGTGGTAGAAGAGATGATGAACATCACAAGATACATCGACAACCACCCTTGGGTGCTTGACTTGATGAGGGATCACACCGAGGGAAAGGAGCTTTTGCAATCCGAAGCCACACAATTTGTCACCAACTTCATCACATTGCAAAGCATCACAATTGCACAAATGCCTCTTGAGTAGATGTTTGTGGGTGGACTCCAATTAGTCAAAGAAGGGTGAAAGGTAAAGGCTTGACAATTGGTCGGTTATAGGAATGTTATATGTATGCCATACTCTCAACACATGTCTTTAGATGCTCATGACTATAGCCTCTTAAGAGCTGTACAACTGTCTGAATCACCACCTTCATTTGCTGATCAATTTGGGGATGAAAAGCAATTGCTCTCTTCAGTCAAGTATCCAGCTTTTCCAAAAAAACATGCTAATACTTCCCCAAAAATCTTGAATCATGATCTGATCTGATACTCAGAAAATCTGAAGTAAACCCACACATGAGAAAAGAACAGCTCAGCTGCTTCACTACCCTTAAGGTGTTTTCTTGCACAGAATGAATACAAACATATTGCTACAACCATCCACCACCACAAAGATACACTCATGCCCTCTTCTTGACATGGGTAATCCTCAAGCAAAATCCATGAAGATGCTCTCCCATGGATGAGAAGGTACTTCCTATTATTTGACATACTTATAGTACACAACTTGCACCCACAAATGAACTTTGAGACATCAACTTGCATGTATGGGAAAAACAGGACAAGAACTCATCACTTTCTTGATCTGATTCAAGGTTTGCTGCACTGAATCAGACCATGAAAATGCCCCCCTTTTTTGTCAAATCAGTAAGAATAGCAGCCAATTGTGAGAACACATTCACAAACCTTTTCTACAAATTGCATAAACCAAAGAAACCTCTCAAATGAGTGAGAGTCTTTGGTGTTGGCCAATCCAAGATGGCCTAAATCTTTCTTGGTCAACTTTTACACCCTTGGAGCTGATCACATGTCCCAAATACAGATTTTTTGTCATAGAAAACTCACACTGAGATATTTTAGCAAACAAAGATTGGGCCTCCAAAACTACCAATGCCTCATCTAAGTGTTTCAAGTGCTCTTCCCAAGTCTTACTATAGATTAAAATATCATTTAAAAAGACCAAAACAAATTTTCTAAGTTGTTGATTGAAAGCTTGGTTTATACAGGACAAGAAAGTTGTTGCATTTGTCAATCCAAAAGGAATGACTAAGAACTCATAATGCCCAAAGTACCATCTAAATGCAATTTTTTGGATGTCTTCTTCTCTAACTCTAATTTGATGATAACCAGATCTCAAGTCTATTTTGGAGAAATAAACTACACCATGCAGTTTATCAATCCCTTAAATTGGATACTGACACTTGATGGTCTTTTTGTTTAGAGCACACTAATCTATTGTAATGTCGCCTCCTAGCCTTTCAAAAGTGCATATGACCTTAGCCTATTCCAGAGTTCCTGTAGGTTAAACGGTTTTGGTAAGGGAACTTAATTCTAGTTCTTTATGTGCGTTTTCGGAATTCAGGTGGACTTTCTATTTTTAGCAGGGGACTAGTCCAATCCTTACTGCTTACAGTAAGTCCTTTTGGCATATCAGCTTTAATTCCCGCTTGAGTCTTTGGAGTTTTTACTATTTTTAGTACTTACTAAAAATAGTAAGTACTTATTTTTACTATTTTTACTATTTTTACTACTTATTTTTAGTACTTATTTATAGTAAGTACTTATTTTTACTACTTATTTATAGTAAGTCTATTTGTGGAAAGCTAGACCAAGTCAGGCTACTTTCAGCAATGTTATTTCAATTGAGGTGTTGGGTTGCTAAGGTTGGGTTATTTTGATATTTCTATTTCCTCTCTTGAAAATGAATTAAATAAAATTACTTTAAAATTTTAAGTTGAGGGTTGGAGGGGACATAAATTGCACCTTGGCACCTAGTACATGGACTTCAAGTTGTTTTAAAAAGCATTGAAAGCCCATTTGATGGTTGGATAAGCAGACGCCTAGGAGGCTAATGTTTGAGTTAAAAATGAAAATAAAACAAATGCAAATAGAAAAGGGGTGTAGCATTTTAGTGAGGAATTAGGGTTTTGCAAGGGTGGTCACCGTAATTCCTTGTTGAGACTTTATATCCTCGTTTTGAAGGCTCATTTGAGCATGTTTAAAATAGTTGCATAAGGAGATGCTGCTAGAATCTTTCCACGGGTCTATAAACAGGTGTTGAGGATGAAAACCCTTGGCATTTAGGAGCTGGTTTCGGTAGTGCAAGACCTACCCTAGTTGGTTGAGGTGTGGTTCCATCCAAGGATCACTTCAGAGCTTCATTGTTGCAATTTCAGTCAAGAAAACAAGAAGATTTTTGAATATTTCTAAGTGGTAGTCAATGGTTTTGGCTTGTGGAAACGTTGCTTCATTTTGGGGTGGTTTGGAGTAGACTTGGTGATGATTTTCAGTATTTTTTGGGCACTTTTTGACTAGGTCTGAAACTAGTTTTTGATTCATATCTCCTTGTCAGTCGGTTGTTGAAACGTGGGTATCGGTTATTTGGATTCAGCATGTCAAGGCACCCAAGATAGACTACTCTTTTGAATTTATAAAGCAAAACCTGAATTATTTAAGCCAATCACCTTCTTTATGCTAAGCACCCAGTTTGAGGTTGTGTGTCCAGATTGAGCCTGCTGTTGTATAGGCGCCCTGGGCAGTGGTTGAAGGTTGTAACGTGGTTTTTGGGTGTTGAGTTTATTGGGGCTTGAAGGGTGACTTCCTTGGTGAAAGGCGTTGCATTTTGGAGTTCATTGTTGGCTGCTAAATGTGCTTCAAAATCAAGTCTGAATGTAATTTTCTGAGACTGAAAATTGTATTGAAAGAGACTGAAATTTTTGTTATCATTTCTGAGCAAATAAAGTCTGAAAAAATATTCATTGCAGACAAAGTTTTATATATTATTTTCTGCATGTTTGTTAACTTCCATTTGGCATGTTAAAATGACGAATGGCACTTGAAATATCCAGCAAAACATTCCCAGAAAACTCAAACAGCAAACAGAAACTCAAAAAAAAATCTGAGGTCTTACATTACAGTGGTATTAGAGCTCATTTGATCTTGCCATCGAGTGGGTACTCTCAATTCATGAGCATTAGTGAAAGAGAAAGGAGATATCAAGAGAGAGTTAGGAAGAAGGAAGAGGGTTATTGGGAACATTGCTCTTCATCTAAAGAAGGACAACATTCTGAAACTAATTTAGTTGAATCATCCAGATCAGAAACTAATTCAGTTGAGTCATCTAGATCAGAAACTCACTCTGTAGAGTCATCTTTATTAGAAAACATGGGTGATAGAGGAGAAGAAGGTGAGTGACAGGAGGCACCACCTGATAGGATGATGTTACTATTAGATGCTTTAGGCTCAAGAAATCAACCAGCAGTTAGCTCAATTGATACAGAGGATGGATCAGTTGGAACGGGGTAATGGTATAGGGCAACGTAGAGCAGTTAATCAGCAAAATGGGGAAGCAATGGCACGGCCCTTTATGCTTATTTTTCCACCTAGAGTAGATGCTCCACTTAATCCTGAGCTCACTATGGTAGAACAGATTCAAACAGGGTTGGTTAGATGCAAGGCTTGGATTTCGACCAGACATATCTCTTAGAGAGTACATTGATCTCAAAATGAGGCATACACCCAACAGGAATATCAAAGATTAGCACAATGATTCGCATAGAAAGTTTGGGAAGCTTAATCTTCCATATTTTCATGGTTCAGGAAAGATGGCAGTGAGAGCTTGGGTCCAAAAGTTGGACACCTACTTCAAATTAAACCCCATGCCAAAGTTGGAATCTATTCAATATGCCTCTATCCATCTTAATGGGATTGCACATGAGTGTCGATACAATGGAATGGTCACCGTGGGACACGCTCAAATAACTTCTTATGCTAAATTTACTGAAAGGTTGATTGTGAGGTTTGATAAGAAGGATCCAGAGCTACATTTTAAGGAGCTAGCACGGTTAAAACAGTGGGGGACAATTGATTTTTATGTTGCAGATTTTCAAAAATTATATGTGTTAATGACTGATATATCGGAAAGAAGACTCATAGTTCTCTTCCTAGATAGGTTATCCGATCTTTTAAGGGGTTGAATCAAGGCTTTCAATCCACCTACTCCTCAAGAAGCCATAAAGAAAGCTAGAGACATGGAATCATCCGCTTTTAAAAGCAAGTTTCAGACCAAGGGTTTGCTGCACACAAAGGAAAAGGATAAAAAACACATTTCTAGGGAGCATGAACAGCCTAAGCAACATGAGCAGCCCAAGAAACATTACACCAAGATTGACAATGAGACTCTAATGAGCTTAGGAGGAAGGGATTGTACTTTACATGCAAGAGCCATATACCCAAGGTCATAAATGTTCAGCAAAGGGGAAAGCACTCTTGATTGAGTACTATTCAGGTGAAGAGAGTGAATCAGAAAAATCATACCAGCAAGCTGATACTAAAGATAGTGGGGATGAAAAGGCGTTAGAAGAGGGTGGTCAAAAGGAAGACAAGGATGGGAAGTTAGCCCAACTCCATAGTTTTCAGAAGAATGAGTCTCTTCGCATTAGAGGAGTACTCAAGGGGAACCGAATTGTGGCATTAATAGAGATAGGGGCTACTCATAATTTTATTAATGAGGGCTTGGTTGCATGTAGAGGCCTTCAAACATAAGAGGTGAGTGGTTTCTAGGTTATGGTTGTTGAAGGTTTGACTATTCACTGCAATAAGATGGTCCCACAATTGTGTATACAGTTTGGAAATTATGAAGTGTAAGAGGATTTCTATGTGGTGAGTATTGGAGACACAGATGCATTCATGGGGATACAATGGCTATGTTCTTTGGGAGAGATTACACTTAATTTTCAGACCATGGAGCTGAAGTTCAAATCAGATGGGAAAATTGTGGTTTTGAGGAGGATGTATAATGGAGGACCACGTGTGGTGTCTTTCAAACAAATGGAGAGACTTTTCAGGCATGATCAGGTAGAGTAGGCAGCGGAGTGTGTTATTATGCCCACATTTACAAAGGAGGTTAAGAGGTCATACCCACCTAATATACAGGAGCTGATTACAAAGAGGAGTAAGGTTTTTGGTAGCATTCTTCCAAGTAGGCCTCCTGATAGAGGCATTGAGCATGTGATAGAGCTTGAGGAGGGAGCTAAACCAGTGATTACCACTCCCTATCGACATCCTAAGAGGCTCAATGATGAGATAGAGAAGACTATATAGAAGCTTCTAGAGATGGGACAGATTCGGCCTAGCAAGAGCCCATTTGCTTCTTCAATTGTCTTGGTGAAGAAGAAGGATGGGACTATGCATATGTGTGTGGATTATAGGGCATTGAACAAGAAGATCATTAAAAACAAGTATCCTATTCCACGCATAGATGAGTTGCATGGAGCAGTTTACTTCTCCAAGATAGACTTGAGATCGGGGTACCACCAGATTAGAGTTTGGGAGGAAGATGTGGAGAAGACTGCTTTTAGATGTCACTTTGGACATTACGAGTTTCTTGTCATGCCATTTGGCTTGACAAAAGCACCAGCTACTTTCCAATCATGCATGAACAGGGTGTTTAGCAAGCAGCTCCGTAAGTATGTTTTAATCTTTTTTGATGACATCCTTATCTTTAGTAGATCATGGGAAGAGCACCTAAAACACTTGGATGAGGTGTTGGGGATTCTTGAGAGTGAGTCACTCTTTGCTAAAGAATCCAAGTGTGAATTTGGTATGACGCAGTTGCTATATTTGGGGCACATTATCAGTGCTAATAGTGTGCGTGTAGATCCTGAGAAGATTAAGGCAATACTTGATTGGCCACCACCCACAAATTTGACACAGCTTAAGGGATTTTTTGGATTGTGTGGCTTCTACAAGAGGTTTTGTTAAGGGTATTTCACAAGTTGCAGCCCCACTTACAAATCTGACCAAAAAAAGGGGCATTCACTTGGTCTGAATCTGCACAAAGGGCATTTGACCAATTTAAGGTTTCGATGAGTTCATGTCCAGTTTTAGCTATTCCATATTTTTCTAAACCTTTTGAGCTTGAGTGTGATGCATCAAGTGAAGGTATAGGGGTTGTCCTCATGCAGAACAAGCATCCCATTGCTTTTGAGAGCAGAAAATTAAGGGGAGGTGAAAGTAATGATTCTATATGTGATAAGGAGAGGTTAGCCATCATGCACACTTTGGCTAAGTACAGACAATATCTCATTGGGGTCAGATTTATAGTTAAAATTGATCATAACAGCTTGAAATACTTTTTAAATCAGAAGAACTTGAGTGAGAGACAACAAAAATGGGTTAGCAAGCTTCAAGCCTTCGATTTTGACATTAAATATGTCAAAGGTAAACGTAATGTGGTGGCTGATGCACTCTCTAGGAGACCTCATTTGTGCATATTTTTTGAGATTGGAAGGAGAATATGCAAGTAGATTATGCCAAGAATAACTTTACAAACAGCATTCTAGATGGTACTTTGGATGATGATAAATATAGTGTGAGAGATGGATTGATCTTCCAAAAGGAGAGAATTCATTTGGTGCCTGAAACTAAGATGAAAGAGCAGATTTTTAAAACATTTCATGACACTCCTATGGTTGGTCATTGGGGGTTCTATAAAACATATAGGCAGATCCGTAAGAGATTCTCATGGAAGGGCATGAAGGAAGACATTACTAATTATGTGCGTGAGTGTCAAGTGTGCCAACAAAACAAAAATGAGCACACATACCTTGCTGGTCTGCTACAACCTTTGCCCATTCGTACTCAAAAGTGGGAAAGTATATCAATAGATTTCATCACAGGACTTCCCAAGGTGCAAGGGAAGGGTTATATTTATGTGGTAGTAGACCATTTGATCAAATTTGCCCTTTTTTTTGCCATATAAGTAGGTTATACAATGTTACAAGTGGCAGATTTGTTCTTTAAGGAGGTGTTTAGACTTCATGGGGCACCCAAAAACATCATAAGTGACAGGGATAGCAAATTCATGAGTTTGTTTTGGCAAGAGTTGTTCAAGTTATGTGGTACTGAGTTGATTCCTAGCACTAGTTACCACCCCCAGACAGATGGTCAAACTGAAATAGTTAACAAATGGGCGGAGGGCTATCTTCAAAATTATGTTTCAGGACAATAGAAGGCTTGGGTTAAATGGTTGCACTTGGGGGATTTTCGCTACAACTCCACTTTTCACATGTCCATTAAGATGTCACCTTTCATGGCTTTGTATGATTATGAAGCTCTTAGTCTATTTGGCGATTGTAGAGTGCCCAGGGCTAAGGATTTCTTGCAAGAGAGACAAGACATAATGAGATCCTTGAGAGAAAATATTCGGCATGCTCAAAATCAGCAAAAGTTGTACGCTGATCAGCACCGTATAGAGCGGGAATTTGAGGTGGGTGACATGGTTTATGTTAGATTGCAACCATAAAGATAGTCCACTCTAAAGAAGAGTGGAGCAAAGAAGTTAAAGCCCCGTTTTTATGGTCCATTCACAGTCACCAAAAGGGTTGGAGAGGTAGCTTATGAGTTGGAGTTATCTGAGGAGAGTAGAGTGCACAATGTTTTCATGTATCATGCCTTACGAAGGGCGCTTGGACACCATGCGATACCTTCAGCAATGTTACCCCCATTGGATGAGGGGAGGTTGGAGCTTATTCCAAAGGCAATGATTGATTTCAAGGAGAGGACCGTCGGGAGGAGAATGATCCCAGAGTACTTGGTGAAGTTGTGGGACCTACTAGTTGAGGATGCTACTTGGGAGAGAGTAGATTTTACAGCATCCAGCATTATGATTGCTTAAGGGCAAGCAATCATTGGGGAGGGCGGAATGTAATGTCCCTTCTAGACTCTGAGCAGTGCATATGACCTTTAGCCTATTCTAGAGTTTTGGTAGGCTAAACGGTTCTAGTAAGGGAACTCAATTCTAGTTCTTTATGTGGGTTTTCGGAGTTTTGGTGGAATTTCTATTTTTAGCAAGGGTTCTAGTGCTTACTATTTACAATAAGCCCTTTTGGTATATCAGTTTTCATTCCAGCTTGAGTCGTTGGAGTTTTTACTATTTTTAGTATGTAATAAAAATAGTAAGTCTATTTGTAGAAAGTTGGACCAGGTCAAGCTACTTTTAGTAGTGTGTTGATGAATGGTAGCTTCGGTCAGATATAAATGATGATTGCTGAAAGCAACATCATCATTTATATGTGATCAAGGCTATTCTTCAAAATAAATATTTCTAGAAAATAAGTAAAATCGAATTTATAAGCATGCATAAATTCAATAAAATAAATGATGTTAAAATTTTGCATTTAAATATAAATCGGAACTCATTTTATATACCCGCCACATATAAGGTTATGTGTGTGTGTTAAAGACACTAACCGAATGTTAGTTGGTCATGTGTGGAACCCGCGCGCTCAAAGGGACACGTTCCATGAGCGGATGTGTCTCGTATGAGACACATCTCTTACAGGCAGGTCTCTAAACATACATATGGTGGTTCCCTCATTGATAATGCAAACATCGAAATTTATTAATGTTCTGCAATCAACGCATTTAGCATAAGAGAACAAATCTAGAAATTAGTATTTGACTTAGAATTCTCACACAGAATTTCAGACCTTAGTAATTCCTTAGATTTCTTAGGATCCTATTTGATAAAGATTTTATTACATTTACATGGTATCAGAGCCAAGTTGTGTGAATCCAAATCAAATCTAGATATTAGATTGCTCTAGAAAATTCGTATTTTCTAAAATCGAATTCACATCACATTCTTCTTAATGTCAACTGTGATCAGATTTGAAGATCGTCTTGCAGGAGCAAACAACTTCACATCATGGAAATTTAGAATAATGATGATTCTTAAGGAGAACAAATTAGACTCACTTGTGAGAGAAAACAAAAAGGAACCAGAGGCTGATCCTGAGAAAACTCAATGGATTGAAAACAATGAAAAGGCCATGAAAATCCTAGTAGATGCAGTTAGGGATCATATAGTGCCCATCCTAGCAAAACATGAAACTGCATATCAAATGTTCAAATCTCTTGAGAGCACCAATGAGATCAACAATACAAGTAGGACTCTTGCATTAAAGAGGCAAATCAACAATATCCAAATAAACAAAGGAGAAACAATCAATGCATACTTCATGAGGATCATTGAACTAAGGGATCAATTATCCACAATTGGATATCAGGTTGATAGCAAAGAGTTAACTCTAATTGCACTAGGAGGCCTACCAAACTCATGGGAGTCATTTGTTCAAGGAATAAGTGCGACGTCTAAACTCCCCAAATTTGATAGGCTAAGAACAAACTGCCTTCAAGAGGAAACAAGACTCTCCACAAAAGAAAATAAACAAAAGAACATAGATGAAGACATTCATGTACTCAACACAACGTCTAACAAAAGGAATAAGAAAAACTCCTACAAGAAAGGATCTTTTAAAAGAAAGAGAAATTCCAATGGAAAGGGATCTTCTAAGAAGAAAGACATCTCTCAAATTCAATGCTTTAGATCATTAGATGTGATCAATATGGCCACTATGCAATGAAATGCCCTGACAGATCAAAGCAACAAGCATCTTTTGCCAAAGTAGGAAAGACAAATTCAGATCATGAATCTGAGAACTTTGTGTTCTATACAGCCCTATCTAGTCAAGTATCTAACAACACCCACAATTGGGTAATTGATAGTGGTTCCTCTCGACATATCACAGGATTTAGAGAACACTTAGACACTATGACTGAAAAGACTAATGAAGAAGTAACCATTGGGGATGATTCTGCACACCCTATAAAAGGGGTTGGAACTTGCTCCATCAAACTAAAATCTGGTCTGTCTCTTCAACTCACTGGAGTCTTATTTCTACCTGGAATAAAGAGGAATCTAATATCCATCACTGCCCTTGAAGACAATGAAATATACCGAGCCAAATTTTTCAATTTTTCAATAATAGTAAGCAAAGCAACACATCCGTTAGGTTTAGCACTTAAACCAAAACGATGTGGAATTCAACTCTAACCAAGAATGCGCCGGATGACGACGAGCATATGGTCAGAGGATCTCAAAGCAATGTCGAATAAATAACTCTAACCAAGAATGTGCAGGATGACGACGAGCATATGGTCAGAGGATCCCTATCTTCTATTATGCTGAAAGTAAACTCAACACCCAGAATGTGCTTTCAAACCCAAAGTGGGAATGGAGCTACCATAGGGCGGAGATGTAAGATATTACAATGCAAATCAAAGTAAATAGGCGGCAAGCCAGCCTCTTCCACTTATCCAGCGGGTATTACAATGAAATAATAGAGAAAAAGTAAGATTGCTGACAGTACTACTGTTCAGCTTACAATAATTAGAGATTTGCCTGTCAAATACATAGCATAAGAAAGTCTAACAATGCTGCAATATAGTATAATGTCTCCTCAATGATCACAAAGACTTTCAACCCAAACCCAACTCAAAAGATAGACTTTACGCAAGCTGATATGACAGAACAGCAACTTAATATGCGTAACCAGCAACCCTAGAATCCACTAAAATGCTCACAACTCACTCAATACTTGCCAGAATGACATGAAACTTGATGCAAAAGAAAGCTAGGTTGATGACAATGAAGACTAGACAAAGAAACAGCTGAAAAATTGAAGTTTTTTTTTTCCTAAACACTTGCCAGGCAAAACAGAATGGTACAGCCTCAAGAAATGTTCTACCAACAAGATAAAATCCAAGACACCTCTAAAAAATCTGCAACTTGGCATAGAGGGGCGCCCAAGGCTAGCAAATGCATGGGTAAACTACCCAGAACCAAAATAAATTGGCCCAAAGACTTATGAGTATAAACCTCAATCTGCAATACAAAAATCAGCAACTCCAGATTTGATTAAAATGCAAGAAACCGAACTACAAATGCAAAACAACTTCTACAATGCAAAATCTCACTACAAATCTCACTCAACTACAATCTAACTCTCCACTAGTTGCTGTCTTTCAAGCAAGAAGTCAAGCCAAGGCTAGGAGGCATTCATTCCTCGAAGCAATCCAACACCATTTCGGCAACATAACAATATTCCAAACATAAGATGAGAAATGAAGACCCAAGGCTCCCTTTTTATAATTTTGAGAAGACCCTCTAGAAGCTTCCAGAAGGTGCGCCCTAACTTCAAGATGCTGTTAGGGTTTTGACCCAGTCTTCCTTTAAAATGGCGTCCCTTTTCATGAAGGTAAATTTTCTTTAATTTAAAATCATCTTTTCTCCAAAAGTTGGTGTCCATTTTCCCTTGAGCAATTATTGACTTTTAGAAATATAAAAATATTTCCTTCATGAGAAAATACCCCTCAAGGTCCCCTTCTTTAAAACAACTTTTAAGTTATATCACTAGGCCAAGGGGTATTTATAAAATAAAACATTTTGACTTAAAATAACTTATTTCTTGAAAATGAACCCCTTAAGCCAAAAATGAGAATTACCCAATGAACTGCCAGAAGAGGAAAGTTGACTGAGCTGGTGCTGACTGGACCACTGCTAAATATAGAATTTACTAAAAATAGTAAATTCAAGAAGTTGCTCGGAATGTAATGCATACAACACCATTGTGAAGCCTTCTGAAAACCCAAAAAGAGTCCGCAATCCAAACTCCCAAACTTCGAGATGTAGCCGTCATAACTTACTAAAAATAGTAAGTTCAGAAAGGTTGCCCGAAGCCGTTGCAAGTCATACCTCTGCGAAGCTCTCTGAAAACCCAGAAGGAATCCAGAATCCAAACATCCAAACTCCAACAAACAAAACCCTGAATCTTCAAGAGAACCCATCAAACAGCCAAAAACCCTAATTCTGCCACTGACTTGTCGACAGCACACTGGGAATAGGTTACCAATCACTGAAAAATGAAGTGCTAAAAACGGGTACATTACAGACAATGGATATGGAGTTACCTTTATGGATGGGAAAGTTCTAGCATGGCCTAAGAACTCAACTATCAAGAAAGCCCAAACCATAGGCTTAAGACAAAGGTACCTTTACAAACTATGCACTGAAGTTAAACAAGCCCTTACCCTTGACACCTTTGATTCAAATGAGATTTTGCATAGAAGATTAGGACACCTTCATTTTCGTGCCCTACCTTTTGTGGAAAAACTTGTAACAGGCTTACCTAAGTTAAAACCATCTCATGAAGGAACTTGTAAAGGTTGTGCCCTAGGAAAGAATACAAAGGGATCCTTTCACAATAGCTTGAGCAAAACCCTAAATGTGTTAGAACTGGTTCACTCAGACTTATGTGGACCCATGTTTGTACCCTCTAAAGCAAGATTTCTATACTGTCATATTTATAGATGACTTATCTAGGAAAACCTAGATCTATTTCCTTAAATGTAAAGAGTCAATAGAAATCCTCAAAAGGCTCAAAGAGTTCAAAGCCCTTACTGAAAACTTCTCCGGGAAGAAAATAAAAACCTTAAGGACGAACAATGGGAAAGAATACACCTCTAAAATTTTTAAGGAATTCTGCATGAGTGCTGGAATTAAGAGGGAGTTCACAGTTGCCTACAACCCTCAACAAAATGGGGTTGCTGAAAGAAAAAATAGAACCATTGTAGAAGCTGCTAAGGCAATGTTGCTTGACCAAAACATCGAAACCTCTTTCTGGGCAGAAGCCTCTAGGATTGCAGTCTACATCCAAAATAGATGTCCTCATTCTCATCTTGATAACAAAACTCCTGAAGAAGCCTTTACTGGCATAAAACCTGACATTAGTCATTTTAGGATTTTTGGCTGTCCTGTCTATATTCATGTGCCCAAAGAGGAGATTCAAACTAGAACCTTCCGGAAAGAAGGGGGTATTTGTGGGTTATAGTGAAACCTCCAAAGCCTACAAGATATTCGTACCCAGGCATAAACAAATTAAATTGAGTAGAGATGTCATCTTTGAAGAAGACATTGCATTCAAGAGGGCAAGAAGTTCTAGTGAGATAGAAACCTATTCCCCTAGAGTACCTGAAATAGAACCTGCTCCTGAGATTCAGAGGGAGCATCCTGAGGAAATGCCACATGAACTTCCTTCAAATGAGAATACAAATGACAACGGCAGAGAGAGGCCACTTTGCGCTAGAAAGATGATCAAAGAAGCCGAGGATCATGCAGCACCCAAAGGAACGTTTAGGGAAAGTAAAAGACCCAAACAGTTCTCTAGCTATGTTGCTCTGATGACCAACATCATAAACTCAGAACTTGTCAGTGTTACAGAAGCCTTCAGACATCAAGCATGGAAAGATGCAATGACGGAGGAATATCAGTCCATTCTAAAGAATGATGTATGGGATATAGTGCCTAGACCGAAAGAAAAAATCTGTTGTCTCTTCCAAATGGCTCTTCAAAATCAAGCATGTTGTTGATGGAAGTATAGAAAAACATAAAGCACATTTGGTGGTAAGAGCTTTTTCTCAAAAGGAAGGCATTGATTATAAAGAAACATTTGCACCTGTTGCCCGTTACACATCGGTGAGAGCAATGTTAGCCATTGCTGCAGCTAAAGGCTGGAAGATCCATCAAATGGATGTGAAAACTGCCTTCCTAAATGGAACCATTGAAGAGGAAGTCTATCTAGAACAGCCTGAACGTTTTGTGAAACATAAACCTGACTCACATGTGTGCAGACTGAAGAAAGCCCTCTATGGACTTAAACATGCTCCCAGGGTCTGGTATGAAAGAATTGACAGCTGTCTCTTGGGACTAGGATTTTCCAATAATGATGCTGACTCCAATCTGTACTTCAAGGTAATCAAAGGTGATATGCTAATAATTATTTTATATGTTGATGACCTGCTGATAACAGGAGAAGATCACCTCATTGCTCAAGGAAAGAAGGATCTAATTTCTGAATTTGACATGAAAGACTTGGGCATTCTACACTACTTCCTAGGTTTGGAAGTATGGCAGAAATCAGAGGGCATTATACTAAACCAAGGGAACTATACTATTGATATTCTGAAGAGATTTGGAATGTTGGACTGTAAACCAATGTCTACACCTATGGAAACCAACCTTCACAAACTAAAAGAAGCAGCAGCAGAATCCAAGTGTGCAGATCCAACCCTTTATAGACAGATGATTGGATCCTTGATGTATCTGGTTAACACCAGACCTGATATTTGCTATGCAGTGAATGTTCTCAGCCAGTTCATGTGTGAGCCAAAGGAAATTCACCTAATGGTTGTGAAACATATTTTGAGATATCTTCAAGGCACTATTGGATATGGTCTTCTTTACAAGAATGACCAACTAGATCTACATGGGTACTCTGATTCAAATTGGGCTGGAAGTGTAACCGATCGGAAAAGCACATCAGGATGTTGCTTCAGTTTAGGATCGGCTATGATCTCCTGGATTTGCAGAAAACAGTCTTAGTTGCACAGAGCTCAACAGAAGCTGAATACATTGCAGCCTCTATGGGAGCAAGAGAAGCAGTTTGGCTTCGTAAATTGCTTGTGGGACTCTTTGGTGAGCCCTTGAATCCTACAATTATTCATTGTGATAATCAGAGTTGCATCAAACTCTCTGTAAATCCTGTCTTCCATGATAGATCTAAGCACATTGAGATCCCCTATCATTATGTAAGAGATATGGTGGAAAGGAAAGTGATCCAGTTGGAGTATGTTAGTACAAATGATCAAACTGCAAACATTCTCACCAAGCCTCTCTCCCGAATCAAGGTAGAGCACTTCAGGAAGAAACTTGGTATGGTTGAAATGTAATTTGATATTTATGTTTGAAATACAAATTGTTTATAAATTGTACTAATATATAAAGATGTTTAATGTGTAAACTCTTTTGTCATGTGTGTGACTCCATGACCTTATGGGCCTACTCCCCCTATGTACATTATTGAAAGGTGACGATCTTTCTAATAATGAACACTTGTATGTGACATTATAAAGTGACGACTCTACAATGATGAGTTAAACTATCATGATAGATATCATGTGACTTGATATCTATGGACATGTCATGATAGTATCTCTTGGACACTTTGATGGATATCATGGGACTTGATGTCATTTGAAGATCATTGTGATCCTTAAGAGATAAATCATGGTGGATAATTATATCCGTGGACATGCCATGAATTATTATGGTAGACATCATGTGACTTGATGTCAGTGCACATACCATAATGAAGATGTGTTATTAAGAATGTCATGTGACTTGACAATATTGAGAAAACATACCATGTCTTCGATATCACGTGTGAAGGTGATATCTCCACTTATTTGATTTGAAATATCTTCCCTAGCTGAGAGGGAGTGTTGATGAAAGGTAGCTTCAATCGGATATAAATGATGATTGCTGAAAGCAACATCATCATTTATATGTGATCAAGGCTATTCTTCAAAATAAATATTTTTGGAAAATAAATAAAATCGAATTTATAAGCATTCATAAATTCGATAAAATAAATGATGTTAAAATTTTGCATTTAAATATAAATCGAAACTCATATTATATACCCGCCACATATAAGGTTATGTGTGTGTGTTAAAGACACTAACCGAATGTTAGTCGGTCATGTGTGGAACCCGCACGCTCAAAGGGACACGTCCTCTCATGAGATGCGTCTCTTAGAGGCAGGTCTCCAAACATACATATGGTGGTTCCCTCATTGATATGCAAACATCGAAATTTATTAATGTTCTGCAATCAGCGCATTTAGCATAAGAGAAGAAATCTGGAAATTAGTATTTGACTTAGAATTCTCACACAGAATTTCAGACCATAGTAATTCCTTAGATTTCTTAGGATCCTATTTGATAAAGATTTGATTACATTTACACAGTGTTATTTCAGTTGAGGCGTTGGGCTGCTAAGATTGGATTATTTTGATACTTATATTTCCTCTCTTGAAAATGAATTAAATAAAATTACTTTAAAATTTTAAGTTGAGGGTTGGAAGGCACATAAATTGTACCTTGGCACCTAGTACATTGACTTCAAGTTGTTTTAAAAAGCATCGAAAGCACATTTGATGGTTGGATAAGCAAATGCCTAGGAAGCTAATGTTTGAGTTAAAAATGAATATAAAACAAACAGAAATAGAAAAGGGGTGTAGAATTTTAGTGAGGAATTAGGGTTTTGCAAGGGTGGTCACCGTAATTCCTTGTTGAGACTTTATATCCTCATTTTGAAGCCTCATTTGAGCATGTTGAAAATAGTTGCATAAGGAGATGCTGCTGGAATCTTTCCAAAGGTCTATAAACAATTGTTGAGGACGAAAACCTTTGGCATTTAGGAGCTGGTTTCGGTAGTGCAAGACCTACCCTAGCTGGTTGAGGTCTGGTTCCTTCTAGGGTTCACTTCAGAGCTTCATTGTTGCAGTTTCAGTCAAGGAAACATGAAGATTTTTGAATATTTCTAAGTGGTAGACAATGGTTTATGGCTTGTGGAAGCGTTGCTTTATTTTGGTGTGATTTGGAGTAGACTTGGTGATGATTTTCAGTATTTTTTGGGCACTTTTTGACTGGGTCTGAAACTAGTTTTTGATTCATAACTCCTTGTCAGTTGGTTGTTGCAATGTGGGTATTGGTTATTTGGATTCCTCTTGTCAACGCGCCCAAGATAGAGTACTCTTTTGAATTTATCAAGCAAAATCTGAATTATTTAAGCAAATCACCTTCTTTATGCTAGGCGCCCAGTTTGAGGTTGTGTGTCCAGATTGAACCTGCTGTTGTATAGGCGCCCTGGGCAGTGGTTGAAGGCTCTAATGTGGTTTTTAGGTGCTGAGTTCATTGGGGTTTGAAGGGTGACTTCCTTGGTGCAAGGCGTTGCATTCTGGAATTCATTGTTGCCTGCTAAATGCTTCAAAATCAGGTCTGAATGTAATTTTCTGAGACTGAAAATTGTATTGAAAGAGACTGAAATTTTTGTTATCATTTCTGAGCATATAAAGTCTGACAAAATATTCATTGCAAGCAAAGTTTTATATGTTATTTTCTGCATGTTCGCTATCTTTCATTTGGCATGTTAAAATGATGAATGGCACTTGAAATATCAAGCAAAACATTCCCAGAAAACTCAAACAGCAAACAGAAAATCAACAAAAAATCAGGGGTCTTACATTACATCTAATCACATGCGCACACAGTTCCATCTTTCTTCTACACCAAGACCATTGAAGATGCAAAACGAGTTTTTCTAGGAAGAATGTGTCCCAACTCGAGGAGCTCTTTAATGGTTTTTTCTATTTCTTCCTTATGCCTTCTAGGATGGCGATAAGGAGTGTAAATGATAGGCTTTGCTCCTTCTTCCAACTCAATCACATGTTGGTGGTCTTCTTGGAGGTATTCCACTAAAAACTTTGTTGTGTTTATCGAACAAAGTTTGAACATCTACATGATATTCTCCTTTATTCTCTGGTGAATATGAAGGCATGATGCTGCCCAATCTACTTGATGATGACAGAAAAAACTCTCCATTCTTTTGGTTGAAACAACATGAGAAGTTCCATTGAACATATCCCTCAACACCACCTTCTTGCCATCAACATGGAATTTGAGATCCATGGTCTGAAATTTTTGAGTGATCTCACCCAAAGAGTGAAGCCATAGGATACCTCAAATAGCATCAGTATCTCTTATACTCACCACATAGAAATCATTTTTCACTTCATAATACCCAAGTAAGAGACCTAGCTTAGGAATCCTTCTAGTGCATTTAAGAGTGAAGATATCTTTGGGATCAAATCCTTCAAAACCCTTTGGTTTTAGACCTCTTTTAGCCACAACTCCATCAATGAAATTATGAGTGGCTCCAAAATCAATTAGCACAGTGATTCTCTGTCCACATAATACTCCACCAATCCTAAAAGGATAATACTTCATGTACCTGAAAATCGGGCAAAGGTTCCCTCAATAGTATTCTCTTCATTTGGCTGTTTTAGTTCATTTTCTTCATTCTCCTCATGATCAGCTTGCTGTTCTGAATTTTCTGATTTTGACTCATCATCAGAAACCACTTCTATTTAATGAACTTGACCTTTTCCAAGGCACGTGCCCAAGAACCTAAGGCTCCATGCATGCAAAAACAAAGTTTTTTCCTCCTTAATTAATTTTTGGCTGCTTCATCCAATTTTGGTGGTGAACTCTTGGGCTGATGATAAGATTTCTGAAATGGTTTTTTGGATGGGAAACTCTTCTTCTAAAACTTTTTTCTTGAGAAGGTTGGACTCAAGAGCTAGAGCTCACTTAATGGCCTCTTGTAGAGATGAAGGCTCAAAGGCTTTCACCAAGCCCTTCAAAATATCTGTCAATCCTTCTATGAACAGCATAACTAATCTCCTTTCTATGACATCAAGAACCATGACAGCAAGCTTTTGGAAATCACCAATATAGCCCTCAACAGTGCCAAATTGCTTGAGCTAGGCTAACTCATGGAAATGCACTTTTGGGTCCTTTCTATCAAATCTCTCCAATCAACTTTTTCCAAAATTCATTAGATGAGTTTATGAGAGCATGGCCTTGAGTACCACCACTCATGGGCAACTGCTTCAAGATGAAGACTTACAAATTTAATGTCCTCATCTTCCGCCATAAGCTTTAGGGACAAGTATGTGTCCAGATTTTGGATCCATGCACGAGTTGTGCTCTTCCCACCTCCATCAAATGGAGAAAGTGTCAACTTTCCCAAGGCATTTTGGTAGTAGCTTTGTTGGTCTTGAGGCCTCTGATCTTGTATACTTCCAACTCTTGATCTCTTCTAATTCATAAACCAGTTAAGTGACATCTCATTCCGAGTCTCTTGAGGAACAGCTTGGTACTCAGCATAATGAGCAATAATCTCATCAACTATAGGCACTTCAACTTCGGATCTATGGATTTCTTCCCTTCTGATAAAGGTTGGCTAAAAAGGCTTAACCGTAGAATCCATAGTGGTTCTAGTGGACTGATTGGCATTGTTTGCAGGTTGATTTAAAGACTAAAGTTCTAGAAGTACTTTCATCACCATTCTATTGACGGGGTATAGTCATATGTTGATCCATTTTGGTGATCAACGGTGTCATCATGTCCATCACTACATCAAACTTCCTTTCTGCCCTCTAATCAAGATTATCACCCATGTCAATCTCTTTGCCTTTATCTACCATGTTTTGCTCAACTACCATGGTTGGGTCACTTTCAAAGATTGGAGTTTCGATACTGATCCCAATGACTAACTGTTGAACTGAGTTATGTGGAAACTGAAATTGTTTTCTGCCATATCTCTGATAATATATGTTTTCTCTATCATTGGGATGTGTGAGAGAACAAGTGTTGCATGACAAGATTAGCACAAGAAATCACAAGCTGGCAAGATCACCAACTCTGAATTATAGTAGGTTGCTAAGATCACCTTTATTTTTGAATCTTTAAATTTTCATTTATAGTTTTTTAATTTATTTATGTTAATAACGCATAACTCTATCTCTCTACTTTGTCTTCATAGGTAGCTAGTTCATCTGCATCTCAGAGGAATTGGAACACGTATTCTTTCATCAACTTAGTAAAGCACAATAGATTGCACTCAAAAAGAGCAGAGAGTTTATTAGATGTGCATTCCACCTTGTGCCTCCTTTCACACAAACAACATGGTTACAAGGAAGGGGACATAAGTTGTAGAATATAGAGCTAGAGTATGCTAACTTGGATGCTTCCACTTCCCAACATATTGCACATGAGAAATTCAAAAGCACGCACACTTTTAGTGTGAGTAGTACTGCCACTAGCACTACTTGTGATTCATCTAATGTTCCTACATCATCTAATGTCAACGATGATGATAATATTGATGATTTAGAAAATTCATTTGATGATTAAAACTAATTGTCGAACTTAATATTATTATTTTAATATTGAACTTCAAATTTGAATAATGAATATTTGATAATGTTTATCATTTATGTTTTAAATGACATTCAAGTATATAGTGGTTTTTCTGTTCATATGATCCTATGTGATATTCTAATCTTAATTCCTACTTTAGGTAATATATATATATACAAATTTTTGGACAGATGAACCTAAAACAAACCCAACCCAAAAAAAACAAATTTTCAGATCCATGACCCCGAATCAAGATCCTACCAAAACCGATAACTTAGCATTAAAGATTTGTCCCTATCTTAATGACTTGAAAATGACCATCAACATTTTAAGTATTAGGATCCCTTAAGAACACCAACCTCCTTTCTATGAGAACACACAATTTGCCCATTTTGAAGAGTGATCCTTCTTGCCTATTATTTGGCTTACTGTAACAACCCCCAAACCGGGTAAACAAAAAAAAATTCTACTTTCACTAATAAGATACAAGGAAATACATTTATAATGACAAAGTAAATAAACTTTTCTTTTCATTCTAATTGAACATTTCATCATAAAGAAATAAATGACACAATACATCATTGTTCTATTTTCCAAGTAAATAACAGAGTACGCTTTCATGATTACTTTTCTAAATAAAAAGCAAGGTAAGAATCTTACAAGTTTCAAACATAGCTCGGAAGCTTTTGAGCAAATAGGAATAAGACTGTCCAGGATCTTCCCTTTCAAACCTTGGTTCATCAGAAGTCTTCTGTGGACGAGAAACATCACTTAGGTGCTTTTCCACCAACCACGGACTTATATTGCAGTCCCCCGCACGTTTACTGTTAAGTAGACGGCCCTCCCTTCTACGAAGAGATTGGTTGGGTAACCGGTTCTGTATGACCAACTGAGCATAGTGTGTAATCCTACATAACTAAATCCTTGTGCCCTCACAATCTCAATCTAGCATGTAACCTGGACTACTGTGAACTGACAGTGTAATTCGTCTCACAGTCTAAGTGGACGTTAGGTATACTAAACTACTTTGGCCAAAGTGTTTCGGCAGTACTTAAACTGACGGTCATCTATCACTTGCACTAAGTCAGGTTCAGTTTGACTTAAGGTTGCCTTATCCTACGCGTAGGTTGAGTCCTTTCCATGGGTAGTCAATCACCCTAGACTTCCTACATCAACTACTTAAACAGAAAATGGAATACAGTCAACAAGGGTCCCTCTAGTAACTCCTAACATGGAATCCTTTATCCGTGGAGTTCATAGCTTTCCCTAGTTAACCTATTTAACTTTAAAGCTTTAGACTACCTTGGTACTGGTTCCACCCTCGTCCTAGTATTTACTAACTAGTTCTTTTTTCCTTTATATAAGGAATTCAAGCAGTATTTAAGTAATACAATTCATAATATAACTTCTATTAAAGGTTATTCAACATTTCCCTTTCAAGCTATTCTTTTAACAAGCTATTCCATTTCAACAAGCTTTTTCCTATGAAATTAAACTATTTCATTTCAACCAGCTTTTCCCTATGAAATTAAACTATTTCATTTCAACAAGCTTTTCCATACTTTCACTATGAAACAAGTTATTCCTAATTCAATAAGCCCTTTCTAATGAAATTAAGCTATTTCTTTTCAACATAATCTCATAGAAAACAAAGACCTTCTAACACTTACTTCATGCATACTGCAAAACATAATCCAAGCAGATAAACTCAATTTTTAATTCAAATGACAGAAATACTAAAAAGACATTTCTCATGCCTGATTCCCTTGCTGCGAAATGAGTTCAATTAGTAGCTTTTGCTCTTCCTTCTCAATCCTTCTCAGTCTTCTCCAAATACTTATCACAGCATGAGTAGAGTATGACTCTTTAGGTAAATGCAATACAGTCACAGCAAGATAGTATGTGGCTCTCACAATACAAAACAGCTATGATGGATTATGGCTCTCAGTAATGCAGTCACAACAAGATAGTATATGGCTCTCAAAATACAAAACAGCTATGATGGATTATGGCTCTCAGTAATGCAGTCACAGCAAGATAGTATATGGCGTAAATGACAAAATGCAGCTCTCAGCAATAGAAAATTCCGAATTTCAAAACTGTGTCTTGCTAAATGAACTGGGCGGCTATTTATAGAGCCCTCAACCAAACAATTTCCACTTATGCTGGCATGTAAATTGACAGAACTTCTATTTAAATAATTCAAACTGAAATGTGGCGAATTTTCCATACTTACTCAGCCTTTGAGAAGTGATTCGACTTCCAATAGTTCAGAGAATGTTTCAAACTTCATTTAATGAGAAATACGGATCTGACACCTACAGGCGTATCCCCAAAAATGGCGCCACTCATGAACAATGGCGGATAAATCTTTAGAAGAAAACGTCAAGGTTAAACACGCAGCCACCTGGCCTTGTTCCGCCCACGCCTTCCAAAATGGTGGCACACTAGCATTTGCGACCAGGTCCAAGGCGTGAGAAGCTGGCGCGGGTTCTTCCCTTCACCATTTCCATTGTTTCAACCTTAACACAGTCCGCATTTTCTTCCCGTGAAGGAATCCGCGATTTTCAGCTTCTAAAAATGTTTTGATTTAAATCTTTTAATAAGACTATAGTCTTTATCAATTAATTTTCCCATAATACTTTCCAACGTATTTCTTCAATAGTTTAAGAAATTCGAATACTTTTATTGCTCATGGAAATGCATTTAATTATCAAATCACTATATAAGTCAATTTTAATTATTTCCAAGGCAAAGTCATTTTAAATTATAAATTAAAATGTTATGCATATATTTTGCATTATATTTAATATAACTTATTATAGTTTTATTTTACCTTTATTTAAATATATGTATATATCTATATAATATTTAAATATTACTATAGATATATCAATATATTTTATTATTGGTAAAACTATAATAATGTTTATATTAAATATACTATTAAATATATTTATAAACATATCCATATTTACACTTAAATATATCTATACATGTTTGTATTTAATTATCCAATTACGTGTATTACAGGCCAGTCAAAGTACCCTTAATACACGTATTTGTACAAACATGTATATATATGTTTAACTGTAAATTCCAGACATCGGTATAACTTATCAGTTCACATTTCACATTCAAGGTTCACAGAACAGTAAGTCAGTCAGTCAAGTAACACCACTCATAAAGCATAAAGAAGTAATCAAAAACTCCTAAGCCTAAGGATGACTTACTAAGACAACTCAATCTGACTCGGTTCCCAAAACCCTCAGTGAAGTGTGTGTATGCTCATATGATCAACTTTACCGGTTAGCCGACCAAGTTCCTCTCCTGAGTGATGTTTCCCCTCCACCTGGAGGAATAGTTCCTATTCCTGCATCTATTGGCACAAAACCACGGCAGTCACTTGCTCATAACATATGCAGTATATATAAATCAAATATAAAACAAGACTAATTACTCTCCTCTATGCATTGCTTATCCAAGAATAACATCAATCAAGAATACAGAATGAGCCAATCATAACATGTAAACAGATTCTCATATTGATAACATGGTTCAACATATTTTATTCATTTGAAGCCGTCCTTACAATCAGAATGCTCTAAGCATTACTAAAATAGTAACTATACAATTTCCGAGGTGTAACACTTACTTATATTCTACAAAACATGCACCCGCACAGCCAATTGACATACCTTTGAAGATTTGCCCATCTTAGTGTCCCCAAAATGACCATCAAAATACTCTCCCTTCCGAACAACATCCTCCTTTCTATGCAAACACACAATTTTCCCATTTTTAAGGGCAATCCTTCTCATGGATGGTAGTCTAGGTTCAATTCAAAATCAATAACCTAGAGTTCTCATTTTGCTTATAATCCTCTCCACATATCTCTTTGGCAAAGGGATCCAACTATGAAAGAGTGTTAACATGTTATGTCCCTTTTATCAAAATAAATTTAATAATTTGAATTTGAGTTGCCCAAAAAATAACTTTAATTTTAGAAAAGGCAAATATATTTTATTATTAAATCATAAAGTACCTCAAAGTGATATTATAATATGTTTTTTAAAATAAGACGGCTTAATATGTTCTCAAAGGTGTTGCTAAGACAATGAGGCAAATTAAAATATTAAATTAAGAAGAAAAGAATTTCTAGAGACTTCTTGAGGAGGTTAAAAATAGCAAATATGTGATTATAAAAGAAGCTGCACTTAAGAAAATTGAGTCCATAGTTTCTTCCCAAAAACCCCTTTTCTTAAAGATTGAGCACCTAGTGTTTATTCCCTCACCAGAGAATGAAAACCCTCTTGGTGTATGGATTGGATTTGGAGATAAGAACCTTAATATTCAATAGAGGCAATTCCATCAAGAGATTGCATTTGTGCAGAAACGTTATTTCAAAGATATATCAAAGATTTTATAAATTGTGCCAAAAATTAAAGAATTTTTAGATTTCAATTGATTTGTTGTTATTCCTATTTTGATTTGCAACTGAAATTTGTAAGAACTTTTCTAAGGAATTGTTATATTTCATTTTATGTGCCCAAGGTTTCTGCTTATTTGGTATTATTTCAATATTATATCATTACTATGAAGGGATCAATATTATAACAGACTTATTTTTAGATTTGATGGAAGATTTTATTATCATCATTTATATTGCTGATGGTATCAACTTTTGCTAAGCCAAAACCCTTACCGCACCTATTAAAGACTATTGTACCAATTGTAACTTGGTCACAATGTTTTTGAAAAGTAAAGTACAAAAATTGGAAGGTTGCTTTGTCCAAACACAGCATAAAAGGGGAAAAAGCTCAAACACATTCACTATAATGTCTACTATGAAATGGAGAATCACAAGACTATTAACTTTTGGATATTTTACATCCTAGTCGTACATATTTGACTAATATTTAGTAAAGTTTGGAGGCACCACATCATTCTTTGAAGCCAATAAAGTTTTAAGACTTTATTTCTTTGTTTGTTGCATAATTTCAATTCATCCTTTGGCCATTGTACATGTTCAAAAAGGGAGGTGAAATTATTTGTTGACTTTTGTACAAAGTAAAGATCAAAAGGGGATAGAAATATGCTGTTAGGTGGAATGAATGCTGCCATCCCATGTATTAGCAAGAGAATTCATATATTTTTAAAGCTATCATATCATTTTTGCTCTGCTAAACATTGACAATATTGTTGTTTAACAGTTCAGTCCAGTACTAATATTATCTAAGTCACCAGGTTCGAATTCGAATTCGAGTTTGGCAAAATTGAAATTCGGATGAAATTTGGCAAGG
Source organism: Sequoiadendron giganteum (assembly GCA_007115665.2). Taxonomy (NCBI): domain Eukaryota; kingdom Viridiplantae; phylum Streptophyta; class Pinopsida; order Cupressales; family Cupressaceae; genus Sequoiadendron; species Sequoiadendron giganteum. The sequence goes on along the minus strand of CM021101.1, from coordinate 422,612,870 downwards.
AAAAAAATCGAAAAATAAAAAATTCGGATTAAATTCGCCTTATGAAATTTTTTTATAAATATAAGTAATATATCCACAAATAATAATAAATATAATAGAATACTAAATAATAAATAATAAATATAAACTATAATAGAATATAGTTTTAGTATAATATAATAGTAAATAATGAATACTTTAATACAAATATGTTAAGTACTAATTTTTAATATAAATTTAATATATATAAAAAAAATAAAACATAACCGAACCTTAAATTAAAATAATAGTAAATAATAATACAAATATATTAAATATTAATTTATATATATATAAACTAATAAAATCAAATCTAAATATAACATAACCAAACCTTATAAATCAACGCATGAAAAAAAGAAAAGAAACCTAAAATCTTACACGATGGCAGCCTCCCTTGCAGCGACGCCGACGGTGAAGGGAGGGCGACATGAAGATTTCGTGTAGGGCAAAGTGCAAATGATTTCCATCGTATACAACCGCAAATGCCAGAAATTCCATCGCTCATAAGTGATAACAATCTCCTACCTTCAATCACAGACAACCGCCGTACGAATTTTGGACGAATGTGAACGAATTTTATGCAAATTTATGAAATTCGCCGAATTTCGAATTTGAAGGTTGAAATGCAGTGAATGCGGTGACTTAGAATATTATTAATATTTAGCTTTCTTGGTGAAGGGATTCAAATTTATTCATATCAATATTGGTACTTGATTGGATATAATTCTCTATTAGTCCAGTGTCTTGCTCAACACTCATACATGCTTACAATAGCAGTTGATATTAATTGATTGTTGCCAGTTTTTATTGATGAGCGTTTTTGTTTTACGATTTATATTGGATTTTGGCATTATATCTTTGGTAATTGATTATGTTGTTGTCTACAATAGATATACAATGGTTTTGGTACAGTTCATAGCACTGCTACATCCTTTATTTGTACTCTCAAAATACATTAGCTCCTATTCTGAGTATTTTATATTTATGCAATTTGCTTTCCAACTTTTCAGAAAAATGTGTTTTTCCAAATTGTTGGACTACTGTTTGTTCTAATGTTTAGAATTGAAAATAGAAGAATAATTCATTTATTTATCATTCCTATTGTAAATGTCTAGCTGATAATGCCACCAAGACATGGTTAATTATTTAAATTTTATGAACTGGATACATTGTAGAACTGAGCAGCTTGCCCCCAGTAACTTATTGAAAACAAGAAACAAAGGAGAGCCAAAGGCTCCAACACACTGATCAATCAATCATTCATCTTCAATACACTTCATTATTACATTCAATGGATTTAAAAAGCCACTCAACCTACTAGCTACCCAAACCACCTAACAACTAGCTAATAACTAATCTCTATAAACCAAGGTTACTGGAAGACTAGTACTGGTACTAGTACGATAGACTAGCACCGGTACCAGTATGGCTTTTTTTGAAAATAGGAGACGGGGGTACTCGGAGATGCCATCTTTTTTTAAAATAAATAAAAATTAAAAAATTAATAATTTATAGAAAATATCATGCCATTGAACTTTCAAAACAAGGGCACATGTATTGTGACAATTGGCAAGGGCACAAGTGCCATATCAATATTCTTGTTAGTTACCTGTAGCTTTTTCCCTCTATTTTCCCAAGCCTCTCTCCTACAAAAGTCACATAATTATAAAAGGAAGATGAAGCATTAATCTATTGTCATCTTTATTTTTGTTCAAATTCTTATGAAAGCATTCCTATTGATTGAACCAATCCCATGTATGTCTGTAAGTTTGTAACCTGCTTTATAGAACCTTCAAATTCCAAAAGCCACTGCATTTGATCTTCTTTATAATGTTCAACATATTCTTTGAAAACAGATCTTCATTATACATTTCCCATAAGCTTAGATACTGATCAATGATGACTAACAAATTCTCTACTTTGAAAGTTTCTATCAATGCATGGGACTGTTCCATGGGACAAAGAAAATGACTTTCATACCTCTGATATGAAATCAAGATAGGATCCAACAAAATATGTTATTCTCTATGGAATTTCAGTGCAGTAAAACATAATATCACTCAGCATAATTTTTGGAGAGATGCCATTTTTCACGACAGGAGACTTCGGGAGACTCAAGACATTGCGCATTGCATTTCCAAGTGGTAGGAGGCGTCTTTGAGTATGTCTTTGGCACTAGAGACGCGTCCCAATCCCCGAAACGCGTCTCAAGGGTCAAGAGATGCATCTCCAGACAACCATGATAATCACTTACATTATTTATTAACCTATGTTAAGCACTAATTCCTAACATAAGTTAGTGTCCCAATCATAGTATGCTCTCACCCTGTCCACATCAAGCACTCGATGATCAATAAGTGCGATGGTTTGAATTCATATTAACATTTGAAAAAAATCCAAAAAGAAATTAGTTCAAGACATTGCAATGCTATCTAAGCTAGTTATCATGCTAGCGTATTTAGAAAGCTAAACATTTGTTTCAAACTTACTGCCTATTTTCTAGTAACAAAAAATTCAAAAATCACCAAAGCCTTGATTTCACTAGCATGTGATTCATGGTGTTAAAGTTGGGAATGAGGCTTTACAATGCAAGGAGGAAACTCAAGCATCTACCTCAATCAACAAATATTTTACTCAGAAGTTTGGAGGATGTGGAAACTTGTTTATCCATGGTAGATGTTAACTCCAGAATTTGCACCCTAAAAACTAAGCACCTAAACACTTAGAAATTTTGGAGAACATTGGAACAGTCACTAGCTTGTGGGTAAACTATGAAGGTGACTGAACCTCCGGGTTCTAGGCCGGTTCCTATTGAATGCAACCTGATACTTCACCTAACTTAATGAAAACTAAAACTTGATGGAAAAGGGATAAGAGACTAAAAATTTGCAGAACTTTAAAGAATGCGGATGGAAAAGGTGATGCACCAAAAATGATAATATGGAGCCACTTAATCTAACAACACAATGAGTAGATAACCAGAAATGATAATGATACAACCTTAGTGGAAAGATAACACATATAAGTATTTCATGAAAAGATTCTAAACTGGATATTATGAAAGGAAAATAATCACATTCAATAACTACCAATCAGACATACAGGTCATGACCTATGCATAACTTTTACTAGCTTCTGAAAGCACTGAAATGAAACATTAGTTAAAGGCTTCTAAAGAAATGAAACACAAAAACAACATCAATCACAAGTACACAACAATGAAACTCCAAGATAGATCTAAAAAATCTCTGTATTATGCTCAAAGGCAAATGACAAAATAGCTCACATGAGAAGTACACTCCAAAGAAATGCCAAGGATATCCAAACTGATCACAACAGCACTTTCTTTCTCCAAAAACTCCTGCCCTCGAAATGAATAAGGAGATCAAATATAAAGGAAAAGCTCCCACCTAAAACCCCCCAAAAATAGAAACTGCATTTCAAAATGTAGGGGTCGGATGTGAGAAAAATCCCTCCAAAAATGGACTAAAAATCTCCACCTAAGGAGTCCAAATAGCCTAAAAGACCTATCTATCCAAGTGCTAATGATGACCACTCCAAGATAGGTCATAACAACCCCTAAAATAACTCAAATGACTATTGAAAGAGTCAAGTTTTCTAACAAACATCAACAGCATGTCAAAATGCCACCTCTCTTTCTTCCACCTAGTCACAATTTGACTTTTCAACCCCTTACCTCTCCAAATCCGAAAATGGGCTTATAAACAGTTTGCCACATCTCCAAAATTTATGCAAGTCACCAAGATTACACTTTTTGACCAAGTCCTAATGATTTGACATTGCATCCTCAAGACTTTTCATTTGCATTTTAAAAAATATTTTATTTTAAATGATTTATAGTGTCATCATTTAAAACAAATATTTACAATTGGATTAATGCAAAAATAAAGGAGGAGTAAATGTCAATTTTGCATTTTTATCAACATTTATTTAAAGTGATTCAATAATTATCACTTAAAATAAAAGTTTTTACATTGTAAAATGCAAAAATAAAAATAAAAAACTTGATTATTTTGAAGTGATAATTATTAATCACTTTAAACACATATCTGGGAAAAGCCGCGGCCAAGCATAAATGAATAGAGTCTTTTTTTTTTTTAAAACCAAAGGTAAAAATGCCTCAAACTCCTCTACGCACCCTCTAGGGTATTAACCCTAAATGAAAGTAAGACATTTATCATTTCCATTGTATTTTTGGACGCCATTCTGGAAGTCTCTTCGACTTGGAGGTTCTTTTAAAATCTGAAGATGGTCAGTCGGCCTTTCTGTTGGATATAGAGATCCTTTATGACTTATAAAAACTTTTCGAAGCTCACAGGCCGCCATTAGAATTTTCTGATGATTTTCATTGTAAAAAATGTGTTATTTTGTTTGTGATTTCCTGAATGACTGCCATGAGCAACCTCGGCAAGCTTTTGTCTTTTGGAAATAACGCAGGAAACAGAAATGCTCATGATCTTGCTAAAGCTTCTTTCCATACAGTAGAACTGGTAAGTTTATCTGTTCTTCTCTGTGTGTTTAAAGCTCGAAAATCTCATTATCTTCAGCTGCAAGATACTCCATTTGCTGTGACGCCATTGTGACTACCTTCTATTGCCTTTTGCTAGTATTGCTTGCTTCTGGCCTACATAACTATTCTTTGGCCAAGCTTTCATATCTGTCTATTTGATTTCTGATAACTCTAGGCGCGACCCTATACATTTTCCTGATACTGCCTGTTGATAGTGCCTTCGATAGCCGCAGGTCTTGTGCTTCACACTTCATTTGGCGTTTTGAAGAAAACGTGAACTGTCTGCTTGTGCTTTGAATAGGGTTTGAAACCCTATCATGACCAAAAGAAAGAGGGAAACCTGTTATTCTGGACGCCACTTTGCTGGGTAAGAGATTAACGCCTGTTGTTGTTGTATCTTTGAATATCATTTGAAGGTTTTCTGACGTAATATATTGTGCATTCTCTGTCGCTTTTCACTCACTGTAATTTCATCTTCAACACCTGGATGTATTTCTCTGTTACTTTGAAGAGAACACTTGCTCTTTGAGAAAAAGACTGTCGGGCTAAGAAACTACTTTCGTGGCTGCAATGCTGCTCTCACTTGGCTCGAACTGGTCTTTTCTTTCTTTGGAGACTGTTGGCCGCCATTGGCTGAATGTCCTTTTATTTACTTTTCGTGTTTCTGGGCAAGCTGCTGCTGTTTAAGAATATGATTTATATTGTGAAATATTTATGTAGAAACATGTCTTTATCATAAAAGGTTTCAATGGTATGAATAACACGTCCCTTTAATATAATATGATATGTTTGATCTTGAAACCTATAAGATAACCATTCTTATGCGCATGTCAGGCTCATACCCAAAGGGAGCCACTGTTAGGGGCACATACGCATTAGAATAGTTATCTTCTTGCACACTTGCACACACACACTAGCAATAGACTCTTCTTTTCATCATTCCAGCACTGAAAATAATCTTTACTATCTTTGATATATTATTCAGAAAAGGGGAAAGATAGTCTATATGGGGGTAGTTGGTTATACGTATTCAGTCATTGTTTAGATCTTCTGGGATCTAACCCCACCATTCTTTTCTTTCTCATGCAGGAAATAGAAAAACAGAACCTAGCAGATCAGGAGCTAGACCGGGAGCAACATCAAAAATCACTTAACCAGTCAAAAAGCTGAAAAGGCAATGACTGGTTACCTCTAACCCTACCTTCATATATGTCATATCTTTAAATCTTCTAAATATATATATGAAAAGCAACAATTACACTCACGGCTTGTGTGAGATCTCTTACTTTCAATATTTCAATTCATTTAATCAGTTGTAAATGAAAATTGTACATATCAGTTGATGATTTATACAATGAACATTATTCTTCTCTCTTTTTGCTCAGAATAAAATGACTGGGAATAAAAATGAACTGAAAGCAGATGTATGAGAAATGAGCAACTTTGTGAATTCTTGTGCAATGTTACCATTTAAAATAAATTTCAGCATGTGTAGAAATTTAGTAACAGTAGAATAGTCAAATTTTGAGACTATGCAAAGGCGAAGATATTGGGACTATGAGGTCAACGGCAAAGGTGTTTAGAAAGAAATGTTTTCTCAATGCCTTGGAACACACCCTTACCAAGGGTACTCTAGTGCAAGGGTTTATGTCTACCAACTAGGTTCCTCAAGTTGGTGAAGAGGAAACTATACAACCATGCATTCCCATCATCATCATCTTCAACAACTTAATAAAAAGGAATGCATGAACATGACAAAGTAGTTGATAGCCTTATTAAAATTTGGCATAGGGCTAGCATGTGCAAGGGAAAACAACTATAATTTCACTTTCAATGAAGAATGAAACTCCTTCAATGTAGCACTCTAGCTTTTGGCTTGACTATTTCTTAGTGGGTAACAATTATAGCAGCTCTTTGTTGATAGGTTTCTTTTGTATAATTATTGTATATCAATGTCAAGGAATGTTGAGGCTACGTCAAATTGCATCTAGATGTTATATCATGAGCAAGGCTTTTTTTTTTTTTCTTGCCTCTTGTGCAAAGGTTGATGGTCCTAGTGTCCCCCAAGTAAGTGGGTGGAGTTTTGGTCTCTGATGCACCCTTGTTGTTTTGTTGCATAAACTGTAATGTTCATATTTCTAATTGATAAATACAAAGGACCTATCATAAAACTTAAAAATTGATTTTAAACCTAAGTTCCAACATAAAAATAAAACGAAAAAACCTAAAAAAAGTAATGAAATTGCTACTAACATTGTTATGGATATTAAAATGATTTGGATTTTGGATATAAGATGTGATTGGCTTAAAAAGCTAAGCAATGCGACAAAACAAATAGGTAAGAAGCACTTGCCAAAACAAATAGTAAGAACCACTTTTGTTACATAGAGATGGGAGAGAACACGCATGACAGAGATTTAGGGAGGAAGATCAAGAAATAAAAGATTTAACCTTTTTGGAGCTCCAATGCAAGAAATTATCTCTTAAAACACCTTTGCTCCACAAACCACTATATTTATATAAATTAAAATGAAAAGGATTTTAACATTTTAGGGTTAAAATTTATGGGATTTGGAACAAAAACAAGGGCACGAGATCCATAAATATCTAGCACTACAAGAAATCAAAGGGCTTTTAGTACAATCAAAGACAGTACCTAGGCTTTATCTAAGTCTTATAGTATCCAAGCCAGTACTTGACACAAAGCAGCATACCAAGGGTTCTGCCTAGGCATATTTCCAATCCATCGTGGACAGCCAATGGTTTATCCATGACTCAATCTGGAGCACTTTTTACTAATGATAGTATCTGTCAATTTCATTAAGTACTTCCAATGTAGCTAGAACCACAAATAGGTCAACTACAAAGTACCTTCATTAAAACCCATAATTTCCAAGATTCAACTATTTGTGTGAGTTGGGATGTTAATAAAGATTATTCCAAACCGAATTTAACTCTTGAAGCCAACTGATACTTTTAAAGTTTTTCTCAATTCCAAATTACTTAAAATTGAAGTGGAAAGGATTAATGTACCACCAACAAATTGAAAAGTAGAAAACATTTGACATCTACTTGAGGTCAACAATCCCTATATTTCCCATTTGGTGTTTCCCTAATCCATCATTATGTTGAAGGCCAAGACTTCCCCCATTAAGATAGAAAAATATTAGATAATGGGTCCTTGTCCGACTCTCCAAGTGGCATCAAATAGTTGGCAAACCCTACCATTTATCACAATAGCAAAGGTGAATACAATCACCCAACTACCATCCGATTCATAATTTAGTGCACCAAAACCGAAACATTGCAACACAGGGAATATGAGATACCAGCTGCATTTGTCAAAGGCCTTTGACAAATCAAGTTTTATTAGTTATCCTAGGTGAATTTGGACCCATAGTAACTCGGCTCGGACTCGGCTTGGACTCAGCTAGGGCGACTCGACTCGAGACTCGTGGACTCGACGCAGACTCGGCAAAATGAAAAAAAGTTGAAAAAAACCTAGAAATTTAGAGATTTTTAAGGATTTAAAACTTGTTTCAAGCACCCTTTATTCAATACAACACAAACAAAAGCAAATCTGATCACATACACAAGTATACAACGATCACATAAGTATAAAGTACACAAATTGTAGTTGCGCTGCTGAAGGAAATAGCATACTTAGATATATAGATTATAAAACTAGTCAAATGTATACAAAAGTCATGGAATATGAAATCCATAACATCAAATGTTCCATACAAATATGAAATATCAAAACAATAGCTATGACTCTATGACTCTATGGCATAGTGGAGCCAACATCCTTCCTACGAAGGCATCTAATGCTCTTGGATGATGTTGCAGCTGCAGCCATAGTCTCTACCTCTGTCTGAGTCTCCATGCCACTCTCACCAACAGCAACTATGTCTCCTCATGCTCTAGCCTCCTCCTCAGCCATGGTTACAACCTCAGCCTCTCTCTCTGCCCGGTCCACCCAATCAAGGTCCTCGTCACTAAAGACTACATCTGTAGCCTCAGTGGTCCACTCAGACTGTGGATCAACCTCATCTGGATTGATCGGGGTCTTGTCGTGGTCAAAAAGCTTCTTGTATCTGAGCCGAAGGTTGTAATGAACATAGACCAAGTCATTCATCCTCTCCACTGTCAATCTATTGCGCTTCTTGGAGTGTATGTGCTCAAACATACTCCAATTGCGCTCACAACCAGATGAACTGCATGGCTGGCTCAATAGACGAATGGCAATATTCTGTAGGTTTCGTGCATCAGAACCAAACAACCTCCACCAACTATCTAAGATGAGAAAAAGAAACAAAATCAATCTCATTTCAAGTTTCAAGTTCAACATTTAATAATAAAATACAATATAAAAAGATGACAATTATGCCCTTAAATATATTTTTACCTGGTAGTAATGTTGTCCTACTGTCTATGGTCATTTGACGTGCAAAGAAGTCTCCTCGTGCCTTACTGAAGGCATCTATCTCCTGCACTATCTGTGTAGTAACAGCGGGCAACATCCGCTCTATCGTCGAGTAGAGCCCACTAAGAATTTCTCTATCTCCACGGATATCACGGCGGAATTGGAAGGCCGGATTTAGGAAACATGCGGCTGCATGGATGGGCCTATGAAGTTGGTTTTGCCATCTCCTATCAATGATCTCCCAAATGGGACGATACTTATCCTGAACTCCACCATAGACTGATCTAATGGCCTCTTTGGCCCTATCCATGCTCTCATATATGTATCCCAGTGCGGGCTTCTCCCCATCTGCAACTCGTAGGAGAACTAGCAAGGGCTCAATAAACTGCAAAGTGCAAACATGTTTCACAAATAAGTGTGAATGAAAATAAACAAATAAAAGATATGGTTAAAAATTAAAACATAATAAAGAATTAAATTTTACCTTCACAATCTCCTCCACTGGTGTCCAAAACCCTTGCTCCTCAAAAATGCAATTGACCACACCAATCCCTGCAGTGCTTGTAGAAAACGATGAGGAAGACCACTCCTCACCAACAAACATGCGCCTTAAGGCTGCCTTTGACCGAATCAAGGATTGCAATGTGATAAAATTAGTTGCAAACCTAGTGATGCTAGGACGAGACAACTCCCTCAACCCCGTGTATTGCCTCATAAGGTTAAGCACCCATGTGTGATTGTATATAAATTTGCAAATGTTTCTACCTGCATCCACACATGTTTTGATCCATGGGAGCTTGCCAAGATCCTCCATCATGAGGTCAATGCAATGGGCGGTACATGGAGTCCAGAATATAGTAGGGTGCCTCTCCATCAATAATCTACCAGCAGCAACATAATTTGCTGCATTATCTGTCACCACTTGCACTACATTCTCTTCCCCCACATCAGCTATCACCTCCTCTATAGCCTCACATAGATATGTGGCATTTTTGAATTGGGCAAAAGCATCAATGGACTTAATGAAAACGGTGTCACCTGAAAGAATAAGCAAAACCAGTTATTCAATAAATTAAAAAACAAAAATCAGCCATATTAAATTATTAATCACTAAATCAAATTCAAATTTCAATGCATTGAGGGAAGTACAATTACCTCCGGAGGACACTAGAAAATTAAGCAGCGTCCTATTTCTCCTATCGGTCCAACCATCAGTCATGATGGTGCAACCAATCCTCCTCCACTGCTCACGCTGCTCCTCTAATTGTGCTTTCACATCTGCCACTTTTTGACTCAAAAGTGGGCCCTTTAATTCATCTTCAGAAGGGGCTTTGAACCCCGGCCCACATATGGTTATGGCATCAACCATGTTTTGCCAAAAAGGTGACCTAAAACATGTCATAAATAAATTAATAAGTTACTTACATAAGTATTGTAAAATGAAAAGTTTTAAGATTTTAACTGCACTAAATTTGAATTCGATAATGAGATACATCTAGATTCTAAAATAATAAATTTTAAAACAATTAAACAAAAAAGAATTACCTGGCTACATGGAAGGGAATGGTGCAGTAGTACCAAAAGTTTGCAATTGTCTTTTTTGCTGCATCATGTACATCCTTGTTCCAACCCATGCTCTCAAGCGACGGTTGGGAACCAGGAGTAGTGCGTGGTACAAAATATGAGTCCACCCTAGATTTCGAACTCTAGGGCCAATAATACTGCCACTACCACTAGCACTACTACTAGCGTACCAGCAGTAGGAGTATGCACAGGGATAGCTGGTGCAGAAGCAGTACCACTAGCACAAGCACTAGCACTAGGACGGTATGGAGGCATGGAAGAAGCATCTCCAACAGCACCAAGTCCATGTCCAACTCCCAAACTCACCAATTCATGCTTCTGTTTTTTTTTCATCTCTTTTTGCAATTCAAAAGTTTCTAATTGCACCTGCACTTCACGGACAGCCTCAGGAGGTGCTATAGGGCATCCCGCTGCATCATGGATGGGTATGCGTGCAATATGGTATTTTAATCGATTTATGCCTCCATGATATATTGTTTTGCAGTATTTACATTTTGCTTCCCCTTTTTTCATTCCGGGAAAGATTTCAGCATGTTTCCAAGCAGGGTCTTTTCTGCCTAGGGTTTGAGACATTGTGAAAATAATAATATGTTTTGATTTGCAAATGAATGTAGCTGCAATAACAAGTAGGGTTTATAAAATTATTTATATTGCATGTAGGGTTTGTAAAAAAAAAATGCAAACTAAAAAAAACAATGATTTTTCAAATTACAATGAATTATTTGTTAAAAAAACACAAAAAAAACCAATAAAAATCAAACTTACCTCTTATATTTGGCTTGGAATGCAATGCAAACTCCTCCCAATCACTGGTAATGAGCTCTCAATGCACCTTCTTGCTGTTATGAAGCTTCCCAAATGGTATGTGGCCCTGTATTTGTCTTCAACAGCTTGTTGGTTGCCCTCTCTTCTCCTCCTATTTTTCCTCACAACTCTCTCTTCTCCTCCTATTTTGCCAAATGAATGAAATGAGGTTGCTTTTAGGGTTGGGGAGATAATATAACACAAAAAAAAAAAAACTTAAACATCAACTTTTATGTTTTTTATTCACTTTTGCTTCTGCTGTCGCCGGCCGCGTCCAGGGCTCGAGACTCTCCGGGAAGCGCGAGTCTGGCGCGTCCGGCGAATTCGGCCAGGACTCGGTAGGACTCGGCCGCGTCCGAGTCCGGGCTCCCAGGACCCGACCAGGTGTGCTCGGCTCGGGACTCGTCGAGTTTGGGCGCTTCCGGGCGAGTCTCGTAACTATGTTTGGACCTTTAAGGAGTATAACACCTTTTGAACATGATTTTGTCTATAATTTTTCATCAAGGAATAAAAGTTGATTGTGTCTAATCGATAAACTTCCACAAAAGTTGATTGTGTCTAGGATATGAACATCCACAAAAGTTTTTGTATTCAACTTTATGAGTTTGGAAATAACTTATAATCCATATTGCAAAATGCCAAAGGTCTATATGAGACCCACTTCCTCTACTTGAGTTACTTTCAAAATAAACATCAATAATTTGGCACTAATGCTTGTGACCATGGAGATCGATTTTGATCGATTGTAAAAAAAGTTGGGTTGAATTCTGCTGACAATCCATCTAGAATTGTGGCCTTGTCCTTTTGGAAAGAGAGAATTTCTTATCTCATACAATGAGCACTCTTATAGTATGAGGTAAGTGGACGCCACTCTACATTCACCATTCAAGATTCCTTTGTCATCTCTAACTCAATGGGTTATGTGGCATGAACAGAGTGCTTTAAGAAAAACATCCACATATTCATTTTCTTCTTGTCACTATTGTTTGCTTGCCTCATGTTTCCAACTTCTAAAAACAGACAAAAATCCTAAAGTAGTCAAACTAATAGCTAGTACATTGTTTTGCATGATATGTTATAATCATTTATCCAGACAACTTTAGGGGTAGCTGACTATTCCCACTATCTTCTCCAAATCTGATATTTTTGCTATTTCCAAACTGCCAAGTGCCATGTGTTGTCAAATTTGTGATACCTTCTCTATTTGTTTAGCAAGGATTAAATGTTGTTGGCACCATATGGCTAGGATAATTTATCCTTGGACAAAGTTAATGTATATATGTCAAACTCACTTCATGGGTGTTAATAATCTCCCCAAATCTCTCTTCCATATTGAATACTAAATCCTTATTAAACCACCATAGACCTTTTAAGGTTAAGGCAACCATTTGTTTTTGTTTACATTACTCTAGATAAAGTAAGAGAGGTGTATAAGTTTTTGTTCCATTCCACATAAACCTCTATTGTATTTATATAATCTAACCTCCACATTCTAGGAAAAAGACAAAAGTGTGAGGATGTAAATTGAAACAACTTGTAGTACTAATTGGATTCATTGTATTTGCCCACCATGAATAACGAATGGTTTGTCAACTATATCAATTTAGACTACAATTTAAAACTGATGGTATCCCAAAACTTCTTTAAGTATTTCCAATGTAGCAAGAACCCCAAACAGGTCAATAAGAAAGTGCCTTGAAATCCAATACTTCCAAGCCTTCTCTTTACATGTCAAGATGTTGGCAAAGATAACATTTGACTTGTATGGGCCAATTTGATGCCCCAAATCCAACTGATAGTTTTAAGGAAGTTTTTAATAAATTCTACATTTCTCTAACAAACAAAGAGGAGATTATTAATGTATCATTGCAAAACTTAAAACTAGAAAATCGTGTCCTTTAGTTGTGGCCAGCATAGTTCACATGCTCGAACTTGACTCAAACCCAACAGACCAAAAATTTCCAACTCCGTAAAAACTTGGCAAAACTCAACAACTTAAAAAAATACTTAATTTTCATTAATGAACACAAATTTTATGCGAAATTCAGTTACAAGATATATCAAATTTGTCTATTAAACACTAGGAGAGTGTTTTCTATTAGATTTGAATACAAATAGAGTACAAAATCACATGATCATATGCATACAATAACTAGCTAGTAATAATTATTATGATTTTTTTACGAGTGTCTCTGAAAATCATCATAAATTGTATACCTAGGCAAGTTACAAATTACAAGATTTTACAATTTCCTCTTCCCCTTTCTAGCGAAAAATTGGGGAGAGGAATTACTACTCACACTCGACTACAGTTCCTCACTCAGCCTAGAAGGTTGTCCCCATGGCTTCATGCTACTATTAGACAACAATCACTCCTCTACCACAACAATGTCATCCAATTCAACATCTCTTGTTTCTAATGCAGCCACATCCTCCATAGTTTGCCTCTGAAAATCAGCAATCTTGTCCTCTATAAATAAGGAGAGCTCCTCATCCTATGCAATCCAATCACTATAGGAATCGATCTCATCCAAATCAATAAGCTTTAGTGATTTGTTCTCCAACTTGTTGACACGTGTTTTATGACAACGCCAACACAGAATAAAATGTCCAACGGCCACTCTATTCTCTCTTGATCAAACTGTTCTGCATGCTAAGATTGCGTGAAAGTTCATGCGTTCGACTCCAAGGTTCCTTTAATGCGAATAGACTCAATTGGCTGATGTGAATATGTTGGGTATTCCAAGGGGACTTACGTAATTGTTCGATTTTGTATGCTCAAGCAAATGAAGGGTTTTGACTATGATGCTCTGGTATTTGAACGGACCGGGAAATGCTGAATTTAAAGGAGGTAGGGATAGGAATTCTACAATCTATTTCTACAGGTGGAATGCAAGGATTAGCTCTGACAGTCTTCAAACCAAACTTCGTTTCGTCTCCCCTTCGGACAACTCTAACAAAGCTGGTGCAATCTTCAAAGGATGGATGAGATGTTCAAATTGAGATTCACCATGCGCACCCTTTCACAACGAAGCAAATGGGCACACTAAACACAATCGAAGTTAAGTGCTGAGATTCCAGTTAACCACGCAGGAACAGACTTACCGTTAGCAAGTCCGCCAGTGGTATGGATACGGGAAGATATGCCCAAACAAATGTCACATTCCACAATTAACTCTACTTGCATGAAAACAAATCTACTTTACTTTACTCTATTTGAATTGGAAAGACGAAAAGATCTCGTCAACTGCCCACAACACAAAATGAAGTCACCAATCAATGAAATATTTATATCATGAGAGTCTTACACAACAATCTTTTGCAAAAACTTTCAAAGGGAAAGTCTTTCTTTCCTTTCCAACTAAGCTAACTCCTAGCTCTACTTTAACTTCTATCAATCTCTATCTCTATCTAGCTCTGATCTATCTCTGATTCTAATTCTAACTATTTACAAATGAGGGGGGATGCCCCTTTTATAATGAGTCCAATTAGTGGACGGTACAGATCTGATTACAATAAAGGGCTCAGATTGAGCCACCCATGCCCTAATTAGGGCTTCTGCCCTAAAAACCGCCACCGAGAGGAGTGGGGAAATGAATGCGCCCTCCACTCCTCATCAATGCACCATACCTTGCGATCAATGCATGTCGTCTTCCTCCAGAAGGTCATCGTCCAAAAGGGTGTTTCCTTTCTCCTCCTCGCTGGCTGCAAATCTGATGAATCTGGACAATACTGCCTCAATCTCCTGATCGGAGATAGGAGGAATGTGGTGTAGCTAAAACTCTAAAACTGCAACTGTTTGCCCATGCCGGGCACATGATTTCTTCAAGACAACAAGGGCATCCTGGGTGTTCTGTATGATACTAGAGAACGTGGCTGTGTTCTCAAAATCATCCTGCGTGAAGGTTTTCACCTTAGAGAAGAATGGCGTCAATTTGTCTTTCAATTCTTCTGCAGTTATCTCTTCAGAAGTCAACCTCTTGGCAAAGATTGCCTCCAATGTGTTGAGGATTCCATCTAAGATATTCGTCATGGCCTTTCTGACCCTGACAGAATCTACCTGTGATGCATCATAGAATCCCCGGCCTGTGACTACTGAAGAATACCATCTAACGAAGTCGTATCTATCCCCCTGCTGAATAACACCTCCCTCAACCAAAGTGTGTTGAGGTATGCTCATCAAAGCCCCTAAACGGAAAACAACTCTCGTCTAATAGATGCGAGCTTCACCCCAAGCATTGTTAACTGCCTCCATTCTAGCCATAATATCGGAAGCTTGCCCATAGGCATGTGCAAGATCTTCCATGAACTTTCTTGTTTCTATACGCACACTGGCAACCCACTTGTCTGCCTGCTGTGCCATTCTCTTCAAATCCTCTAACCCACTGATTGACTCCCTAGAAAACTCAACTGGAAGCTCAATTGCTGGATTTTCTTGCCCACAAGGAGGGGACAAGTGTTGCACGTAGCCAATCAGTGTCTTGTGCTCTACCTTCAACCTTTTGTATTTGCCCTCAACATGGAACAATCTATCCTTGAGTGCTCAATAGGAATTATCGCACTCCTCTACCACCTGTGCTCCAGTAGGGCGACCTAGTACCATGGTTGTCACAACATAGTTCTCAGGAACGGCCTTGTCTCTATCACATTCTACCCGAGGAACTGCCATATGCAAGGTTCGGGATCCATCCTCATCTGTGGATATTTTGGAGAACTTCCTAGCCTTTTTCTTTGCTGGAGGTGCGTTGATCCTCTGTAATAATTCCTCCATCTCAGCTGCGGGATCGGTCTCATCTACAAGATCACGCCTCATTCTGTCCCTTAGCCATTCTGGCACCTCCTGCCGCACGTCAAATATAATAGAACGCTATTCTACCTCAGCCTCTACCTCATGAACCTTTCCTCTGCCATCGTTCTGACGAGGCTCACCATCATCAATAGGCTCAGTGTCTCATGAAGTCTAGGCATCCTAATCTGAAGTAGCATCACCCTCGAGAGCCGCCTCAATTTCCTGCTGAAATTGAGTATCAGTAGTCGTCCCCTCATCTGTCTCTTGCTGATTTTCCTGCTGATGATCTTTTTGGGGCATGTTGATGCTCTGGCCTACTGATTCTCTACGAGGTGGCTGACTCGCCACTTGCACTATCTGCTCTACATCCAATCTCTCCCTCTGATCAACAAACAATGACACCTTCTATAAGCTTGGAGAATGTGTCTGAGATGGCGTATGCACGGACTCCTCAACTATCACAGGCTCGGGTCGAACTGGCTCCTTCCCTCTAGGCTTTGGAGTTGGATTACTCCGTCTCCTCTGATTAGTTGCCAGTAATCTGTTGTCTCCCATCAAATTGTAGGTAAGGGGAATTGACCTTCCCTTGAGTCGGCTAACGTGCCTCTCTACCCAACTCTGTGTAAATGTCAAGACTGAGATACAAAGTGTATCCAAGTCAGTGATCTCTGGTTCTGACCAATCTGGGAGAGGTAAAGGCGTGTTTCTCACTGTTTCGTAGTCAGCCTGTACAACGTTTATATCTTCCTCAATCTGATCTAGTACTGGGATGATCTCACACTCTCTGACCATCACCAACGGTATCCGAGAGAACATCCTCTTTCTGACTTCGATCTCGTCCATTGCACTTGCCCAAAAGTCTTCTATTTACGCCTTGTGCCTGAACTCTTCTGTCAATATCCACCTAATGTTCCTATGGGGATCGTAGTAGTGCCTGCTGGTGTGATAGGAAAGGTCAAAGAATTGGAGCTCTGCTTCTGCCTCCCTAGCTGCTTGCAGCGATGGGCAGATTTCATCTAAATTTCCCATAGTAATTGGGAATCCAAGTCCACCTTTCTTCTTCTTTTTTTGAATCTTATCATCGGCAATCAGTTGCCTAGATACTTCCAGCATCACTATCTTGTTTCTGGGATACCGAGGCAATCTATATGGATAGGAGGAAAATCCTTGCAGCCTTATGTAGGTGAATTTTGGAAATTGGATAAACTAACATCCGAATTTCTCAATCATTTCTTGTGCCTCCCTTGATATTCTGTGATGGATTCTTTGTTGCAGGGTCCTCGTTATGTGCATAGTAAAGGCATCATTGACCCTCTTGTAATTAGTCGTGCTTGTCAAATGCAACTGTGCACAAGCTTCATATATTTTAAATTGATGGGAACCGCAACCGATTGGTTCCTTGTAGGAGATCCCTCTGTATCTCGTCATGCGAGCCAGCATATAGACAAGGTAGGAGCCCATGTAAAATGTCTTCGTTCTCCTCATGCCACGAAGCTGCTCATGTATGTTATCACTAACCATCAGCGCCCAATCCATGTAATCTTTTCCCTCTAACACCAAGTTGACAAAATAGAACATCCAAGGTTCAAAGATGAACGCTTGGGGGCATCCTCCAACTCTGCTTAACATCATGATCAGATCACCAAACTCCTGCCTCAAATCCTCTGAGACTATCTGCTTAGGCAATTTTGTGCGAGTCGGCTTGGGTTTAATCATCCACCTAGTATTTATCAAATCAGCACACCAGTCTGTGGTGGATGAGTACATCTTTCCAGCTCTCTCTTTTGTCTTGTAGATCATCTTCTCATGGACTGGAATCCGGAATGCCTCTTCGATTGCTTCAGATGTCAGGTTAGCCAGCACCTTGCCATCTGGCGAAGTGACTGTCCTCTATTCTGCATTGTAGTGGTAGGCGCATTCCATGATGAGTTCTGGACGCCGGATAGCTGGCGGAAAGTTGGCAGCTGCATACAGTCCACTTTTGACAATACTGTGCGAAGTCACTGATGGGTGATGGCCTCCAGTCCCCATTATCCTTCTTCTGAATGCTTCCATGTTGAATGAGCCTAAGTTCGTGTCAGCTAGCTTGTCAAGCTTTGATGAAAATTTGGATTCTAGCAAGAATGACTTGCCCAGTTTCTTGATCACAACTTGTCTGGACTCGGTGTGGTTGTTCCTACCTGCAGCTCTTCTGCTTGATTCGACCATTCTGCAAAAAGGCAAGAGAGTTAGATAGCAAGATTTAAAATAATAAAATAACCATCATTGAAGGTGTCAGCAGATTTTTAAATAAAAAGGCTGCAACACTTTTTTGCCACTTTCAGCTGCAAACCTCAACTGTCTTGTTTACTTTAGCTGTGAAATTTTTGTATTTGCAGCAGCTCTTGAGACCTTTCTTTTAAATTCGTACTTTTCTCTAGAATAAATGTACTTTCAGCAACTTGTAAATGTCTTCACAAGTACGAACTTTCAGCAAATGCAGCCCTTTTAAACTTCAGATTTCTTAGCAACTTTAGACTTAACCCTGTTTACTTCAGCAGTCAAATAAAACTTCTTCAAAGCCGTACCTCCTCAACAAATGCAGCAACTGGCAACTTGGGAATTCGTGCCTCTCAGCAACTGCAGCCTCAGCATGTTAAGTCGCACTTCGTCAGCAACTTCAACCTCTACAAATTTATACTTAGCAACCTCCAGCTCTCTCACAATTTCGAATTTCTCAGCAACTGCAACCTCTTCAGAAAATCGTACTTTCACTTAGCCAATATTTTTGCATTCAGCAACTGGTGGGAGGAATGAAGAGGATTTTAAAATCTTATAGCCTGGTCGAATTCCTGCAGAGGCTATACTTAGCAAATTTTCGAATTCATTTTCCCTCTCTTTTCCCAGTTGTAACACTTGTCATCTAAGGCATAGGAATCTAAAACTTCTAGAATTATGAATTCATCATCTCTGCACAGGCTTGCCTCGTCGCATTTGATTTCTTAAAATATTAAATCGTTCACTTCCTTGAACAATTTCGAACTGTCTGGCTAAGTCATTTGATCTTGTCTTTGCTTTGGCAAAATTATCTAGCTCAAAACTTCTAGCGAAGTCCTCCTGTTCATTTTGTTCACTTGCCTTCGAGAAATCTCTCAATTTTGCCTTAGGAATTTTATTTAAAATAGGCACTGGGCAAAATATCCATCAAAACAATGTGGACATGGCGTGGAGTAAGCTTGAATCACTTCTGAATTGCGAATGTTTAATACCCAGTAGAGAAATTCTTCCAGAATCCATCGTTTTCATGTGTATCCGGACGAAGGGGTTCTTTTAATTTTTATTATTTAAAAATAATAAAAATGGCTAATGCTTATTTCTTCCCCTCCGGTTGTATTCCACTCCTGCAATTTCAAGCTTCTTGGCCTTAGCAAATTTTCTTTATTTTTTTCCCTGAAGAATTCCCTCTCTGAAGATTTTCATAACTCTGGAAATTAGCATCATCCTCTAAACGTACTCTCCATTTTTCCCTCTAGAAAATACCTTAGGAATTATTTAAAAATATAAATTTTATCATTTACCTTCTAAAGGGCGCATATAGCATGTTATTCTTCCATCTCATTCCTTAGGCAATTCCACGCCTAGACATTTCTTTTTCCTATTTAGCAATTTTCACTCTTCAAGTCCCCACTCAATAGGCCCATTTCATGATGTGAAGAGGAAAAATAAATAATCCTTGGTCTTTTAAAAATCACACCCCCTTAGCATTATTTACCCCTTTGGCGTATGGTGACTCCTCACCTTCCTTGAGCACATATGACATCGGTAGCTTCCACCTTCAAGCGCATTTCATTCATCATCACCCTACGTTTTGCCTTGACTCTTCACCTCCCTCTGGTGCATATGGGCTAGGCTACTTCCACCTTCAAGCGCATTTGCCATTTGCAAAGGAAAGATTGAATTACCTTGTGACCCTTCAGCTTCCTCAAGCGCATCTTGACTTGCATACTTCCATGTTAGGCGCATTTGCTAGTGTGAGGGGGAATTCTACTTATTTCTAGGTGACTCTTCAGCTCCTCTTGGCGCATATTGGCTATGTTGCTTCCATGTTGGGTGCATTTTGTATGTGGACAAGGAATTTCGTCCCTTTCAAATGACTCTTCATCTCCTCTTGGCGCATTTGCTAGTGTGAGAGGGAAACTTCTTTGCCTTGGCGCATATTGGCTTGTGAGGAGGAAAACACCATGCCCATGGTGACTTCACCTCCCCTAGGCGCATTTAGCCTTGGCAACTTCCTTCTTTGAGCGCATTTTACTAGGTGAGATGGAAAATCCACGCCTTAGGTGACCCTTCACCTTCCCTTGGCGCATACAAGCATGTAGACTTCCTTTTTGAGCACATTGGAGGATGCCTTAGGAAATTTTGATGCCTTAGGGTGACCTTTCACCTTCCCTAGGCGCATATGGGGGTATGAGGAGGAAAATCCCTTGCCTTAGAAGAATTTCTATGCCTCTTGAAGGCGCATTTCATCTTCGCTCAAGGAAATCTCATACTCAGAGATTTTTGTATCTTTTACTCCTCCAGGGCGCATATGAGGGTGTTTGCCTGTCAGCTGTTGTTTATAAATTTCCAACGCCCTAGGTGGCCTTGGCTTTCTATTTTTAGTAAAATTAAGGTTTTATTGCATTTCACCTTGTTCTGAACTGGAGCTGACGTGGTTGTGCCTCCATTTGGTTTCGCTATCCTGATCACATCTTATCTGGCACAATACATGCTATTTTTAGTCATTTGCTATTTTTAGCAAACCATAGAATTGATCAATTTCCGTATCTCTGTTTGCTTTGAAATTTGTTCCAGTTGCTTTTGATGTTGTGAGAGACCTGTTCATACTTGCTTCTAGTGATGACGCGCTATTTTTAGCCACCTGCTATTTATAGTAAGTTTCAAAGTTGCCTGTCTTCAGTAGCTTCGTTCGACCCAAAACTTGCTATGTCTGATCCTGATAACTTGAGTGCTCTGTTCATACCAACTTCCGGCGCAGACCTGTTATTTATAGCCGTGTCCTGACTTACTAAAAATAGTAAGTCCTCCAATTTTGCTCAAAATTCGCCAATAGGTAGCCTGAAGGATGCCGATCATGGTGGCGTGCTTCGTTTTGACATCTTTGCATTTTGCTTCATCTATTTTTAGACATGGCAGGGAAACCCTAATCTGACTTGCATGCGCTCCCGACTGCCCTTGGTTGCTCCTGACTACTCTTGGCTGCTGGATTGAAGTGTTGGGTAGCTACTAGGATGATACTGCTATTTATAGTAAGTGTCCGGAAAGTGGTCAACCGGATGTCGGATGAGTTTGTATGTCATAGTGCCCGTGGGATCTCAAAAAACCCAGAAAAACCCAGAAAACTGGTCAACATGCGAGCACTGGCTAAAAATAGTAAGTCCCTGAAAACTGATCCGATCCACTTGCATGTCATATCACTGCGAAGCTCTCGCAAAACCCAGATGGAATATTCGGACACGCATTGAAAATTCCTGCATGCAAACCCTAAAAATAGCCTCGGAAGGCTGTACTCTGAAAGTCACCATCTCGGTTTGCATGTTATATCGTCGCGAAGGTCTTGGAAAACCTAGATCAATTCTCCTGTCATTTATCGGAGAATTGCTTGTCCGATATTGCTTGTCTAAACCCTGGAAATAGCCCCCGAAGGCTGAACTGCTAAAAATAGCCAGCCGTCTGAATCTGTTCAAATTTCGCGTGTAGGCACTCTGAAGCTGCCTGATTGTGCTGAAATCATTAGAATCCCGAAATCCTGAGGGACAAGCCTCAAATTAGGTACTTACTAAAAATAGTAAGTGGTCAGATTTCAGTAGGATTTCAGTGGGACTCTACTTTGAGCTTTCTGAATGTGTTGCTGCACTTAGATTTTACCTGAGTAACTCGATCTTGACCTCAGACGGGCCTAAAGGATAGAAACCTTAAATTTGTCAATTACTTCAATTGAGGTCAAATGGGACATCCCCAGAAGGACAAAAGACCAGAGACAAAGAGAACCAAAGCCAAAAGACCAGCATGGAGCGAAAATTAGGGGGTCCCCATCTTGGATGGGGTGATGTGTGAAAAGGTCACAACACAACCTTGTTTTGCAAAGTTAAAGGTTGAATTGTACAAAAAATGTCATTGAGCCAATGTTGAGTCAAACTATTGCCCTTCTTTGTGTGAATATCAAACAAACTCCAATTGTGCTCACATCTAAAAGTGCTACAAAGTTGAGACAAAATTTGAAGGGCTAGGTTGGGACAAAATTAATAATTGTAATTTGTAACTGTCAAATAGAAGACTTCAATTGTTGTTACCCGGTGTTCAAATGGATCTTCCTTGGATAGCTAGTGACAAAGAAAAGAGCTTACCCTAGCTTTCTTATAATTCTACAAATCTAAAATAATGAGATCTCTCCCCTCAACGTCAAGTGTCATCCTCTCAATGCATGTTGAGAGGCCCTCCATAACCTCTCTATTAGCATCTCAAAAGCTATCGGAGAAGAAAAACTTGGGATTG
Organism: Sequoiadendron giganteum; assembly: GCA_007115665.2. Taxonomy (NCBI): domain Eukaryota; kingdom Viridiplantae; phylum Streptophyta; class Pinopsida; order Cupressales; family Cupressaceae; genus Sequoiadendron; species Sequoiadendron giganteum. The sequence continues at coordinate 422,590,181 of CM021101.1, read as the reverse complement.
ACATAGTACCCCAATACATGAATGGGTTTGTGAAGTTGATTGTTCCACATCCGATTAATGATTATAAATATACATTTTGTGGTGTTTCTTGCATATTCTACAACTAGACTCAACCAATAAATTTGCCTATGTCCTCCAAACGAAGGTGAAGGCAATGGGCTACACAATGGGTCCAAAAGAGTGTCCAATGCCTCTCTTTAAGCAATCTTCCAGCTGCCACATATGCCGTTGCATTGTCAATGACAACTTGCACAACATTCTATGTGCCCACTTCTAAAACAACATCCTCCAACATTAAACTCAACATTTATGCATTGTTTATTTTGTTGGAGGTATCAACAAGCTTCAAAAAATCAGCTCACCATTTGAAGCCACCAAAAAGGTGATGAGTGTGCAATTCCTTCCATTTGTCCACCCATTTGAATGAATGGTGAATTCAAACTTTCACCACTGTTTCTTTTGATATTCCACAATTGTCTATGCATATGCATTACCATCTTTCAGCAACCTCCCACTTAACTCTTTTGGAGAGGGTGCTTTGTACCCCTTCCCCACAACTATCAATGGTATCATAAAATACTCCCAACATGGACTCTTTCCACATTGAAGGGAAGGTTGTTGTAATCCTAAAAATTTGTGCATGTCTTATTTACTTCTTTGTGCAGCTCTTTGTTCCACCCTATACCTTGCAATGAAGGTTGTGCTCTAGGAATGTTTCTAGGCACAAAAAAGTTGTGATTGGGCTCTACTCAAGCTAGATGAGGTAGATGTGCCACGTATGCATGGACAGCAGGTAGAGCCCATAATGCCTATAAGAGTTACTTCTATGGTTGTTTGTATCTCACCCTCTCCAAATTCTTCTCATTTAGCAATGCAAGAATTGCCTACATCTCTCGTTTCTCCTATTCTAGGGCATGTGGACATAGCTTGGCATCACCGTCAAAAATGCTTGCAATATGGTATTTGAGGCATTCGATGTATCCATTACACTTCTTCGAGCACAAGATACAAAGAAAACTCTCTGCTACCAGTCCATTACGACATATTGCCAAGTCAGCCCACAACTTCCAAGGGGTTTATTTCTAATGGGATGACTTCCACTTGCAAAATCTGAATTTGATGTAGAGCCAAATGCCAATGTATTACTAACTTGCAACATTAATAAAAACCAGTTTTACCCCAAATTTCTGGGACGGGGACGATAGGGGACGACGAGACAAGTCCCCAAGTTTCCGATTTTCAGACCAAATTTGGGGACAACGGTGTGGGGGGACGGCTATGTAAAATATAGAAAAATTTAAAATATATAGGGAAACTTTAAATATTCATATGAAAACATGGATAAAGCATGCATATATACATTATAGAAACTTGGCATATAACATTTGTGTTAAGAACTCATTGTCAATACTCAATATGCATTCAGAATTTAGAATTCATTATGTGCTATTAAACATAATACACTGCTGCCCTCCTCTGGCCGTCCCCTGTCCTCGGGACGTTTTCGAGACGGGGACGGGAGCATTTAGACCCGAAGACGCATTCCAAGGTAACACTGCTAAAAACAAAAAAAAATAGCCTTTAAAAAAATACAATAATTTGAACATGATTTTTTTTAAGTCATGTAAATGCACTTTAAAAATTGAAATCTAATAGTAAATACAATAATATGGCAATTGAATAGCAACTGAATTAATGAATTTCACAAAAATAACATGATTTTTCGGGTAAAATCATGTAAACCATGTATTCAGAAATCAACCAAAAAACAATTTGATTCACATAATTTGTGTAAATAAGAAAAAGAAATTACATAAATTGAGTTCAATGCAATTAAATTTGTAAATTTTAAATGTTATTAAAAATTTAGCATGCTAGAAATACATAATATGGTTGGAAAAATGAAAAAAAAACAGTAACCTGCAAATTCGAAATTCTACAAAATCGCTCTTCAAATCCCAATAAAATCTTTCCAATTTGCTCAACAATGGTAAAATACTAGTGTGCTTCCTTAGCATGGGCGGATAGGGCTTATAAACCCATAAAATTTGCATTCTTTTAGCATTTTTTCTGTGTCACCTACATGACAAAAGGTTTTAGCATGAACTCACCGGGTACTCAACCCAAGACTCACAAATAACTCAATAAGTAAACCTAGAAAAAACCCAATGCATGAAAAAAGAGATGAGAACCCGGTTACTCACCATGTAATTAAACTATGGTGCCCAGTGATGTGTATATTTTCCCTTCTATTTTTGCCTAATTCGTCATTTTGTTGAAAACCTACCCAATTAAAATAGAAAGATATGCACTAAGGCCATCTCCTTGTTAAATTCCCTGGGTAGTAGCAAATGGTTGGCCAGCCCTGACATCTATCATGATAGCAAATGCGGCTGTGGTCACATAACTGCTAATCCAATGTACAGTTCACCAAAACCTAAGCATTGTAGCACATGGGTTATGAGATACCAGCTGTATTTGTCAAGGACTTTTGAGATATCTGATATCATGCTTTATTACTGTTCGCATGTGAATCTTGACTTTTTTAAGGAGTGTGTCTCCTCTTGGATTTGATACTGTCCATGATTTATTTTCTAGGAACAAAAGGTGATTGTGTTAGGGCTATAAACTTCTGCAACAGTAGTCATATTTAACTGGATTTGAGTTTGGAGATAATCTTATAAACCATATTGTATAATTTCATAGGCCCGTATAGGAGACAGCCCTTTTTTTCTCTAATTGTGCAGGGGCCATCAGGGTTCAACTGCACTCTAACTTGAATAGATAGCAAAAACAAAAAAAGTCCATATTTATAGAACACATTTAAGAAATGAAAATAAACACATTTGAGTAACGACTGTAACAGTGCTGTTTATTATGTATGCTGTATGTATTCATTTTTTGTAAATGCCTCATGGTAAGGTGTACGATTGATACAAAAATTATGTCAAGCCTCCCTTAAAATGCCATTGCACCCAGTAATTCCTAAATAATTGTGTACAATGTTTATCAGTCTAATTTATACTGTTCCTGACATCTCAGACAAAATTTGATAAGTTAATGTTACCCAGTTTCTGTTAATGTTTGTGACAAATGCTTGTGTTGCTCTTCATGCTGGATAAGTGTGGTTTGTCTCCTTTCCTTTACAATGTTCATATCCACGTTAAAACCTAAGGCTTATAGTGTTCGATAGGGTTCAAGAGTGTCAATAGGTACAGCAATTTATATTTATATGGCTCCTTATGACTTGGGTTTGTTTGGTTATATCCATCCTTAAATATTGAGCCTGCAAATTTCATTTTTTAATTAAAAGAAACAAACAAATCAAAACATTAATTTGCAGAAAACCCATATTTACATAAGTTTGAATATGTAATTGATTTGAGATCTGATAATTAAGCTTTAACAGATCACCACTTTTTTTAAGGCAGAAAAATTAACTAAAACGATGATATTCAGAATCACCTGACATTGTTGCTGAATAAAGGAAACCATGAATCCTCTGTCCATCATCAAAATTAAACAAAAACAGTTAGTTCATCATATAAACTTTTCAGAAGCAATACAGAATCAACAGAGGCGAAAATAATGCTTTGACAAGAAGGTAAATAATGTTTGAAATTTCAACATATTAATGAGCTGGAAAGTCCAAATACATCTAAGTTTAACACCTAACTGATCATAATTCCTGGACTGTTTCACAGTTCATCATCTGCAATGTCCGGTTTGTGGCTACTATTACTGTCCAAGAAGAGATTTGCAGTAACTATTACTATCGTCTATTTGTTACGAGGTACCCTGGGAGTATTTTAACCAAAAATATTCATGTCGAATAGACAAGGATTAAGGCAAGCAATGGTACCAGATCTAAAAACATTAAGCTACGGCAATCTTACTCCCATTGGTTCTCTGCTGATACTTATAGTACTACCCAGGAACGCGTCTGTCCAGGGAATTCTGGGAACAAAAGCAGAAGCAGAATGCTGTCCCCTCACTCCCGTCTTACTGACCCTTGTCACCCCAACACCTTTCTATATTACTTGGGTGTTCCCTTAATTTTTGTTAAAATTGGGAACATCCTTGCATCGTCAGGAGGGCCAGGGTGTTCCCCACACCTGCATCTATAAGCATCAAAACAAAGACATTCTCAAACAAAATAACAGGCAACCAATTTGTGACCAACTTTATTTGAAGAGACTTGAACATGATCAGCTTGCCAGTTGTGAGTTACCACAGCGCACAATCCAACAAATTCAATGTCCAGCCTTCAACACCTCTTTGGTTTCTAACCCTTCCATCCTTTATAAACAAGAAAAACCTAGGGAAATATTTTTGAAACACCAGCTATTCCCTAACTGTTAAGATTGCCCAACAACCAAAGCAAGTCGCTTACCAAATGGACAATTTCAGGGCACTCATACAAGGAGCAATCAAGCAAGTTAAAAATATTGTGGTCTTCTTCCAATGTAAGGGAAGTGGTCGTATTTTTTAATTCCTACAAACTATGTTACCGGGCTCTCCAGGAACCCTGCCAAGCCTGGACCAATCGAAGCAGGATTCTGATCCCAGCTCAGACCTGGCTTTGTTGTGCACAAGCTCCAGCCTTGGGCCTGACCATTTAGACAATGTATGTCTAATAAATACCCAGGTCAAATGGCCAGGCATGAGGCTACTTGGCTGCTTCGTAGGGAAACCATGAGAACATAGGAGAAACCAGGGAGGACTCGATTCAAAACTGCAATTTCGAAAAAAGAGTTTTTTAAGAATAACACACAAAAAGTAATTAATAAAACCTGACTAACCATAGATAACCCTAAGAAATGACTTTTTCACTAACAAAACACAAAACACAAAGATAAACATTTTCCTACATCTCATTATTAAGATTTATTTTCTACTCATTGCTCAAGGTTGCAGGTATTCTAAGTGTTTAGACCTCCTGAAAGTGTCATACCTACACCTCAAGGAGTGTGAGATAGGTGCTACGGAGATCAAAGCACTTCTATCAAGGAGCATCATCCTTCAAGATAATTTTTTGTCTTTTTTTTGTCAAACACAATTTATTATTGTTTTGCAATTTCTTGTAAACTTTTTTAAACAAGCAAAGGTAGCTTAGTATTACATTCATTTTTATCCTAATTTCTTTAACATGTAATGTGAACCTATGCTTGCATTATCTTATTTTTTCATAATATGTGTTTATATTCAAATCGTCTAAGTACAGGTATCATTTACAATGCTGGTAGTTCTAACTTAGTGGGCCAATTATCACCACTTTGGCAGCATGTGAGAATAATTGGGCACCTTGTTGGAGGCAGGGCTTATGTTTGCTGATGTAACAAGTGCCAAAACCAGGATATGAGATTATATAGTCAAGTGAAAGCTCACCTATGTGCAATTGCCGGCCAAGCAATCACAACTCGTGGTGAGCTATTCAAACATGGGTTGCCAAAAATGCAAATTCTTTCTTATATCAAAGAGTAAATGTATGTTAATGATGCAGCTAATAAAGCTAGATCAAAATCTCCTCTTCTGGCCAAGAAATGATCCTGCAAACCACTTATACAACCATCCTCCACCACTCCAATAGTAGCTGCAACACATTCATTTCTTTAGCACCTTATTCCTAAAAAGTCAATCGCATCTCTTTCCCACAAAAGAACCAATCATGTAAGAACATTAGAAAGGGCATTTCAAAATGAGGCAATAGACAATGCCAGTGAGCACATTGTGTGTTGTATTTATGCCAATGGGTTTCTTTTCAACATTGTTAGATCACCATACTAGTTGGACATGGTGAGGAGAATAAATAATGCACCCGCTAGGTATACAAGTCCTATCTATAAAAAAGGTGTGCACCACCTTCATGGCCAAAGAAAGAAAGTTTGTTGACACTTTGCTGCAATCAGTTTTGGTATTCATGGGATGAAATGGGAGTGTCCATCATTTATCATGAATAAAAAGATTGCAAAAGTAGGTCCCTTGTTAATATCATTGCAGCAATTCGGTGTTCCCTAAAAGAGGCAAGACAATTTAAAGCAGATGATTGTGAGGGGCAAGTGACTGGTGCAAACTTTATTGCCAACATTCTCATTGAGTTTATTCCAAGGTTACACGGGGATGCGTCCCCTTACCCAAAACCCCATGTCCCCGTCCCCTGTCGTCCCGAGGACAGGGGACGCCAAGGGGACGCCCCCTTGCCGTCCCCAAAACAGCAAAATCAAGAGGAAACGCCAGGAAACGTTTCCTGTCGTTTGGGGACGTCTCCCAGTCCCCAGTACGGATTGAGGACAGCTAGCCGTCCCCAAATCGTACTGGGGACAACTAGTCGTCCCCTGTACGCAAAAACTATTTAAAAATTAAAGAACTTAAAAAAGATCGATTTTTTTAATCTTTTTTCTTCTTGCGCGGGGGCCTACAAACTCTCCAAGTCAATTAAATATATTTTTTTTGGGGGACTGATGTTTTATGAAGACAAAACATTAAAATTTTGTCTTAAGTTCTTAACTATACACAATGAATTAAGTTTTTTATTTCTCACGGGTGAAGGCACGCACGCGAGACACGGCTGTGAGCGGACATTTTCTGAGTCGATTGTGGGAAGCTCGAACTAAGGGCGACGCACTGGTTTGTTTCTCAGGCGACCAGGCGACCAGCTAGCAGCAGTGGTGACGCTGGTTTTTTTAATAAAAAAGGCGACCAGGCGACCAACTAGCAGCAGTGGTGACGCTGGTTTTTTTAATAAAAAATTCTGATATTATCATATGTGTTGAAGGCGCACATTTGTAGTGACGGGTGAGGGTTGAGGAGTCATAGGCGACCATTGAGGTTGAGGTATGAGGCTATGAGCTTAGTTTTAAGCTTAAAATTTTATTTTGTTTCCCAATTTTCATTTTTTCATCAGTAATCTGAATCTCTTTTCAATTTTTATTTTAAAATAAAAATTTGAAACCCTTGCATTCTAATTTTTGTGTTATTCTAAGCATAAAATTAAAAAGTAGCCATAGGGCTTTTTTAATTTTATGCTCATAATAAAAGAGAATGCATTTTTTTTTAATGAAATTAATAATTTAATAACCCTTGCATTTTGTGTTATTCTGAGCATAAAATTAAAAAAGCCCTATGGCTATTAAGTTTAATAAGACTACTTACTTCAGTTTAATAAAACCTTTTTTGGTTTCAATTTTACAAATTTTCAGGCTTTCAACAAAAAAAAGCATCCAAAATGAGCAGCAACAACAATAGTGGTAGTGACCATGAGAGTGAGAGTAGTGATAGTGAAAATGATGCTACAAGAATGCCAATAAACCCTTCTACCTTTGAAAATCCAACCCATGCTTCTTCAGACCATTTTGCATGCCCTATACCCACTCTTCAAAGGTTTGCAAAAGGCCCTTTCAACGAGAAGAAACCATTGCATCAGTTTACCACAGATGTGATCGCCAACAAGAAGAAAAATTCAGGGGGCAACAGGAAATGGTTGTGTCATGTTTGTAATACTAATTACCATGGGAGCTATACTAGGATTAGAGTCCATCTAGTGGGTGATTGTGGAAAGGGTGTTAGAGTTTGTACGGCAATAACATTGGAGCAGCAGCTTCTATTTGCAAAGTTGGCTGGAGTAAGTGAGGACCAAATGATTACCATTCAAAATAAAATACGGTCATTAGCTGATTTGCAAGCCTCTTCCAATGTATCAGTTGGAGAGAGTTGTGATAGAGGGAAGAGGAAAGCAAGTGAGAAAGCTTCAGTCATGGGGTTAATGAATGTGCAAAAACGTGAGCAAGTTGTTGATGCAGTGGCCAAATTTTTTTATGCACATGCTCTTCCATTTCATTTGGCAAGGTCACCTTATTTCAAAACAATGGTGAGAGAATTATTGGCAGTTGGATCGTCTTATGCCCCCCCTGGAGAACATAGATTGTGTACCTCCCTCCTTGACAAACAATATTTAAAAGCTACCATGATGATGGAGGAGATGAAGCAAACATGGATTAGGACTGGCTGTTCCATTGTCATAGATGGGTGGAGCGATATTCGGTATAGGCCACTTATTAATGTTATTGTTACATGCCCTGCTGGTTCATACTTTCTTCGAGCTATTGATTGTTCTGGGAAGCTTAAGGATGCTGATTTTCAGTTTGGCATTTTGAGGGAGGATATAGAGGAGGTTGGGCCTTCTAATGTTGTGCAGGTTGTGACAGATTTAGCTCGTGTTTATAAGCTAGCTGGTTTGATGATTGAGAGTGCTTACAAACATATTTTTTGGACTCCATGTTGCGTACATGCTTTGAATAATGTTTTGAAAGACATTGGCAAAATAGATTGGGTGAAGGCAGCAGTTTCAGAGGCTAGAAACATACAAATGTTTGTATGTAACCATCAAACTTCACTTGCACTATTCCGATCTTATTCAAAGAAAGAATTCCTCAAACCAGTTGAGACTAGATATGCTAGCTACTATATTTTGTTGGAGAGGATGTTGGAGGTCCAAGATGCTCTACAAGCCATGGTTGTTTGTGCAGAATGGAAAAGGTGGACTCTATCGAAGACAAGTGAAGGCAAGGAAGTGAGAGATAGAGTACTTAATGAAACTTGGTGGGCCAATATCAAGTAAGAAATCTGAAAATTTAAATTGTTTTTGAATTTGTTACACTTACACTTTTGTCTTACTTTAGTCTTTGTATTTTAAAAGTTCTAATTTTTAATTTGTTTTTTTGTAGGTATATTTGCTCTTTCATATCACCAGCTGTTGCAATATGCAAATATAGACTCTCCTAGCTTGGAAGAGATATATGAGACTTTTGATAGCATGCTTGACCAAATGAAGCAAGCTATTCATAAAAAGGATCCTGAGATGAGTTTTTATGAGGACCATATTAGGCCTATTGTGACAAAGAGGTGGAACACAATGAATACCCCTCTTCATATGCTTGCCTATGCTCTTAATCCGAAGTGGTATGTACCTAGACCTGGCCGAATGCTTCCTTCTGAGGATGACGAGGTGATAGAGGGGCTTACAGCAGCCCTTCGTAATATGTATGCCAACGAGCAGGCAACCATACTTAGAGAGCAATGGCTTATGTTTTCTGATCTTTAGGGTCCTACATTCAGCAAACCAGAGGCTAGGACGGATAGGGCCGCCATTGCACAGAACAACCCCATTGGATGGTGGAACTTCCATGGGAAGGACACACCGGATTTGAAACAACTTGCCATTCGTTTGCTCTCATAGATTGCTAGTTCCTCTACTGCAGAGAGGAATTGGTCCACCTATGGCTTCATCCACTCCATTAAGAGAAATGGGCTTACTTCAAAACGAGTTGAGAAATTAGTTGCAGTTCACAGTGCCTTGAGACTTCAGGACCGATAGACTACTGAGTATCGGCAGACTCCAACAGCACGATGGGATGTTGATCCTGAGGATGTTAGGCAAATTGATGAAGAGGAGACACAACCAAGATTGGTCGGGCTACCATTGGATGATCCACTCTTGCCAGAGGATGATAGTGACTCAGATAGTTCTGAGTCTTTGGATATTCATAGCCCAAATGAGGCTTAATTTCATAGACTGTTGTATTTAATATTTTGATTTTCATGTTTGAACTTTGAGACTTCTGGATACATGTTTGAGACATTTGGATATTGATAGACCATGGTTTTATTGATGTTTGATACTGCTGTGATAAATTTTATAATGCTTTAATGACATTTCTTATGCTATTATAGTACTACTCTTGCGATTTACTTACATATTGATATTGTTGTTATCAATTATTAATTTATTGACATATCTCTCTTTCCCTCTCTCTCTCTAATATATTAATAAATTTTGAAAAAATCATATATATAAATGTATTTTCTATGTCGCAGTCCCCTGTTGTCCCCTAAAAATTGCCCCTTAGGAAACATCCTGGAAACGCGTCCCCTGCCGTCCCCCCGTCCCCAACAGGGCGTGGAACATAAGTTTATTCATATGGTGGAACCTCAAAACATTGTCAAATCATAACAATATTACAAATTTGTGGGATTGTTGGTTGAAGTGAGATATAAACACATATCTTGGACACCATGTGCCATCCAATCACTCGATAATGCAAAAGCTTAGTGCATAGGTTGAGTGGATAAAGAACATTTACACCGAGGCTTATAAGATTCAGATGTTGGTTACTAATCATTAAATGTCACAAACCATCTTCAAGTCGTCCAAGTTAGAGCTATTGAAGGCAGCAAATTTATGAAATTTCAATATTTTTTTTTTTTATTTACTTGAAGTTTAGTTTTAAAATTTTAATCTACATTTTTTTTAATTTATTTACTTCTTATGATTTGCAGATGACACCATTCTTTTCAGTGAGATACTCTTTTAGAAGTTGTAAGTGTAACCATCAAGGAAATCATCTCTTTGTACTCAGTTGCTTTGGGCTAGATAATTAACGAAAATAAATATAAGATTTTTTTTTAAATTTCTCCAACTCTCCAAAGCCATATTGCAAATTTCTTGGATTTTAAAGTTGGAAAGATCTCTAGCAAATATCTTGGTGTTCTGCTCTTTTTGTGACCAGTAAGGCTCCCCTTTGCTATAAGCTCATTGATTCCTTTCAAGCTAAGCTCAGTTCTTGGAAAGGAAAATAATTATCAATAGCTGGCAGACTTGTGATGACAAAATCAGTTTTAGTTTATGCCCCCAAAGCTCCTTCTGACATCATTATGAGGGATTTTCTATGGAAAGGCACAGAAAATAAAAAGAATATTCCCCTAGTTGCATGGGAAGAAATTTGTACTCTTTAGGACAAGGGAGCAACAAGTTTACACAATCTACATCAAGCCTTGGGCACCAAACTAGTTTGGGGTCACTTTGCCAATCAAATAAAGCTCTCTTCTTAAAAAATTCCCAATCTTTCAACGAAATGAAGTTCTCTTCTAAAAAACAAAATATATCTGGACTCCGAAGATCCTCCTCACATCTTCACCATCTCCAATCCTCCCGGAAGCTCTAATTTGTGGAATTATCATCTACATTGCAAACCAATCATTATGAATCACCTGGCTTCAGAAATAAAAGGTGGTTCAAAGGTAAATTTTAGGGAAGATTCCAGGAATGGTCAGCGCCCTTAGGCTGATTTAGAGAACCTGAATAAAGCAATAGATTTCCTCTCATTGGAGGGGGGAGCAAAAGTATGCAATTATACAACCAACAAACTTCTGAATGGCATAAAAATCTACAAATGGAAAAACTCTCATGGTCTACCCTTTCCAAAGCAATAGAAGATTAGAATATTAGAAGAATTAAGTGGCCACAAGCTGATTTGTGGATACAATGATGATATAATCAGATAGGGTTGTGCTAAATCAGGGAACCACTCAGCAATGTTAGGCTATTAGGCTTCATCTGATTCTTTGCTTGAGATTGTTTGGCTCACCTATATCTGTAGGAATAAAGCATGCCTTCCAAAAGTTGGACTGTTCTACATAGAAAGATTAGGGGATTGTCTAATGCAAGTTGCTATTGCTAGACCCTCAAGGTGTGTATCATGGCTTCAAAATTTTGAAACAGTTGAGCATCTTTTCATTCATTGTCTTTTCGCCCAAGAATCTTGGTTATGGTTATGCCTTTCTAGGGCCTTGTCAAATACTCTATTGCAACTATTTCTCTAGTGGACCACTCTTTACCCCTAATCCATCTTTTCTAGCATTTGGATTACCATCCCATCTCTTCTGATATGGCACATTCAGAAACAATGCAATAGTAGAATCTTCAATGACAAAACATTAGGCATGGAGGTATTTCCTTCAAGATTGGATTCCCAATTTGGAGGTTGTAATAAACAAATTTCAAGAGAAATCAATGAAAAAAAAATGTTTGGAGGTTTTAATCTATTGGACTCATTTAAAGTTCTCTCTTGTTCAAGAGGTTGGATTTCAAACTGATTCTTCAAAAAGGAAAAATATCAAAATGGATTTCTCTCTCATAGCTTCTGCCTCAACATGTTCCTCCTCAGCGTAATGGTCTTGTTTCTTCCTAACAGCACAGTTCAACTTCTTCTCATCAACATAGATATACTCCTCTCCGCCCACCACCCCCAACCACAAGAGCAGATGCACATTACAAGCCTTTTCACTAATAAAAGGGTTACATCATCCTTGGATATTAGATGTGATCCTAAGGGGAGTACCCTAGTTGACCCTTCCAGTCCTTGACACTCCCTAATGAGCACTATAAAATCTTGTATAAGTCCCTTCACAATGATCGACGATGGCACCGGTGACTTCACCATTTCTAGTCCAGAGAGTGATACTTGATGATCTCCAGTTTTCGTCAACATTCGTTCTTCGGGGTTCATGTTTCCCATCCTTGACTTTATGTACTAGTTTCTTGACCACTTGTGTGTGTGGTCCTTTGTTTTATATTTCTTTGCTTTTGTTCTTCCCCTTTGTGGGGCCTTTCTAGGTTTCTCTTCCTAGAACTTTCTATTGTGAATTGTTGTACCCTTGAGTCCCATTGGCTTACTTATGATAATATGTGGGTATTAATATAATTTATTACTTTTTTTCTATGAATGTATGTACCAAAGCAAAGTACTTTAAATCTAGACATAAAAATTGAATTTCAGTCATTGACTAAGTAGATTTCTTTTAATCATAGTTACTATGAGACTCACACCTTGAGCGTTGGTAATCATTTCCCATATTAGAAACACATTCCCATTTGGAGACCTATATAGGGACATCTATAGACATTTTCAGACTTTACATGAAGTTTCTTTGCATCTCAATGCATATCCTAGAAGCATCACTTGAAAATTGGGTAACTTCCAATAGAGGTTTCTCAAAGATTTCACATAAATTATAATGGATTTTTCTTAAAATCTAATATGTGGTTGACAAAAGATAGAACAACTAAAGAAATACAGAAATAGATTTGTAATTTTCTATTTTTTGCTTAAGGTTTACACATATTTTTCTTTCAAATTCCCAAAGAGGTAGTAGAATGAAGAGTCAAAATCAGTGTTACCCCGAGTTTCCGGGACAGGGATGGGGATGGCAGGGGATGGCGGGATGTGTCCCCAAGTCCACAATTTTTCAAGCCAATTTTGGGGACGGCTAGAGGATGGAAAAGGGGACAGCTATATAAAATATAGTTAAAATTTTAAATATATAGGGAAATTTTAAATATTCATATGAAAACATGGATAAAGCATGCATATATACATTATAGAACCTTAACATATAACATTTGTGTTCAGAATTCATTGTCAATACTCAATAATATCCATTATAAGAGGCCTACACAAATGTAAAGACTGGATGATAACTTTGTATTAAAAATGTAAATAGAGACATTCTTTGCAGTTGAGCAGAAAACGTTTGAAGCTTTAATGTATTGCTAATAAGTCTGAATTCTGGAGCAGAACAAATGCATGCTTTCTGGTATATTTGATAACAGACATTAGATTAGATAACACTAAAATGAAATGACTGTAAATTTAGACAAATGAGGAAGATCGTCATAAATAATTTTTATATTCAAATTCCCTGCTTGTAATTTCCTTCTTTTAAACTTTTTAATCATAGTTCTGTTGGTATGTGTTCTCAACCTAAAATATTTTCAATTTTCACACAACCCTTCACAACAGAGGATCAGTAAGGCTCATCATTTGCACATGGTTTTATGTTATACTAGTTTATAAGTTCTTTTCTCAGTATCTCATCTTAAGAATGTGGTATCTGTAGTCAGACATTGTCAAGTTTTATGTTCATTCTCAAATTTCTATTGATATTAAATTATTTCACCCTGTTTGATGACTTATCTAAATGTAATATACCCAGTAAAATATTGTCCAAGTTTGATCCTTGCTCACAGATTTGTTATTAATATTTAGACATGTTTCAGGTAAATAATATACAATTCAATTAGCCCTAGGTATCTTTAGCTACCAGCATCTGTTTCTTTTAATTGCTTTGTTATTGCATATGAAGTTTACATTTATTTTCGTGAATTTTAATTGCAATCTGTGCTTGAATAAGAGTTGTGGTTGTGTTTTAATGCCCTATGCATTGGTGCGGCCCACAAGGTACCTTTTCTATCATGATGGAGGAAATTGTTTATAATATGACATTGGAGTCAGCTATGATGGTATGATTAATCTCCTTTACCATAGCAGAATTTACGACATAAGGCAATCCTCAGCTGCAGTCTAGTGCAGCATGTTTGCCTTAGCACTTCTTGTGTAAAACTGCTCCTCTACCTATTGTAAAACATAGAAAGAACCTGGTAAAGAATCATAACTATGCTGCTGGTTTGGGTTTGGTGGTCCACTGATTTTTTAACCGGGTTCAGTATGTCTAGTCTTGGCTGGTTGTATTTTTTTTTTAAAGTGAAGTGAGTTTTCTTTATAAAAACATTGCCTGGCGCCGGGAGCGTCCCCTGATCGTCCACAGGATGGCTGGAAGTCCCCAATGCCAGGCAGCGCCATCCCCCATTTTCGATCCCAATTTTTGTCTACTGTCTTTATCGTGTTTTTTAAAATTATATCATCACAATGGAATCAAAATTGCAACATTCATTGACATATATTCCAATATTATAAAATATTAATTTTTTATTTTAAGAACTTCACTATTTTAATATTTTACATTCTTTAAATTTGTATATTTGTCGTATGATTTTTTTCAAATAATTTAAATTCCATACCAAAATGGGTTCAAATTCAGCTTTGAATAATTGGTACACAGATTCGACCAAAAACATTGGAGTTGGGTTTATAGGTTATACCTACAAAAACTGTATATAATTCTCATATATATATCTAAATATGTGATATATATATATACACACATATATATAGGTATATATATATACATACATACATACACATATATACACACCTATACATACACACACATATATATACACCCATACATACACGCATATATTAAAACCCATACATACATATGTATGCCTATAAATATACATATGTACGCCCTAAGTCATAGTATTCGCCGAATTTTTATCATTAAATTTGAAATTTGTCGAATTTCTGAAAAAAAAATGAAATTCGTACAGCTTAAAAATTATTAAAAGATATTTTCAAAAAGTGTTTTTGTTTTGGGGTTTTCAACGGGTTTTTTTAATAAATAACCAGTAGTGATGAGCAAATAACGTGTCTCTACTTTTCGGCGAAATCTCTTCTAGTTTTTGAAGGGCAAGGAAAAAGGAAGCACTTCAAAGTTTTCGCAGGTGTTTCAGGTCTTCAAGGTCAATGGAAATCATTCTAAGGCACTCGACAGAAATCATTTTGCGACGCCCTTTCTATAAATTGTTGGCACCATCTACGTTGTGGTCTACAAGTAGAAAACAAGTCTAGTCGCGCGGTCGTGTTTCTTTCTACAAGTAAAAAACGTGTCTACAAGCTTCGTCCTGCAAACTCGAAAGGTAGGCCTCGTGTCTCAAATATTGTTTTGTTTTGAAACTGCATAGTTTATTCATGAAAAATCTAGGCTTTTCGATAGTTTAATATTGTATTATTTTATTTATATTAGGTTTTCTTATTTTATTGATATTAGATTTAGTATTAGGTTTTATTATTTTATTAATATTAGATTTCATATTTATTTTAGGTTTTATTATTTTATTATATTAGATTTACTACTGTATTTCACGTAGTAGTCCGTAGATTTAAAATTAAATCTTTTAATATTGTATTATTTTATATATATTAGAGTTTTGATATTTTATGAAATGTGAAATATTAAATATTTTAGTATTTTAATTTTTATTTGTATTAAACTTATATTAATAAATTAATATTTAATATACGTAAATTTACTATTATCTTAGTTTTAGTATCAATATTCTATTTTCTGTTTTTTAAAATTAAACTTAAAAAATGCAGTAGTAATTTAATTATGTTTTTAAAAAATTAAAATAAGAAATTAATATATATTTATTTTATTCTTTTGGTGAATGTTTAAATAATAAATATTATTCTGTCTTTGAAACATGTAGATTGTAAAATTATGGCTCCTCAAAAATCAACAACCGAAGCATGGGAATATGTCACTCACAATGGTACTGAACTCAAATGCACCAAGTGTCAAAAACTGTTTTTTAGCAGTTTGACAAGGGCAATGGACAATTTACTTGGTATTTCAAATAGTGCAAGAGGAGGTGTTTCAGCATGTCTTGCAGTTACCCCACAAATGAGAGTTGCTTTAGAGAAAGAGCAATCCACTTCAATTGTAGGAAAAATGAAGAAGGCACAAAAGAAATAAAGAATTAAAGAAGATGTATCTAGATTCACATCTGTTATGTCTTCCTCTTCTAGTCTATCCAAGTCGGTGAGGGTATCAAAGAAAGTGGAACATTGAACAACTTTTGGAAACCAGTAGAGAAACAGCATGTGGATGATAAAATAGCTGATTTATTTTACTCAAGTGCTATTCCATTCAATGTTGCGAGAAATCCACATATTCGTAATGCAATTCACAAAATTACAGAGTTTGGCAAAGGGTACACACCCCCATCTTCAGAGGCTATCAAAACAACTCTTTTGCGAAGGTCAGAAGATAGAGTGATTGAGAAATTAGCTAATGTCAAAGCCTCTTGGAGGACAACAAGTTGTACTATATTGAGTGATGGATGGTCAGATATATGTCAAAGGCCATTGATTAATATTTTGGTGG
Organism: Sequoiadendron giganteum; assembly: GCA_007115665.2. Taxonomy (NCBI): domain Eukaryota; kingdom Viridiplantae; phylum Streptophyta; class Pinopsida; order Cupressales; family Cupressaceae; genus Sequoiadendron; species Sequoiadendron giganteum. The sequence goes on along the minus strand of CM021101.1, from coordinate 422,573,495 downwards.
CTTGTCCTGAGGGTGTTGTGTTCTTGAAAGTGATTGACACCAATGAACCGCAAGAAAACTTCCGAGTATATTTTTCAAATATTAGAGAAATCCATTCTTGAAGTAGGGGTAGAAAATCTGGTTCAAGTGGTAACTGATAGTGCAACAAATTGTGTAGGAGCTAGGAGTTAGTGTTTTGTAGCTTCGGGAGCTATTTTCTTAAATAAAATGTAATCAAGGCAGGTTGGCCTCTTGTTTCATAAACAAAATTATATTCATTTCTAGGTCGGCCCTAGAAAGGAGGGTGCCTAGCTTGGTATATAAAGAGGATAGAGTCCTCTCATTTAACTCAATTCATTCACTCTCCAATTCGCATCTTCTAGCAACAGCAGCAATTCACCTCCTAGCAACAGATCCGTTTTTGAAGAAGTGTTATCATTTGCTTCAAGGAGAAGTTACATATCTTATTGTATAAGACTCGGCCTATGCTAGGGTCTGATTTTGTATGCACTTTTCTACACTTTTCTTCTGATATATATAAGAGAATATTGTTGCTAGGTTTTTCTCCCTCGAGTAGGAGGGTTTTCCCAGGGTAATCATTGTGTTTATTGTTTATGTGTTGCATTTTTTGCTTACTTGCATCTCTGTTCATAAAACTAACATGGTATCAGAGCGGGTCGATTTGGGATGAATTGAAGGATCACGAGATTGGTAAAGGTTCATTAGTGAGCCACTACAGTGAGGAGAATACTTGTACAAATCGAAGCTTCCAAATATCAAGATCCCTCATCATCTTCCTCAGCATAACTACCTATTGGAAAGATTATAAGCATAACTGTGTTGTGCAGCTTTGACCCATTTACAGTAACCCCTTCTTGAGCGTCATGAAGGGCATTCAAGAAGGCACTACAATAAATAGCGAGTGTTGTGGACAAGGTTTCGTCTGGTAGATGGCAGTCAAGGTTGTCTGATAGATTTGGCCAGACTCGGCATTTCGATTCTTTGAGCAAAAGCCGCAAGGCCGGATTGGTTTCTGGTAGTATAGGCTATGGTGGCGCTGAGTCTGATTGCATGGGTAGATGGACAAAAAACAACCAAAGTTAGCACAGGGCAGAATAGTTATGATAAAAGGGATAGATAGATCTAAAGTTCGTGCATAGATTATTAGGAGTGAGATGGTTGCTCTTGGCAACTCGGTCCCAAGGCAATTGGCACCTGTTATGGATCATACTGAAAGTAAGTATGGTGGCAACCACCTCAAAGAGAGAGTCGTGCGTAGTGAAAATAGTTTTGAGATTTCTGAGCCTTATCATAATACAAGAAGTGCACAAAGTCTGGGTAATTCTAAGGAATCTTTAATATCTGTGGGTTCAAAGAGCAACTTTTTTATTCAGACTATAAAGTTAGTGGAAATGTTGTTCAAAGTTTGGACAATGAGGCTAGTAGAAATAGGTTCGGAGTAGAAGATGCACGTTTGTCTAGTCCACATGGTGGCAGTAGGCCACGTTCAACAGAAAGTAACCATTCCCCTGCAATTGGGTGTTCAGTTCATGTGCGATTCTTCAGTGTGTCTGAAACCATTGGAATCTGCATCTGAGACTACAGCATCGGAACAATTGGAGAATTCTCTTAGTGGGTTGATGAGTCTACAGTGAAGATTTGATCAAATTAAAGGAAAACTAATGCATTCACAGGAGCTGATCTAAAGGAAAGAGAAGAGTAGACCTGAAGAGGATTTAAGTGCAGCATTTAAGATAAGTTCTATTATATTCCTTCAAATTGTTCTATCTAATGATATTTGCCATATGACTACATGCTTCATTTGTATCAGGGGTAGTTTGATTTTATGAACTATTATTAATCTCCTTAAAATGCAGGATGAATCTAGGAGCAAAAGGATGATGGTTTAATTATCAGAGATTGCATAAGGAATTCAAAGGAGGAAGAGCTTGAGGTGTCCGGTGAGGAAGTCATGCCGGTTGGAGAAATGAACAAACATAAAGACTTAGCTTGCAGCTATGAGATTGAGTTGGTGGCATATAACATCACTGGAGACATCTCTTGAGGGCACAAGGTTGGGTCAGCCTTGGATGGAGAGTTTGCATCAGCACAAATGATTGAGAAGGATGAAGACACTAAACATTAGTACAACTGAAATCTTGTCCTCCTGATTTGGAACAGCAGTCTATGGTTCTTACATGGTCAACTATTGGCAGCCCTAGAAAAAATTGTGGAAATCAATGAGGCTCCTATCGAAGATCATTGGAGAAGACATGCTAATGGCTATTGGATTGAGAATTGTGAAAGCAAAACAATTTCCGATTCTTTGCAAATTGGGTAAATCAATGACATGTCCAGGAAGAGGACTAAGGTTCTGAGATCCGTCAATGAAGGGGAGGTCACTTCCAGAGGAATTTTCTAATCTCTGTGTTGAGGCAGGGATCAAGAGGGAGTTTTGTGACTCACTGAGAAGAAGTGAAGGTATCAACTAAGTGGGTTGCAGTGTTGCAGGGCCAGGTGCTAAAGTCCTTGGAAGACCTCTTCAGCTACAAAGAACAGAATTGCACAAGATAGTCAATCTAAATTTGACATTGGTAGCTCCGCAAACCTATTCGGAATAAGGTGATCCGGGATGAGATCGAGAAGGACAGTCCTGAACTCTCGCAAGTTAGTAGTGTTGGAGGTGTGCGTTGGAAACCGTTCCTCTAAGGCAAACATTGTAGGCAATCTTGGACAAGGAGGTCAGGAGGTTGATGCAAGTACTTGGAGCTTCAGAGGGAGTCACATCATCATGAAAATTTGATGTAATGTATATTTCTCTGAGACAAATAAATATGAGGTGAAAACCCTTGTAGTGTATATTTCTCTGAGACAGAGAAATATGAGGTGAAAGCCCTTGTAGTGTATATTTCTCTGAGACGGAGAAATATGAGGTGAAAGCCCTTGTTCATCTCTAGGACTGAGATGAGACGTCATGTTGAGAAACTCCATGACGACATCACGTTGAGAGACTCCGTGATGAACCCTTGTACATCTTTGAGACTAAGATGTGTTTCTTTCCACACATGGGAGTAGCCATTGTGGACGTCATGTTGAAAGACTCCATGACGACATCACGTTGAGAGACTCTGTGATGAACCCTTGTACATCTCTGAGACTGAGATGTGTTTCTTTCCACACATGGGAGTAGCCATTGTGGACGTCATGTTGAGAGACTCCATGACGAAATCACGTTGAGAGACTTCGTGATGAACCCTTGTACATCTTTGAGACTGAAATGTGTTTTCCACAAATGGGTGTAGCCATTGCGGACATCATGTTGAGAGACTCCATGATGAACTCTTGTACATCTCTGAGACTGAGATGTGTTTTTCCACATATGAGTGTAGCCATTGTGAGTGTCATGTTGAGAGACTCAATGACGAGGATATTTGAAAATACCTCCCTAGCTAAGAGGGAGTGTTAGTGTTTTGTAGCTTCGGGAGCTATTTTTTTAAATAAAATGTAATCAAGGCAGGTCGGCCTCTTGTTTCATAAACAAAATTATATTCATTTCTAGGTCGGCCCTAGAAAGGAGGGTGCCTAGCTTGGTATATAAAGAGGATAGAGTCCTCTCATTTAATTCAATTCATTCACTCTCCAATTCGCATCTTCTAGCAGCAGCAACAGTTCGCCTCCTAGCAACAGATCTGTTTTTGAAGAAGTGTTATCATTTGCTTCAAGGAGAAGTTACATATCTTATTGTATAAGACTCGGCCTATGCTAGGGTCTGATTTTGTATACACTTTTCTGCACTTTTCTTCTGATATATATAAGAGAATATTGTTGTTGGGTTTTTCTCCCTCGACTAGGAAGGTTTTCCCAGGGTAATCACTATGTTTATTGTTTATGTGTTGCATTTTTTCTTAATTGCATCTTTGTTCATAAAACTAACACTGGGAAGCTGATTGTAGAGAAGTACCCACAAATATATTGGAGCCCATGTCTTGATTTGCTGCTTCATGACTTGGCCAAATTCCCATGGGTACATGAAGCTATTCATAGAGGGAGAGCAATTGCAAATTTCATACCGAATCATCGTCTCACATTGAGTTTTTATAGGCAACATGCATCCATGGAGTTGTTGAGGCCTTGTGAAACAAGATTTGCTTCATTTTATATCACTTTGAAAAGAGTGGTTGAAGAAAAACCAGCTTTGAGGTCTATTATTTGTTCCAATGAGTGGGAACATTCAGTGCTTTCTAAAGGTCCTAAGGGGAAAAACATAGAGAAAATCATTCTAAACAACAATTTATGGGAAAGTATAGCAAAGGTTTTGCTTATATGTGAACCAATTGTTGATGTGCTTTGTATTGTTGCCATGCTTTATGAAAGCATGGACCGTTGCAAGGAAGCTATTTAAAAAGCACTAAATAATGCAGAAGCAAAATATATGGAGATATGGGAGACAGTTGATTGCAGATGGAAAATGATGCACACACCTTTACATGCAGCAGCTTGCTTTTTGGAGCCTAAGTTATTTTCTATTGATAGACAAGGTGACACTAAAATTATGGTAGGGCTTTTAGAAGCCATTGAAAAGTATGAATCAAATCAAACAATTTCAGCACTAATCAAAAAACAATTTTGGGAATAAAAGAGAGGAGAAGGGTTGTTTGGAATCGCAGCAGCCAAATATGACATGGCACATGTACCTGGGTATATAAGGTGGATGACCTATGGAGCACAAACTCCTAAGCTACAAAGGTTTGCTATTCAAGTTTTGAGTCAAGGAGCAAGTTCATCAGCTTGTGAGAGAAACTGGAGTTGCTTTGACCACATCCATTCCAAAAAGAGGAATAAATTGTTGTCTAGAAAGTTGGGAGATCTTGTATATGTTCGCAGCAATTTAAAATTGCTCATGAACAAATCAGCAAAGGACTAATCCTCACATCAAATTCTTGAAGACATAGCAGTGCCAGTTGCAGATGAGCCTGACTTTGCAGATGATGAATTGAGTAATGATATAGATGATGATGATTTAGCATCTCAGCCAAGTGCTCTTGATGACTTGGAGCTTTTTTGAAGTTCTAAAGTCTTGACTGTTATTGTACCTTTTTGACAAAAGAACATTTTCGCAATCGTGATTTCACATGTTTCTTATGGTTTAGATTTTATAAATGTGTCATCTTTTTGTAGTGATTCAAATCTATTTATCAATGTTAAACTATTTAGACAATTGTATGGATATATTACTTATATTTATTTACTTTTTTAAAATACATAAGGCAAATTTAATCCGAATTTTATACTTTTCGAATTTTTTCCTTGTCAAGTTTCATCCGAATTTCAATGTTGCCGAACTCAAATTCAAATTTGAACCTCTCTCTCTCTCTCTCTCTCTCTCTCTCTATATATATATATATAACAAGAATGATAGATAGATTCAAAATTCTTATTGTATCCTCAAAATATCTATATATAAATGGTAGACGAGAAGAGGTCTTTCCTAAATAAATAAATCCTTATCATTGTTTTAATAATAGTCATACAAAAAAATTAAATAAACCCTCCACAATTTAATAATAGAGTCTCTATCAACTTAAACCTTCAATATTTAATTTATTCAACACTGTTTTTATAAAAATTGCCTAAAGCGACACAAATGTCTTGTCAAAAATATTGTAGCTCTCTAGAATAAATTTGCACCTTACATGTTTGGAAAATTGACACTTTAATGAATGCTAGTTTTTATTACTTATTGAAAGATTGAAAAACAAAAATATTATATGATATGCCAAAATAAATGTTCACTGATAAAAAGTGGCACCAGGCAGGGAAAACTCTGACAACAGCAAACAATGTATGGACCGTCGAGGGCAGTGGCCTAACAGACTAAAAACAAGAGTTTGGTCTTGGGAAAACAAAACAGTGCCATGATCATCAATGAATAATTTCTGCATTTTTTTTAACAGTGACTGATTTTTTTACCAGGTTTGCTTGGGTTTTGTCAGGTTCTTTCCAGGTTCATTTAGACAAACCCACTAACATCTGAAATCATCCTACATGAATCCCCTAGCATACTGGACCCAAATCTGGGCTAGGCCCTAACAAAATAGCAACATATATATAGGCATCTCAAAGTACCTGTCTCCAACATTTTTCAAAAATGGCACATCTGTACATATTCTCGTTTCCTTTACCAATACATGTTCTCATTTCCCTACTAATACTTGCTCCTGTCTCTTGCATGAGTACGAATACCTGTCTCCTAGTACCTCTGATTTTAATGAATTAAAATTGGTATGACTAAGCTTATTAGGGTTAAATGAGACTTCTAAACGTGTGGTGACATACTCCTAGTATTGGGAGTGCCTAATGTTTGATACACATTTTTATATTCTATATGCACCTTCTTGATGTACCACCCACAAATTATTTGGCTTGAAACATAATCTAATGCTGTGAGTGAGGATCTTGAATGATAATTGGTATGATCCTAACCTTAAACATAGTTTAAAAGTCTAATGGGTGCTTGTTGAATAGTGAATCTGCAGGTGTGAATTCGAGCATCTAACAACAATGCACATATTTAAAACTATGCAATAAGAAATGGTTATAAAATGGATAAAAACATCAGTACAAAAACAACAATAGTCGATCTCATTGTTTTGATGAAACAACTGAGCCCCAATATATGTTTGATGTTGTGAAGCTAGACTGCTGAATTATTGTGCTTTATTTGAAGGATGGTTGTTTACAAGCCCACGCCCTGGTTGTCATCACTTGATTACTCCGTTTCCCACTAGATGACAGCTTAGGAATCTTACCGTATAAACTCCCTCTCTCTCAACCATGGATCTTAGCACCCAAAGTCTGTCTACCTACTGAAATGGCCCATACTCATAGTTTCCTTGCAATCGGCAAGCTGTGAGCCACCCTTGCCTATTGCATGCTCTATTTTGTACCATAAGCATGCACAATCTGCTGAAATGGATTTAAAAGGACAAATAACAGGCAATGATCGTGAAATATCCCCAGGTAATTTTGTATGTAAAAAAAATTCAATTTCAAATTTTCACCCAATCATTTCCACAGGCATTACGTCAAACAGTTTGTTGTCTTGCTGTTCTGATTTATTCCTAGGTTGTTATAACAAAAAGAATCTTACAGATGTTTTATGCGATGTATCACAGTATATTTCACCCACAATGACAAATACAGAACAGTAGAAATTTGTAGGAATCTATATATATATATATAATTCTGGCCTGAATTTAATGATAACATCTCTTTCCCCACACTTCCCAATGCTCACAATATATTGCTCCACCTTCAGCAATAGAAATGGTGCCCCAAACAAGGAAAACGGCACCGTGAAATGTACAGCAGTCCTAGGTAGGGATGTACGGCTGCATAAATAAAAATAAAATGCAGGTTTAAAGTGGCAGCAACCTTTTCCTTTGACCAAGTCTTATTTCCACGTCACCCCCAAAGGCTCCAAACAGGAACAGGAGCCTCAATGTTATAGCTATGATTCCCTTTAGGAAGTACGACACATGATATTGTAAAGCACCTAGGGAAAAGCAACAGCCAGCACAAATAAAATATTAAAATGCCATGATTTCATAAAGAATGTTGTGCTTCAGGATAAAATTAGTGGCAAGTCCATTATAGTCAACCTCCCATCAATAAGGATTTAATACTTCATCTGAACTGAAACTGTACGACTGGACAAAGGAAAAATAATATTGATTTCAGGCCCTCAACTTATTGAAATTCACTTATCTGAAATTTGTCTCAGAAAGAGACTTGACAAATTTTGTAAACTTTCCTGTCATCCACTGGGAGAAATCTATATAATCTCTCCAACACCAGCTAGGGCAGATTAGTCACACTACCAAAACCAGTAACCCTTAGGGTTTCAAACTTCGAGAATGTCATGTCCCCGGACCCATGACATCAAAATTAGTGATATCAGAAGAACAAATAAATAAAATAAATATATAGATCATTGCAACTTAATATGGCTATTACACTTACCATCAATCATATCACAATTTTTGATTACCGAAGGACCATTTTTATCATTGTAATTATATGAACAAGCTAGCAATTTAAATATCTTAAATAAATACTATAGTATATAAACACTTTTATAATTACCTAAGGTAATATTGCAATTATAAATGTATCAATATTAAGATACAAAAAACTCGAATCAACTCAAATTAATATAAAATGAATACGTGAATATAATTATCGGGTTGAACATTTGAATACAAATCATCGCTCCAATAATCGTAGATTTTAGTTTTCGTCGCCATTGGGATATCAGCGACCAGCGAACCCAACAAGCATAACGGAATCCACGAAAAGACACCTCCATTGGTCCTAGACGCATCTGGTTGAAAGACGCGATGCATCAGACGCTAGAAATAGGGTCGCCGATGGTCAACCACGGGATCATGGAAGATGAGAGGAAGCAAGTAGGAAATTGAAGACCAACAGGAGGAACGTAGCGAAATCAGGTGAAGTTATTCGCTTAGCCTTAATATCTAGCATATTCAAACATAAAGATAGGGGATAGCCCACTTTGATCTTTGATACCGTAAGCTTAGAACTTGCAATCTGTTTTATACGTCTGATGGAAATCCCCTTGACCTGACCTGATTACTCCTCTACCATGTCTAATTTTCATGGAATAGCCCGACAAGTAAGTATGAACCGGGTATATGCAAATCCTATCTCCCGTCAGGCCATAATCTGATCACAAATATTTTTGCTCCTGGGGAAGGACTAACTCTGATTTCTATATTACTGAAAGCATTATTTGTCTGGTTGCATATATATATATCAATTGATGCTCTTTACATAAAAAGAAGAAATAATAAGAGAACTAATCATATTATTTAGAATTTATTATGCATACGAGATGTTGCTAATCTGACTATTAGTACAATGCTTTCTTTAATATCGTCATGATTATAATTGTTTAATAAGTTGATCATGGTTTCTTTAATAGCATCATAATTATGCTTAACCTATGAAATGATGGGTAGGAATCCATAGTGAATATAAATGTATTTGATTGCTAAAAGATTGTCTTCTCTATGTTTGTAAGCCTACTAGGGTGGAAGGGCCTGAGACAGGTGGTGCCTAAAAACCCCACTTAACAATCCGCTGCGGCCATGGAGGGGTGGGGGTCCCACTTAACAATCCGTTGCGGCCATGGAGGGGTGGTAGGCCTGGAACCCCTTATAAGCTCCGCTGGCTTCCCCCAGTAGGTTGAGTGTCTTTCGAGGTGATGGCACGGGTAGAGAAAGAAGGTACAAGTGTTTCCTCTAAGCACGCCACTCCGAGATGTTCATATCGCTCGAGGCCAAGGGGTGGGTTGTCCTAATAGGACGCTTGTGCTCTTGGGCTTAGATGGATAGCTTTGGGCGGCTCTACCCATGCCACTCCTCATATGTCTTTATTATTGATTTGTGATTATATTTATATTTGGATATCTAGATATTAATGCTAACAGATATGTGCTAATATGTGAATACAGGGTTCAAATCTAAGGTTACTGAATTAGGAGAACATTCATTTGGAAAGAAGAAACCCTAAATCTAATCAACCAGCGAACTCTAGGTAAGGGACATTGCAGAGAAGCTCTCCAAAATCACCAAGTATATTAATATTCAGCATAATGCAAATGACTTCACTTCTTCCTTTTGTATGCAATTCCGTCCTAGCTTTCAAATTCTCACTTTTTAATATTTAAATAAACCCCGAGAATAATAATAAAGTGACCCTTTAAATATCCCACAAATATTCAACAAGTCACTTTAGTTAAGTTATTAATTTAATTAAATAACATTATCCTTATGATATACAGGGACCGATAACATTAATTAATTAAATTCCCTTTTACTTCGTAATTAGCCCATGTGAATAATTAGGCTAATTAACCTCATTCTGGCTCACGCCTCAGATGGGAACATTACAGATCGCCCTTGAATGGGGAAATTCAAATTTTGGAACAGATTTGAAAGGCTTCAATTTTAAGCAATGCATTTAAAGATTCTTCCTAATGATTGAGTTCACATTAATGGACTTTGCACCTTAAGAGTTGAGTGAAAATATTAGAGTTGGATTAAATCAAAATCTGCATGAATAGACAAAAATACTTCAATGACAAACAAATTCAAAATTAGACATATTTTTCTTTCCTTTCATGTTGGTGAAGTATTAAATGCCTAATTTAAATGGCCTGCATATATTGAGGAAAGGTACAAAAACCACAATAAGAAACTGAAAACTATAGGGGGAATCTAAAGTAAGGCTTAGTTACGAAACAAAGGATAGACCATGCAAACATCTTAAGCAAGTGTGGTCAGCATATTCCCAATCCACACATGCTCTTATAAATGCATTAGCATGCTTAGAAGAGCTATCCTCTCAAGTGCTAGTGAACTTAGGAATTCCAAAGAGAGCATCAAGAAACAAAATAGCTCTTACTTGGGGAAATAAGAGATATATATGGAAATCATCATAGGGCTAGTTGATGGTGAGACAATATCAACAACTTGCATGAGTGGCATAACCACCACTCCCTTGGAATGAACTTTCAAAAGGGCTACTACAGTGAGTACTGACGAGATCACCATACTCATCCTTGAGATAACGTTGCTATTGAGAGGCATTCCTATAGGTAGGACCCCTACAATGTGCATCCTAAAGTCAGCATTGCAATTAGGAACATCCCTATACTATCTATAATATTAGAATTATTTTCTAATATGTATACAAGAGGATCTACTATTGTATCATACGGAAGAATGCCTCCTACAAGATAGGGATGATCTTGACAATATATGTATCTAAATTCCTACAAACATAATGATAATCTTCTTCTTCTTCATAGGTAGAGAAAGCCATGGAGCATGTAAGCGGAGAATTAGAAATACTATAATGATGACTATGCATTCCAAGGTGATTTCAATGCTCACGGGCTCTAGATTAAGCCTACTACATTGCATGGTTCAAAGGATTGCAAACCTAGTTTGGGTCTTTGTGATTGGACTCAAGTTGAGAGGTTTCAAAGGATTATGCTTCAGCATATTATCTAGCGCAAACAAATAAATTCTGAATGTATTGTCTAGGTTGAATATGCTGCCCATCCCCTCCATCTTGAGAGTATCTTCAGGCTTACATGGTTTATACATATTTTGTGATCCATGGATAGTTCTACTTTGTCCTGTGGTGGGTGGTTATACTTTGTCCTATGAGATATATCCTTTTTTGGCACTATGCTCCTTGAAAAAGGTTGCCTCTTTCAATATCCCTAGACATAAACCTTGTTGATTCTCTAAGGTCTGTCTACTCTTCCAATGTATCAACATTCCTTTGGACCTGTTAGTTTTAGGATCAGAAATGAAAGCAATCAGAAAATGCAACACATAAGACAATGAATGCCACAAGATACCCTAGGAAAACCCTCCAACCTGAGGGAGAAAAACCCAACCAATATATCTCTTATATATTGATAGAATAAGAGCAGAGATCTGCTTACAACTCAAGCATTACACAATGCCAATTTGATACAATGAATAATAGCATCTCTCTTAGATGCAAGATACAAATGAATATGTTTTTCCTTGAGATCGAACTGCTGCTACAGGATGAAGATCTACTGCTGCGAAATGAACTCCTTCTAGATATGTGAATGCTGAATGAACTTGATTATTAAAATGAATGATCTTCATCTTGTATTTATACATATACCAATGAAGGGATGTGTCTCCACCAAACAAGAGGTCGGCCACAATAACAAATAATAACAAATATTAAATGTCTCTTAATGAAAGACGTGTCTCCAAGATGAAGTCGCATCTCCTCATGTCGGCCTCAATAAATATGTGTTAATGAAGCGCCTCTTCATTTGATTATAAAGATTACAATTCAAATAGCGGTTAGGCTATAATTTGAATTGCCTTCAACATGAACAAATCGTGCTGGTCTGGAAGTAGCAGCCCGACGCTGCTTAATAACATCAACAGGAGCAACATTTACCATCAATAAATCTTAGTTACTTTGACCTCCCCTCTAAATTCACTCAACCCCAAACTAGCTTTCTATGTTGATCATTTCTTACAGGTGGATGAAGGTACCATTGTTTGGCCCAACCATCTTCAACATCATTGACCTCATGGTTTATGGATTCCCCTTGGCACATTATGAGTGTGCTCCAATGAGCTTCATGTTGAGATAGACCACTATATTTTATTGTGAAAGATCGGTTCCCTATGTTCTATTTAGGAGATGAAGTTTGAGAAGAATTTTATTTTCCAATGTCCAATCTACTATGAAGTTCATGGGAGGTAGTATTGATTATACAAAGATTTTGATGGTTTTGTATCCATTTTCTTCCACTACCCTAGTCAAAGGTGCTTGGCCCCTTTTTTTCTTGAGGTCACCAATTTCATGCATATATCTCTCTATGATGATCCTTGATCTACCAGATGATTACTTTTCCCTTCAACCCATCACAAATGGAGGCATTAAGGACCCTTTGGATTCTATTCATTCATGTATGGGCAAGGATAAATCAGTGAGGCATTGCTCGTCCTTGCAATCCACTATAGCTAAGGCTCATCAACTCTCACTCTAATGGTTGTCACTCTATCTCTTCTCAATGTTGAGGACCCTCTTACACCCTTCTTCCATGGCCTAGATCACAAGGGTGGGCTCGCATTACCAACTATTTTCCTACTACCACCAATTCTTTGGCTTTGAATGTTAGGAGAGGTTATAAGTGTAATGCCTCCACCAAAGAAGGGAATCCCAGCATTATTTCAAAGTAAATCGCAGTCTTAATATTACTCACAGCAATTCTAAACATGGTCAATCAAGATTAAAAAAGGAAAAAATTTAGCATTGATCCCACAAAAGACAAAATAATAATATAAAATAAGAGTCTAAAAAAAAGGAGCACTTCATTATCAAGGGGTACAACTCTTTGAAAATTCAATGTTAATATTAGACAAGAAGAATGACATGGGCAGGGGATTCTAAAAAGAGCATGTAATTAATAATAAAAAGGTTTTAGGCAGCGCTTAAGTTATAAAGGGATGTATCCCTTTCAAAGGTAAAAGTCTCAATGAAGAGGTGTGACTCCCTCTCATTTATGGATATAAAAAAGAGTGAGCAAATCATTTGGAGGGCATCCATTCAGAATATCAATCAAGAGGAAATAGGAAACGAAATCTAAGACATGAATTCAAAATATATTGAGACCAGCAATAAATAATATTCAAAAAATAATTTGTTGCAGCCATTGAGGATAAATTTATTAATTCATCAAGAAGTACTTAGTCATCAATAATAGAGCAAATTCCTCGAGAAATCAGTTTTGAATTTGTGGAAGTGTGAAGTAGGAAGGACGACCAGCCTTTGAAGTTCACAAGACATGAAGGACAACCCGCCTGTAATGAAGCTAAGGTAGCAGAACAACTTCCTACACTAATCTTGAGAGGAGGACAATGCAAAACTTTATAGATCTTTTCAACAATTACAAATACTTAAACAAAAATAAACATAAATATCATGCATACCACAACACAAAGATACGTGGGGAAAACCCTTTCGGGAGAAAAACCCCACACTCCAAAAGCCACACAATATATTATTCAAAAATCACGAAGATTACAATATACTTGCAGAGCAAGCTTCTCGCAAGAGTATCACCAATCAAAGATCCAAAGACAACACGACCGCTATCAGACTCTCAGAATACATCACAATACACAATCGTAATACGACGCCCTCATCAAATAGTGTTGCCTTCTAGGACAAGTCAAACCAACAAAATATCAATTGTCAGATCTGAGACCTAATGATGAACAGTCCAGATTTACAATAATAAAATATACATAAAATGAAGCTTTCGAGGGCGCTATCCCCAAACCCCCTTTGTGGCATGCGGCCCCCGGACCCCTCAGCTTTCATGCTATTGGGCTTGATCAAGGATGTCAAACCTCCAATTGCAAGTATTTTCATGTTCACCTTAGATGTTCTGTGTTCTTCTTCATGCACTTCTTAGTGACACACGATTTCAGTGGGACCTATCATGGCTCTCCCTAGTTCACATTATGGAGGGGTTTCTACTGTTGGTGCTAATGCTTCCTTCATTTAGTTTTGGAGTGATCTATGTATCTAGTTTTTGTTCACATGTACTAGGCAGATGCAACGGTTGGTTACCCATGCATTTCGGTGAGATGGAGCATTTACCATATGAATGCTTTTGCATTCTCATTTCTGAAGGCGACTTATTTTCTATTGATTGGTGCTCTTCAAACTATTGGTACCTGTATTTTCAACTTGCATCTTGCATGGTTGAGTAGTGTTGTTGGGGTCACTCATGCAAATTCATGTACCATTTGTATCTTCAATTGTTAGATGTTTGCCTTTGTTTGCCATCTAATCAGTGTTCGAGTAGTGCCGTTGGGGGCACTCATGCAAATTCTTATCTTCTTGATCTTGATCATCATCTATTTCAAAGGAGGTTCTTCCTTTAAGCACTATAGCAATCATCATTCGACGGTTGTCTATGTTAGTTTTTATGATCAAATATAAAACTCAAAATTTAATTCAAAAATCAGACACAATAACACAACATATACCGTAGGAAAACCCTCCACTTGAGGGAGAAAAACCCAACAACAAAGATCTCTCTTATATATATAAATAATGGCAACAATTCTCTTTACAATGAGGCCAAACACAAGGCCAATATCCAGCACCAACTCAAGATGCAATAAGAGATAATAATATGTTCTTCCTTAATATCGAAATCTGCACTTGAGGAAATTCGCAATCTTCTCTTGATGAAATTCGCACTTGAATGAAGGAATGAAACAAACTTGCTTGATCATAAATGAATGGAAATGACCTTGTATAAATACAAAGTGAGAGAGAGGTCGCACCTCTTCATGTGCAAGGTCGGCCACATATGGAAAATACAATTACAAATAACAAATGCGAATTACAAGGAAGGTCGGACCAATTACAAATTATATTGTTGCCAAGTGAAGCGCCTCTTCACTTTAATTTTCTCAATAAAATAAATAGCCGATAGGCTATATGCAATTTTATGTCTTGACTCGAGGCTGGAAGGATGAGCCCGAAGCTGCTATAACATCAACAATCTACAGCGTCTTCGTGCTTCAACAATGTTCTTCATGTTCCTATTTTTTTGGGACATTGTTTTGGAGAATTCTTAGTCCTTCATTCGCCTCTCTCTTTTGGAGAGGAGGTTTTCCCATAAAGTTTTCTCCTTTTCTCCAGTTATGAGAGATTAGATTATTTGTACATGGGGTACCTCATTAGGCCTTGTTTTCAGGACCCATTCATGCATTTTTTGTTTTTTGTGCATTCGCTTTTAGAGTAGACTTAAGGGGGGGTGTTAGAGTAATCATGCATTAACTAATAAATAATTAATCTTTAATTGATTATTAGGCTAATTTCACTTTATGCACTTAGGAGTTAGGATAATCTTAGAAGTGCTTTTTCTCTTTTATTAGAATGAGTTATTGTTAAATCATTTTGTCTCTTCACATAGGATGGTCACATTTGTCATTGATCTAATCCTTTTCTTATTTAGGTTTTACTCTTGTAAACACTCTCCTTCATTGTATTATTAAGTTAAATGAAAGCTCTTCATCTCTTGTAAGTTTTTATTTTTGAAGAAATAGCAAATCATTATTTGTAACTCTCATTCATGAAAGGTGTTCTCATTTGCTGTTTGATCCTGCTTCTTGTGTGTTTTCACAATTCCAATAGAATGCATGCACTCGTAAGCACTATTTAATAAAATTTGAACCCGTTCTTAGTAAAATATTCCTCCTATATTTCATCAAGTTTGTAAATGTTACAAATTTTCATTAAACAATTTCTATTGTATCCCAATAGAGAAAAAATGACTTGAAATTATACTGCCAATGAAATTGTCATTGATGGCATAAACAATAAAAGTCTGAATTAGAAAAGCAATAAATTTTTAAACAAGCATAAACAACTTCTATTGTACCCCAATAGAGAAAAAAACAACTTAGGATAATACTGACAAAGAAATTGTCATTCATTGCATAAACAATATAAGTCTGAAATAGAAAAGCAAGTATGTTAAGGAATGCAAATTCCAATTCCTTACTTCAATGGTAGA
Organism: Sequoiadendron giganteum; assembly: GCA_007115665.2. NCBI lineage: Eukaryota > Viridiplantae > Streptophyta > Pinopsida > Cupressales > Cupressaceae > Sequoiadendron > Sequoiadendron giganteum. Next base: position 422,557,324 of record CM021101.1, on the reverse strand, counting down.
GGCGTCATCAAGAATATTGTAGTTTGCTGATTTTCGCAAAGCTGCTGCCTTTTCTTCCACTTCTTCCGTTGAATATGCTGCATAAATCACCGACAGATTAGAATATTAAATAGAATAGGAGTTGTTATAGAAAAAGGAACAACAATAATACATAATATGAAAAATAAAACAAAAAACAAGTATAGGACTGTATGAAGACTATATTGGCAGGATTGTTTACTATAAACAAGAATCCCAAAATAGATTCTAAGCCTATTTATGACAACATTAATGAAAACGACCATTGAATTATGATATCATCTCTATGGTCTTGTGCCTTCCTAAACTCACAACATTTCAATAAGATGAAGGGTAACCTTTTCAATGTGAAGAATCATACTTCCTAACAAACATGGATTGTTTTACCATTTTTTTAGTGCTCAAAGAGAGCAAAAACATAACCAAGAAGAAATTCAATATATCAGTATGATCATGGAACAAACCATCTCTATGAATTCATGAAAACAAATATCACTGAATATCCCTCATATCATCTTCAAGACAGCTGACTTAAGGAAGAGTTGTTTTTAATATGAGTAAAAAGCTGTTATAAGAAAGATAGCCAGCTTAGAGAGAAATTATTAGCTACCATTTTTCATTGCATAAACCTATCATCATCTTGGTCACTAAAAAACGAAAAAATCTAATTGGAGAGAGAGAGGTCTCTTTTATTGATGAAGAGAAAGATTAGGGCACCCTTGGACATAGAGAGATGCATTTAAGCGTTGTCTGGCATCTAAAGGTATCATTTGTAATCTACTCATAACCTAACACCATATATAGGTATCTGCTATGATTTCAATATGCGGTATTTACCTAACTAATTATAAAATGAAAAAGCAAACACAGCTGTTTTTCAATATTTTTTAGTTTCTGCAAGCCTATTAGTGTCAACTTCAAGTGAGATAAAAACACCAACCACCGAAATGGACAGCAACTAACCCTTTTATAACTCAGCTTTCTCTTGAACCAGGCAATTTCATTTCAGTCAGTAATGAGGCCAAGGCTGACCCAGGGAAGTCCAAATCCAGACATAATGTGATGAAAGCGATACATCAGACAAAGGCCCAAGTGTTTAGTAATCTCTAGTAATATCTTGATTGCACATTAAGACATGCAGCAAATGTAAGGGGGGACCAGAGTAGCATCCCATTTGCATGGCATTGACATGGTGTGCCAAAAGTGTAAATGGAATTCAATTACCTAGGTCTAAAACAAGAAAAAATCAACAAAAACTTGGGTAAGTAGAAACATATATTTTATTCATAAAAATAGAGAAATATTTTATGTTGTTATTCATGTCAAACCCAATGCATAGAGAATGGAAACAAACATGATACACTAAAAAAATAAAATATCCAATAATAAAAAAATCTAAAAAACAAGTATTTTAAATACAATAATTTAAATTTTACCCAAGAGGGTTTATGTAAAAAATATACTTTGTTATCAGTTTTCTAATGTTTCAGCCCGGATGCAGGACTGGATAGTAGTCCAGTTCCCGTATGGGTCTGACCAGGGTCCTGTCAAATGGACCCAGATTCCTCTAGGTACACGCTGCACCATATCCGAGTAAATCCAATTTCATTTGGGAGTACCCAAGGCAAACCTGTGCAGAACCAGGTACCCAAAACGATTTATATTTTATTTTTAGACTTCAAAAGTTGATTATTCAACCTAAAAAATCAGCCCTAAACCTAAAATTGATGATCATGAAGATGATCTGTACGAAGACCCATATGACACTGATTGCTGATTTTATTATTTTAATATTGAAGAATGAATATCAATCATGACATTGAGATTGACAAATTAACATCAAAGTAGTATTTTATTTTATGGTGGCTTTATCTATTATATGCATGTTATGTAGTATTTTGAATTTAATTCCTGCGTTTAGGCTGCAAATATGTATGTATTTATGATTTTTAAATGTTTTCTGTGTAGAAGTGACCAAAGTGAAACCAAAAAGCTTTTGCCATACCAGCATACCTGAACCCCTGTACCCAAACCCAAACCTAAACCAATAAGTTAGAAATTATACGGTTGGTCCTAAAATAGTTGAAAGTGCTATCAGCCATCAAACACCACCTAGGGGCAACCCAATGTTTAATGCCAATACCTCATTAAAATATAATTAAAAGAAAAACCTTCATTAGTGGTTAATAATTTAGTTCAAAAATTAATCCATTCAAAGTTAAACTTGTAAAGTTAGAATGCCCTAGCCTTCACACTAAAATAAAAATTTCCAATCTTTTCCAAGTGCAAAAATGAGCCAAAAAGTTGAAGGTATACATAAAGAATAAAAATAAAAATCAGAACCACTTTTTGAAAAACTAAAGAAACAGCACAAGCAAATGAGGTGGGTGGTGATTACTCTAGGTTAATTGGGAATTTTTGGAGTGTAATGCTACTATGGGCAGGACAATGCTTATATAGGACGAGATTAGACACCTTCCAAAAGATATGTCTGGGCAGACGACTCAGCATAAATTGAGATAGGCCAGTCACTATGAGACTTGCAGAATTGATATCAGTTAGATGGGAGTAAATAATGCAGAGGAAGACATGATGATAACATAATTACAGAAGATACTCAAACTGGAAAAGCCCAAGCCTGAGATGAACTCTGTTGCTGCTGAGAGACATGTCCATGCATCAATTGAGAGTTCTAGAGAGGAGGAGATCAAAAAGGAGGAGCAAAGACTGGCAGTCAGCCCTATCCTAATGCAGAATGCCTCAACTGAGGGCTTAATTTTCAACTTTATTGATGCTTTTGTTTCAAGACAACATGGCTCATGTATAGTTCGTCTGTTAGCCTTTTGTAGCCTGAAGAACGAATTTAAAATAGATAGTATTCTAGAATACTATCAGCACAGCTTATGTAGACTTTTGGAGCTGATAAAATCTATAACTTACTCTGATATAAATATGATTTATAATTAATTCAACTGGGACCCACATTTTCAGTACCATGGCTTCCACAAGTATCTTATTTATCAAACCATAGGACTGCTTTTTACTCCTGATTTGGTGGTTGTCACACAAACCAAGGAACTGCTGTTTAGCTTCCTTCTACACAAAGCCGGAAAGCTGTAATCCCTTTTTTTTTAATTTATCAATCAAAAACTATATACGATGGCAATGTAGAAGAAAACAAAGACCAATATTAATATGAATGAAAGGAGAATTCCTCTGAACAAAAATACTAGTACAACAAACACGCTTACATAACTCGTCAAAGACTTGAATAGGGAATAAACTAAGGCCAACGATACCAAAATCTTATCAAGTCCATTAGCTACCAAATTGAAGAGCAATCTCATTTGATAAAATTGATAACTAGACTATAGAAAGAGTTACTATCTCAATGGTTCAAAATATTGCAAAGGACTGACTCTTTACAATTGATATATTTTTTCTTATCAGGATAGAATTATAATGAATTTATAAACTTGTAACCACATACCAAGCATGGCTTGATCCAAGCACATCCAAGTCAGATTTTGAGATTTTGCAACTCTTTGTGAACCAACCCAGTATAGATTCTGCAATCCATCATTGGGCTAATGCCATCAAGTAGATTGTGGTTGTTGATTGTGAATGGCATTCTGACTATGCAGTCCATTGCAAAATCATTTGCAAACTATACATCAGCACCACATATTCCACATGCACTAAGATACAAAACCAGAAAGCTGAACAGTCACATGCCCCACAAAACCTCTAAGAAGCATTTTCGATGCTCAAAGCCCTCTGGGCACCTCAGTCGACACTTTGTGCCATAATCCTCTTCTTTGATGGCCTTTAAATCTTCTCCCAACAACTTAGTCAACACTTTGTGTAGTAATCCTCTTCTTCGATAACCCTTTAAATCTTCTATTCAAATGCGGTGCATTAGGGAAGATGAGCGTGCTTCTAAAGCCAATATGTCAACCCTATTTTGATGAAGACCCATGCTATGTTCTACAATCCTTTTTTTGAATGGATTTGCTAGTTTTGCCAATTTATGATATTTTGCAAGAAGGAATGAGATAGACTCCACTACCGTGTTGAGAGTCCATATAATATTTTGCAAATGTGACAACCTTCTTTTGAATATTCTCTCGAAGAAAAAGTTGACCTCATATTCTTTCTTGTTAGTTTCTAGTGATTTTATTAGAAATCCCTTCAGTGTGTGGAAAAAATGCATTTGGGGGGCCACCCTATGTCTGTATCCATGAAATAAACATTGTAAATTTGAAACATAAAAATAAAGTATCTCATTTCTTATTCATCCATGAATGTAACGTATATAGTATAGTATTAAAATAATTTCTACCATTGGAACCATGGATGTAAAACCCTGCAAGTACTCACATGCCTAAGTCGACGACGAGTTACTCGCACTAAAACTCGTCACCGATTTTTCCTCCAACTCGCCACAATTTTTCAGATAAAACTTGCCAACAAAAATCGTGATTTTTTTGCCAAAAATCGGGAAAAACTCGCTGAAAATTTTCTGTAAAACCTAATGTCACCAAAAGGTGTGATTTTAATTGTTATTTCTGCATTTTCTGGATGCAATTTTTGACGCAACCTAGGACTCGGCTCCATGGCTCAATTTCGAGGTCAATTTTTGTCAAGCGATTTCTTTTATTTTTTCCCATGGCTCAAATCTGCCGCACCAATTCCCCTTCGTCTAGGCTTATTCGAAGGAGAAGATAGGTCTGGTTATCATAACTTTTTTGTCGGATCCATGAATTGAATCCACGAACTCAAACCAAGATCCTAACCAAAACTAGTAACTTATGTTTTCAACAATTGTTTGAAGGTTCATTTTCATTCAACATGAGGGATTGTAAGGGAATTTTAATCATTAGCATGCAAACATGTTGATTGTATTTGTGTTGGGCGGTGACCTGGTCATGTTCAATAATATGATGGAAATCAATAATATGTTCTACACATTTAGTATATATGTTTGTTTTTGAAGAATAGTTTCAAAAATTATGTATTTTCAAATGTTCGATAAATTTGCCAAGTTTTTCCCCGAGATTTTGCCGAGTCCCAAGTTTTTAAAAAATTTGGGCTTGCTTTGTTATTGCGTAGTCTGACTTTTACAACTATGATTGGAACAATGAACTCAAAATGTTCTCTAATAATTGCTGGCCGTCTTTAACACAGCATGATTCCAAAGCATTTTAATTATTTTTAGAACAGTTTCTTTTGACTGACATTTTTAAAACTTATCTTTTCAAAGTTGCAGATGGGTAACTTTAGTTCATTCAAAGAATCTCCAAGCTGCTCCTACGTTTCAATCTGCAGCACCTATACTTCTGCACTGCAGCACCTATACTTCTGCACAACATTGTTTTAGAGCATGTTTATCGCAAATATAAGTTGTCCCCAAACAAAGATAGTCAGTCTAAAGCTAATAATTAACAATATGTTCAAAATTTATGTTCGTTGCCTAGGAAAGCTCCATCATTGTAAGGTTTCATAATGTGTAAGCTGATAAATATCTTGATTGTTTGTGATGTGTTTACATGAATACAATTATGAACACAGCTGCCACAGTACTTTAGTTCCTAGTAATCAACTTATTTTTTCTAACTGTAATTTTAGTTCCTAGTTCCTTGGGATAGCTCAAGCGGCACCAAAGCTGTTGGATACGTATTGTATAATTTGTATGTTCTACACCCTGCCATAACTAATCCAACCTGGGTCCACACTCCAGCTAGGGGATATGGGTCACCAGCAGCAAAAGAAAAAAAATCATGCCTTTATAGGTGGGGTTTTTAAAGCCCATGGTTTTATATACATTGTATTGTAATAGCACTTGGTTGTTTCCTATACTGATGTGCCTATAAATACTCACACATGGATTAGGGTTAAGCACAAAGTGTGAAATATATTATTTTATTGTGAATAGTTGAGTTGATACGAGTGTTATTTTTATTGGATTTTTCCCCAAATAGTTTCCCTAGGTAATAATCTCCTCTTATACTATGAATGTGTCGTTATTTCTTTCTGCTGCATTCAAAATTATGTTAGCATTGCTTGACAGACAGCAAAGCATCTCCCACTTAATGGGTGTCAAAGAAGCCAACAACAATGTCAATGGGGCTAGAAAGGCTTGATCTCTTTGAATTTTCTTCACATGACCAGAAGGAAAATAAGAAAATCATGTCTTTTAAATCTATCAACTGGCATTTGATAAATGAAAAAGTAAGAGTTGTGAACTCAATACGTAAAGCATTTACCGCAAGCATGATATAACAAACAATCTTCAATAGCTCAAGATGGCCTGAAAATTTAAGAAAATAAAATATCAAAGTAGGTAGCAATGGCAAAGAAACAGAAAGCAGCCACATTGGAAGAGAAAACTGTTAGATAGGTCATGAAAAGACTATTTCATGCTCCGAAGCATATACTAGTATCAAGGAAACCAAAGTCTTGAAACCTCAAAGCAAGGTCTTTTGAATTGATTGATCATGATGCTAGAATTTTCAAGGATAATAATGGAAAGATGTAACTTATAGAACAAAGTTATCAAATCTATAATGGTGTTGCTTATTAACATTGACCTCATCCGTACCAGTGTTTAATTTCCCACAAAGCAGTTACTAGGAAAGCATCATGACCATTCTTCTACTCAAATCTATCATTGAATTTTTTGAAGTGGCTAAGTGCTCTTGTAGAAGCCCTACCTCATGTGGGAAGTGTTGTACCTATCTACCAAGGAATGTTTGATGATTTATTATTATTTAAAAGTGTTGCAGTAGTACTGTCTTCTGGATAGGTATATGATCGTTCACAGTTTAAAAGTGGTCTCAGAAGATAAAGGTTACAAATTTCTGGTTTTTAATGTGTATGACTAGCTTGTGGAAAAATTAATAAATCAACAGTTTGGGTTGCAAACAACAGTGGTTTATCAGTTGATTGATTCAGCTACAGAACTTGTTCATCTCTCTAGCTTCTTTTCGGGTAATTATTTTATGATTTTCAGTTTAATGCCAACTATTTGACAAAATGCTTATTTTTAGAATAATGAAGAAATGTATTTGAAATTGATTCAAATATGATTGTAAATGAAAATCATTCTTCATTGTAATAATCTGGAAGGTATTCCACCAATTTTTTTCTTTTTGAATATTTTCATTGTATTAGATCCTTGGATGGTAGTACCATTGGATCCCATTTCATTTCCTATCATTCTATGCCTTGCGTGACGTGAACCAAAATCGGGTGAGTTAATCCACCATTGTGGTGTTGATGCAACTTTATTTGCACTCACTATCAGCCAATTTGGCTAGAGCAACTCAATGATCAGCTTGCCACCAACACTTTTCAATTAATTTTCCTCTGTCCTCATTCTTACTCCGGTCACTCTCACCTTTCCCATTCTGCAAACTAGGTGATCAAAAAGAGTAGAATTGAGTCAATTGCAAAAAGAATATTGGGATTTGAGTTAATGCCCCATAGGGGATTATTACATTGACCCATGGTAGTTGCAAATGATCAATCCTGCAATTGGTCCTAGTAAAACATGCTTCTAAGCAGCATCCATGTTGTCAATGCTTCTGCTTCCATTTTTTGTTGTCATTGGATATAAAATGCAAACCTTAGAATTGAAAAATACAAAAAAAAAAACCAATTTAATTGCTGCAAACCTTATTATTGAAAAAATACAAAATTGTGGCTTTGAAAACTTTAAATGCACAAAACCCTAGATGAATTTGAATCCATGTAGAACATGAATGAAAATGTAAAGGGAGAATTGAGAAATGTAAAAAAAAATATAGAAAATCTTGAAAAAAGAAAAGAAAAAAATATAACTTAAACCATAGATCAAAAAACTCACGCACAATTTCTAATATCCCCAACTCCAACCATGAGGATTAACAGCAGATTGGCTGTCCTTTCCTTGGATTACCCAAGAGGAAGAGGACTTAGAGCATCATTGGGTAAGTTTTGGAGTCTTTGGCTTGTTCTCAATTCTATTCTTAAGTTGTGTGCCCCTCTTTTTATGCAACTTAGTTACTTAACTGAACTTAAGTTATTTTAAGTTGAGGGCATGTCTTTTTAGGCAGCTTAAGTGACTCCTAGCCAAAAGGCTTAAGTTGTCCCTTTTTTATGTACTTTAAGTGACTTTTAAAAAGCTAAAAGGCAACAAAAAGGGGCATAGGGTTTCAAGGAGCTTATTGGATCAATTTTTAGGTTTTTAATGTGGAGCTTTGAATTAAGAGGTGGTGATTCAAGGGTTGAGATTAATTCATCTCTTTGGGAGTTATTGTATGACTCTCTAGGGTTCTTTTAGAGATCATTATGTGAAGAGTTTTTTGTTTATTGTTGCTGCAACTTCGCTTAAGGTCTGAAACCCTTGAGTATCCCTGGTTTCGGAGAGACATACGGGCTCCCCCTAGTCAAAGGGTGTATTTCGGTGGAAGAGCTTTGGTTTGTGAAACCCTTGCAAATCATATTTTTTGGGTTGCAATTGTTTATTAGGTTTGGAGGCCAATTTAGAGGTGAAATTGTCATGTCCCCGAAATCGTGACATTTAGATAATTAAGGAGCATAATTAAAATAGTTAACCATTTGATATTACATAATTGTCATTGCCCAAGACATATTATAAATAACGTCATAAATATATTATGATATAATAGATATTAAAGTATATAAAATTAATATGAAATATAAACATAAAATAATATTATAATTAAATTGTCATTATTGAACAATTATGATTATTATAAATAAAAAATATTAATAATTTACTATTTATAATTACCATAAGACAACATTATAAATATATATATATATATATATTAACCTATATTCTAAATAATGAATATAAGGCAATATTATAAATTAATAACAAATGTAAAAAATACAATAAATGAATATAAATGACATCAATTCCTAAGAAGCCTCTAAACTCAGCGAATGGAATGAAGGGCTGCAGCGATCTATCCAGAAGGCAACGCTTAAAGATTTGTTTTATTATCTATTTTATAAAGGCAACATATCAATTAAGTGTGGCAGGCAGTGGTAATAGTGAAGAGTCATAAGGCAGCGATCAAGATTAAAGAAAGGCAGGTTTGGTAATAAAGAAACGTGTTTTTTCAGAAGTGATCTCTATTCAAAAGGATGCGTCTCTTTAAAGAGACATAAAAATATAAATAAAGGAGAAATAGGAAAGGACGGGGGAATGAATCGTGGGAATGAATAGAAAGAAAATAACAGAAGAGATCAGGAATATTACGAATATCAGAAATATCAAGAGCATGTCGATAGACACAGCCTTCCGTCTTTATTGGGTAACGGTGAAAAATCAGAGCAGTACGAACTATAGTTCCCTCTTTTTGGGAATTAAGGTTTATAATAAAGAATATATTATTATTTTAGTAATGGTTGAAGTTTGTCATACGTATTTAATATATATGATAAATATAGTTATAGCAAATATAATATGTTCTCTATATATAATTCATAAGTTGTAAGTATATTTTGTGGTAATTGTTAATTATATATTCAAGTATATATATATATATATTGAATAGGTGGTGGACGCATACAATATATACATATAGAATATATATATAATATATGTTATTTACGATTATCCAATAATGATGCTTGCAACAATTATTAAACCTTATAGATAATGACTCTATTTATTCCCTATGATGTTAAAATGGTATAATAGAATTCCATTTATGGGATCTTGAAAGATGTTTAATATCTAATGTACTCATGAAATATATTAATAGAGGAATCGTTCAGAGTGAGTAATGGAGAGGGAATGAATAATCCTTTGACAAGAATGAAATAAGTATATTGTCTTCGATCCAATTAGATGTTGTCACTGAAATTTATTGATCTCTAACGTTTCTAATGTCTCTTTGAGAAACTTTTTGAATACAAGATTCAGGTTAAGTGTTTCCACTAGAAAGGGGTCATTACAGAAATTCAAAGTTGAAGGTTCAGATTTGGTTCAACTATGGCATGATACCTTCACTTTTCCGAGCATTCTTGAGGATGGCAACAAAAGTGCAAATAAATCAGACCTAGCACTACCTTGTCTTGGGAGTTTGACGCCATATTTGAGGGCGGCTAGGATTTGAACAAAGACTAAGTTATTTTGTAACTAAAATCTGCATACTTTATTCTTCTTTATCTCAAAAAAAATTAAAGAAAAACCATTGTGTTTCATTTTTGGAATTTCTGGGCAGAAATAAGAGGATTCTCTGTACCTTTCCTAAGTTCAATAATACTCCGAAATTTATTTCTTTTAGCATAAAAAAAAAGATCATTAATCTGATTGTAAATCTGACTTTGTTGTTGAAGTTCTTACATGCAAATTAAGTTTCAGAATTTTCTGTGCCCTAGTTTTGGAAATATTATTATTTTTTTATCCCTATTTGGGGATATAACACAATTGCATAGACTCATGAGTCAAAAGACTAACCATGCAACTTGTGCAAGAATTGCCCACCAATTCTAAGTTGAATACTCGCAAGTTTTGTGTGAGTTTCTCCCTAAAACATGGCAACTTTCTTGCTTAACTCGTGAATCCTAGTCAGAACTTGTCGACACCAAAAAAGAAAAAAGTTGTGCTTTAGAGCATCATTTCATTTCATTTTTCACTCATTCAGTCTTCAAACAAGTGCAAACAAGCCAAAGAGAAGTGATTGGAAAGCATTCGAAGATCAAGTTTGAAGATTGAATCGACATTGGAGTATTTGACAAAGGTATTTATTCTTTTCTTTTTTAGTTTCAAAGTTCAAATTCTGAAAAAACTGTTGTTATGCTGCCCATTTTTTTCTTTTTTTCTGATTTCACAAAACTTCATACTAGTGTTGCATTTTCTCTTAATTTTTAATGTTTTCCCATTCTTTTTCTTTTTCATAAATTCATTGTAAAGACTCAAAACCTTATTAAAATTTTCTTTTTTTATGTACAAAATCAACAATGACAACGAAAGGCAAGGGAGGAAAGACCCTACATTGAAGCATGGCACATGAGGTGAGGCCAAGGGCACACTTGCAATTTTTGCAGGTTTACTATGAGAGGAGGAATCAATAGGTTAAACTTCCACCTTGTTCGGATTTCTAGCCAAGATGTTATGTTGACTTGCAATCTTTGCAGGTTTACTATGAGAGGGGGAATCAATAGATTAAACTTCCACCTTGTTCAGATTTCTAGCTAGGATGTTAAGGTGACTTGCAATTTTTGCAGGTTTCCTATGAGATGAGGAATCAATGGGATAAACTTCCACCTTGTTCGGATTTCTTGCTGGGATGTTAAGGTGTGTCCTCAAGTGCTAAAACAATTGAGAGAAATGAATATGTCATAGTTTACGAACTCAAACTCGGCAAAGACTTGACAAACCCAAATGCCTAAGGGCATTGACCTGCAATTTTTGTAGGTTTACTTTGAGGGGAGGAATCAATAGGTTAAACTTCAACCTTGCTTGGATTTCTAGCCAAGATGTAAAGGTGTCCTCAATGAAGAGCACTCAATTATACTAAGAGGAGGAGTGAATCAGTATAACAACAATCTTTTACTATTCAAATCTTAAACAACCAAAGCAGTAATACTTCACAATTTAATCATCCACATCAATAACACACATGCAAGATCTAGCAATAAGGAACACAAGTCGAACACACGATTTACGTGGAAACCCTTGCAAAAGAAAACCACAGCAAAATATTGCTTAGATAGATCTTCTTGTAGGCACCGACCTACTTCATTTACAAAGCTTCTTTTCGTAGGCACCAACCTACAGGAGATACCAATGCCCACAACTGAGCACCAACTCGGCAAAAGACACCTATATCTTCTAATGAGAGGCACCAACCTCCTAGTCTCTTTAGTTAGAAGGCACCAACCTCCTAATGAGCAATACAATAATTTATTTCAAACTTCTTCTTGGATCTGCCCTAATTCACCTTCATAAATCTGCTCATTGCTTCCTCAAAAGCTGCCTTTAGAATTTTTAAAGATCCTTCATAAATTCTGTCATAAAGCTCATATGGATTTGCTCATATATCTTCAAAATCCGCACTTATGTGCCTTTCAAATCTGCTCCTTATATGAATGATATACATTGAATTGCTTGTCTTCAAATGGACTCCACAATCTCCTTAAATATTTTCTCCAAGGGGAGCAATTGATCAAGCAAAATGTACTTTCAAAATGGATGCAACCCTTCAATTTATATGCACCCTTTCACCCTCAATTTGGGCACTCCAATAGGGTCGACCCCTATATTAATTAAATATTCGTTTATTTTCAAAAATAAACCACCAAATATGGGGCGCACCACTTGAGAGGGTCAGCCTTCTTCATAAAAAATAATTTGCAATTTTTATTTAATTAATGGAGGTGCCACAAGTCTAAGGGTCGACCCTTAGCAACAACATAATTTTATTTTTACTTTTTTTATTCTTCAAGACAAGGCACCAAAGACTAGGAGGTTGGCACAAAATATTATTTTAATTAATTTCCTTCATGCAAGGCTCCCAATCAACATCAATGATCTTAATGACACCATTTAACTTTTGACTTCCTTTGACATCAATGACAACAAATTCTAACACTCAAGTGCCCAAAGAAGTGAGGAGAGAAATGAATGCCTCGTAGTTTGCAAAGTTGTACTCAACAAACCCGAATTGACTTAGACTCAGCAACTTGGCAAAAGCTTGACAAATTAAATAATCATAATTTTTCCATGTATTTTCAGCAAACATTATGTGAGGAAATGGCATGGATGAATATGCTTTAAAAGGTCAAAAAGTGGATTTGCAAGGTATTTTGAAAAAAAAAATCTTTGTATTTTTGGCCATGTATACAATTATCCCACATCTGACGATTTCACAATGCAAAATTGTGACAAGCAAATGAGAAAATGGCATCAACAAATATGTTAAAAAGACCAAAAAACTATAAATTTTCAATGTATTTTAAATGTTTTTTCATGTACATTCAGCTGCATATACAATAATCCCGTGTTCAATAGTTCTAACAAGAAAACTCACCAAGACGCTAACTCGTTTTCACGAAACCCTAGTGAGTACTCATTGAGTCTGCTAGTACCTTGTGAGTTTGCAAAACAATGTGATGCCTCACTTTCTAGTTTAAAGGATAATAAAACAAAAAGCAAGAGGGCAAGGGAAGTAATTGCAATGATGATGAGTTCCAACCCTAAATCATCTAAAGATCCTTTTAATGGCCAAACATTCGACATTCATTCACTAAGAAGAGTTCTAGTACTCTTCTTTCATCACCAAATGCTTCATTTCTCACAATGTTTTAGTTACACAACCTTTGCTTGGAACAAAGAGAAACACTATGAGGTTTAGATGGCAATGGCAAACTTTTGGTGCTACAATAACACACCCTTCAATGTTGCAAACAACCTATATTGGGAAGGGTTAGGAAATTCATTAACAATTGTCGATGTCGTATTAATACTCCAACAACTAAGGATTTTAGTGGCCCATTGCTAGAAGACGTCAACAACAATACATGGCTTGTAGTTGACGACTAGAAGAAAGTATGGAGGTGAAGGCCTGCAGCATTTTATCAGATGGATGGACAAATGCTAGGAACAAGATGCTCATTAGTATTTTTTTTGGCTTCGAGTGGCACATTGGTGTTCTTGAAATTCATAGATGCCTCATACAAAGTCAACAAAGTTGAGACTTTGTGCAATCTGTTAGAGGAGATTTTCCAAGAGGTTGGGGTGGGGAATACTATCCAAATTATCATGAATAACGAAATAGCATATGTAGCTAAAGTGAGACTTATTCGGGAGAGGCATCCCACCATTTCTTGGAGTCTTTGTGCTGCACATCGATTGGATTTGATGCTTGAGAGCATTGAAAAAATCAGATGGGTTAAAAGTATGGTTGAAGAAACTAGACAAATTACCAAATTTATGTATAACCATATTTGGGTCCTTATATTGATGAAAGAACACATAAAAGACAAGAAGCTTGAGCAATTGAGGGTGACACCATTTTCCATCAGCTTCCTCACTTTGTAAAGCATTGTAGCCACAATTCCTTCTCTCAAGCAGATGTTTATGAACAATCCTTAGATACACTCTACATATTCCAAAAAAAATTGAAGGGGAGAAGGTGACAAAACAAATTTTGATAAGGTGTTCATCAAAAATACAGAGAGAAAGCTCAAGGTAAATACCTATTAAAAACATAAATTTTATAAGGAATTATGTTTTTGTTGTATTTTAAGTTACTGTTTTTTAGTTTTCTAATAATTTTGAATTTCATTTTTCAATTTTATAAAGATTATGTATTTCTTATTTTTTAAGTTATTGTTTTTTAATTTTCTAATAATTTGTTGGCTTTGTGTTTGTTTGATGTGGATGGCATGCCGATGGGTTATCTCTATGAGTTCATGGATAGGCCCAAACAAGCTATTTTGCATTACTACAACAATAACAAAAGAAAATATGAATCTCTTTGGTGTGTCATTAATTGCAGATGAAATAACCAACTTCACCAACCAATACATGCCTTGGCATAGTATCAAAACCATGTATTGGCATACTAACAAAAACCAAAAAAATTATTCTCTAAAATGTTTAAGGCTGATGATATTGGTCATGGCAAGCTTTACTTCATGCATAGAGAGGATGGCAACGAACAAAAACATTAGAGACAAAATTATGGTCGACTTGGAGATCTACAACAGTGCAAAGGTGAGGCATTTTTCTTCACCTCAAGCCATTCAAAGAACTTAAAACCAACACCCAGGTTAAAAAATCAGTCCTCTAATTTTTCGACTAGTAATAAAAACGTGAAAGTTTAAAGTTTTCAACCTTTACTTAATATTTATACTTTTTGAAATGTTTTATTTGTATTCCTTTTATATTTATACATTGTGAAATGGATGTTGGACCAACCTAAAAACTCCATGGAGCGGGCAAATTTGTAAAATATGCAATGCTAACTAAGTTGAAGACAAGCACCATTTCCTTTCAAACTACTCTATCCTTAACATTTATTATTGTGTGAAGCAAATTCATCTAATTTAATAACACAATTAAGATTCAACACTTCTAGGTTACAAAAATAAAAATAACTTGAGTACCTTCATGTTCACCATGTTCAAACATTAATATACTATTATACATAACTTTTGGTCTCATTTCTATGTCATAAATATGCATATAAATAGCTACCATTCTACATCTCTTTTCTCCTTTAGGGCATTCTAAACAGATGATGGCTCAAAGGAATTAGGAGAAAGGTAATGAGTGCAATATCAAAAACAATCACAAGGATGATACTTTTACCCATGATAAGTTAAAGGGACGGTAATAACAACAAGAAAACCTCCAATAATACATTGTCCAACAAAGTTGTAAGACATTGAAATGTATAACCATGTGATGCTTTGTAATAGTTCCTAAAATCAATATGATCTAAAGAATGTTAAAATCCATTGCCGTCATCATCAATCAGCCCATATGCATGTTAAATGCAAAAAAAAGGGCTACCACCGAGTTATTTGCCAAGAGCTCCTAAATGGAATGGTTAAGTCATTGTCAATAGACCCATATGCATGTTAGATGAAAAAAAAGGGATTACCACCAGGTTCTTCACCAAGTTCTCCAAAATGGATTAGTTAAATTAGTGAAATCACCAAGCTTAGTCACTAAGTAGCTCCCATTAAGACTTGTTGTGACCTTTTTCATACATTACCCCATCCAAGATGGGGAACCCCTAATTTTTGCTCCATTCTGGTCTTTTGGCTTTGGTTCTCTCTATCTCTGATCTTTTGTCCTTCCGGGGATGTCCCGTCTTTGACCTAGATTGAAATGATTGCCAAGTCTACGAAATTAGGGTTTCCATCCTTTAGGCTTGTTTCATGTCAAATTGAGTCATCAAGGTGAAATCTAAGTGCAGCAATGCAATCAGGAAGCTCAAGGCAGGATCCCACTGAAATCTGACAACTTACTATTTTTAGTAAGTACCTAATCTGAGGTCTTTTCCTCAGGATTTTGGGATTCTAATTACTTCAGCACATTTAAGTAGCTTCAAAGCATCCACACGTGAAATTTGAACAGATTCAGACAACTAGCTATTTTTAGCAGTTCAGCCTTTGGAGGCCATTTTCAAGATTTAAACATACGATTCTCCAATGCATGACTGGAGAATGGATCTGGGTTTTTCAAGACCTTCGCAACGGTATAACATGCAAACCGAGACAAGGACCTTCAAAGTACAACCTTCAGAGGCTATTTTTAGGGTTTGTATGCAAAGTTTTTCAATGCATGTCCAGATATTCCATGTGGGTTTTGCAAGAGCTTTGCAGTGGTATGACATGCGAACGGAATGAGTTAGTTTTAAGGGACTTACTATTTTTAGCCAGTGCCGGAACGTTGACTAGTTTTCTGGGTTTTTTGAGATCCCACAGGCACTGTGACATGCAAATTCATCCGACGTCCGATGGACCACTTTTTGGACACTTACTATAAATAGCAGCTTCAGCCCAACGGTTACCTAGCACTTCATTCCAGCGAGCAGAGTGATAAACAATAGAAATCAAGGCGATCAGGAGCAGTCGGGAGCGCAGGCAAGTCAGATTAGGGTTCCCATGCTATGTCTAAAAATAGATGGAACAAAGTACAAAGATGTCAAAGCGAAGCACACCACCGGGATCAGCATCCTTCAGGCTACCTACTGACAAAATTTGAGCACGATCCAAATACTTACTATTTTTAGTAAGTCAAGGCACGGCTATAAATAACAGGTACTGTGCCTAGGGCAGGTGTGAACAGGTCTCTCACAACATCAAGAACAAATGGAACAAATTTCAAAGCAAACAAAGATACAGAAATTGATCAATTTTAGGGTTTGATAAAAATAGCAAATGGCTAAAAATAGTATGTACTGTGCCAGATAAGGTATGAACAAGGTGGCAAAAGTCAGTGGAGGCACGGCCACACCTGCTCCAGCTCAGAACAGGATGAAACACAAGGAAACCCTAATTTGCTAAAAGTGGAAAGCCAAGGCATGGCTAGGGCATTGAAGGTGTATAAATGAAGACTGACATGGAGATGTATCAAACACGCCTGAGGTAGGGAGAAAATTGCTAAGTATGGAATTTCCCTCATGATATGCTGAAGGCACCTTCAAAGATAAAATGGAAGTGGCACATGCCATATGCGCCCAAGATTTCCTGGAGCAGGGGTCAAATGCACCCACATGAGGCAGAGGCATGATAAAATCTTCTAAGGCACGGAAATTCCTTGAAGACCCCTCAAATGCGCCCTCATCTAGAAGTTGCATAGGCTAAATGCGCCTAAGGCAAGGAAGTTTCCCTCTACGTAGTCAAAATGCGCTCAGGGAAGGTGAAGAGCCACTAGATATGGGCGGAATTCCTTCTAGCACCCTCAAATGCGAACAAGAATGGAAGTTGCATGGGCTAAATGCGCCCAAGGGAGATGAAAGGTCACTAGGTAGTGGCGCTTTCCTTTGCATATGTGAAAGGCGCTTGGAAATGGAAGTTGCCTAGTCAAAATGCGCTCAAGGAAGGTGAAGAGTCATGAAAGGCGTGGGAAATTCCTCCTACCCAAGGCAAATGTGCCCACAAGTTCCCCTTCCCTATGGCAAATGCGCCTAAGGTAATAAGGTAATAAGGTAACAAGGTTAAAGGTGAAACGTTGAGTGGTAAAAGGGAAAAGCGCCAAGGTAAAGAAGTTTCCTCCTCACCATGTGAAATGCGCTTGGGAATGGAAGTCCACCATGTGAAGTGAGCTCAAGGAAGGTGAAAGGTCACCATGCGCCGAAGGCAAGGTAATACTAAGGGTGGCGTGATTTTTTTTAAAGGCTAAGGGTCAAATGTTTTTCCTCCTCACCATGTGAAATGCGCCCAAGGAGTTAGGACTTGGAAATGAAAATTGCTAAGTATGAGAAAGGAAGTCTAGGCATGGAATTGCTTAAGGAATGGAATGGAAGCATAGCATGCTAAATGCGCCCTTCAGAGGGTAAGGTGATAAAATTTAAATTTTAAAATAAATTCCTAAGGCATTTTCTAAAGAGAAAATGAAAATACGCCTACAGGTAGTGCTAAAATTTCCAGAGTAAAAGGGTCTTCAGAGAGGAAATTCTTCAAAGGGAAAATCAAAGAATAATGCCGAGGCAGAGAAACTTGAGATTGCAGGAGTGGAAGACATCCGGATGTGAAGAGAAATAAACCTTAGCCATTTTTATTATTTTTAAATAATAAAAATTAAAAATACCCCTTCGTCCGGATACACATGAAAACGATGGATTCTGAAAAGAATTTTCTTCTGGGTACTGAACGTTTTTGATCCAGAGATGATTCAAACTTACTCCACGCCTCGCTCATATCATTTCGGTGGATATTTTGCCCAATGCCTATTTTAAATAAAATTCTTAAGGCAAATTTGAAGAATTTCTCTAAGGCAAACAAATAAAATGAATGAGAAGTATTTTGCTAGAAGTTTGAATTGGATAATTTTGCCAAAGCGAAGGTGAGATAAAATGACTTAGCCAAACAATTCGAAATTGTCCAAGGAGTGAGTGATTTGATATTTTAAAGAATCAAATGCGATGAGGCAGGCCTGTGCAGAGATGATGAATTCATGATTCTAAAAACTTGAGATTTCGATGCCTCGGATGACAAGTGTTGCGACTAGAAAAGAGAGGGAAAGTGGAATTCGAAAATGTGCTAAGTATAGCCTCTGCAGGAATTCGACCTGGCTATAATATTCTGAGTTTTCTTCATTCTCCTCACAAGTTGAATGCAGAGCATTTGCTGAAGCTGAAATACGAGTTTGCAGATAAGTAAAATATTCTCAAGCTGCTAGAGGAGTTCGAATTTGTGAAGTGTGAAGCTGCTGAAGTACGTTTTTGCTGAGAAGTCTCAAGTTGCTGAAGAGGTGCGAACTTCCTAGTTTCCAGTGGCTGAAAGTGAAAGGTACAACTTAGCTTGCTGAAGTTGCAGTTGCTGAGAGGTGCGAACTTCCTAGTTTCCAGTTGCTGCAGTTGCTGAGGAGGTACGACTTTGTGGAGAAGTTTCATTCGACTACTGAGATAAACAAGGTTAAGTCTGGACATTTTTTTGAAGTTGCTGAGAAATCTGAAGTTGAAAGGGGTTGCGTTTGCTGAAAGTTTGAACTTGTGAAGACATTTACAAGTTGCTGAAAGTACGCTTTTTTTTTAGAGAAGTACGAATTTGAGAGAGGTCTCAAGAGCTGCTGCAAATATCGAAATTTCACAGCTGAAGTGAACAAGACAGTTGAGGTTTGCAGTTGGAAATGGCAGAAGTGTTGCAACCTTTTTATTTAAAAATCTGCTGACACCCTCAACGGTGATTATTTTATTATTTTTAAATCTTGTTTTCTAACTATCTTGCCTCTTTGCAGAATGGCCGAATCAAGCAAAAGAACTGCAGGCAGGAACAACCACACCGAATCCAAACAAGCAGTGATCAAGAAACTGAGCAAGTCATTCTTGCCAAAGTCAAAATTTTCATCAAAGCTAGGCAAGCTGGCTGACACGAACTTGGGCTCGTTCAACATGGAGGCATTCAGAAGAAGGATAATGGGGACTGGAGGCCATCACCCATCAGTGACTTCGCACAGTATTGTCAGAAGTGGACTGTATGCAGCTGCCAATTTTCCGCCAACTATCCGATGCCCAGAACTCATCATGGAATGCGCCCACCACTACAATGCAGAACAGAGGACAGTCACTTCACCAGATGGCAAGGTGTTGGCTAACCTGACACCGGAGGCAATCGGGGAGGCGTTTGGGATTCCAGTGCATGAGAAGATGATCTACAAGACAAAAGAAAGAGCTGAAAGAATGTATTCATCCACAACGGACCGGTGTGCTGATTTGATAAATACTAGGTGGATGATCAAACCCAAGCCAACTCGTACAAAATTGCCCAAATAGATAGTCTTAGAAGATTTGAGGCAAGAGTTTGGTGATTTGATTATGATGCTGAGCAGAGTTGGAGGATGCCCCCAAGCGTTCATCTTTGAACCTTGGATGTTTTATTTCGTCAACTTGGTACTAGAGGGCAAAGATCACATGGACTGGGCACTATTGATCAGTGACTGCATTCATGAGCAGCTCCGTGGGGTGAGCATTACGAAAATGTTTTATATGACCTCTTACCTTGTCTATATGCTGGCTTGCATGACAAAGTATAGAGGGATCTCCTACACGGAACCAATTGGATGTGGTTCCCATCAATTTAAAATATACGAGGCTTGTCCACAGTTGCATTTGACAAGCACAACTAATTACAAAAGGGTCAACGATGCCTTCACGATGCATATCACGAGGACCTTGCAGCAAAGAGCCCATCACAGAATATCCAGGGAAGCACAAGAAATGATCGAGAAATTCGGATGTTGGTTTATCCAATTTCCAAAGTTCACCTACATAAGGTTGCAAGGATTTTCCTCCTATCCTTACAGATTGCCTCAGTATCCCACAAACAGGATAGTGATGTTGGAAGTATCTAGGCAATTGATTGCCTATGATAAGATTCAAAAGAAGAAGAAGAAAGGTGGACTTGGATTCCCAATTACCTTGGGAAATTCAGATGAAATCTGCCCATCGCTGCAAGTAGCAAGGGAGGCGGAAGCGAAGCTCCAATTCTTTCACCTTTCCTATCACACCAACAGGCACTACTACGATCCCCACAGGAACATCAGATAAATATTGATAGAAGAGTTCAGGCACAAGGCACAGATCCGAGGACTTTTGGGCCAGTGCAGTGGATGAGATCGAGGTTAGGAAAAGAATGTTCTCTCGGATACCGTTGGTGATGGTTAGAAAGTGCGAGATTGTCCCAGTACCGGATCAGATTGAGGAAGACATAAACGTAGTACAAGCTGACTACGAAACAGTGAGAGATACGCCCCTACCACTCCCATATTGGTCGAAGCCAGAGATCACCGACTTGGATACACTTTGTATCCCAGTCTTGACATTTACACGGAGTTGGGTAGAGAGGCATGTCAGCCGACTCAAGGGAAGGTCGATTCCCCTCACGTACAATTTGATGGGAGACAACAGATTACCGACAACTAATCAGAGGAGACAGAGTAATCCAACCCCAGAGCCTAGAAGAAAGGAGCCAGTTCGACCTGAGCCTGTGGTAGTTGAGGAGTCCTTGCATACACCATCTCGGGCACATTCTCCAAGCTTACGGGAGGTGTCATTGTTTGTTGATCAGAGGGAGAGATTGGATGTAGAGCAGACAGTGCAAGTGGCAAGTCAGCCACCTCGCAGGGAATCAATGGGTCAGAGCATCAACATGCCCCAAGAAGATAATCAGCAAGAGACAGATGAGGGGACGGCTACTGATACTTAGTTTCAACAGGAATTTGAGGTAGCTCTCGAGGATGATGCTACTTCCGATCAGGATGCCTAGAGCTCAGGAGACACTGAGCCCATTGATAATGATGAGCCTCGCCGAAGCAAAAGGAGAAATGAAGTTCATGAGATAGAGGCCGAGGTAGAACAGTCTTTTATTATATTAGACACACGACAGGAGGTGCCAGAATGGCTAAGGGATAGAATGAGGCGTGATCCTGTGGATGAGACCAATCCCACAGCTGAGATGGAGGAATTATTACAGAGGATCAGCGCACCTCCAACAAAGAAAAAGGCTAGGAAGTTCTCTAAAATATCCACAGATGAGGATGGGTCTCGAACTTTACATGTGGCAGTGCCTCGGGTAGAGTGTGATCGGGATGAGGCCGTTCCCGAAATTTATGTTGTTACTACTATGGAACTTGGCCGCCCTACTCGAGCACAAGTAGTAGAGGAGTGCAATAATTCCTATCGAGCACTCAAGGATAGATTGTCGTATATTGAGGGCAAATACAAGAAATTGAAGGTAGAGCACAAGACACTGATTGGCTACGTGCAGCACTTGTCCCGTCCTTGTGGGCAAGAGAATCCGGCAATTGAGCTTCCAGCCGAATTTTCCAGGGAGTCAATCAATGGGTTAGAGGATTTGAAGAGAATGGCAAAGCAGGCAGACAAATGGGTTGCCAGCATCCGTGCAGAAACAAGGAAGTTTATGGAGGATCTTGCACATGCCTATCGGCAAGCCTCCGATATTATGGCAAGGATAGATGCAGTTAACCATGCTTGGGGTGAGGCGCGTATCTATCAGACAAGAGTTGTTCTCCGTTTAGGGGCTTTGATGGGCATACCTCAACAGACTTTGGTTGAGGGAGGTGTTATTCAGCAGGGGGATAGATACGACTTCGCCGGATGGTACTCTTCAATAGTCACAGGCCGGGGATTCTACGATGCGTCATAGACAGATTCTGTCAAAGTCAGAAAGGCCATGACAAACATCCTAGATGGAATTCTCAACACATTGGAGGCAATCTTTGCCAAGAGGTTGACTTTTGAAAAGGTGACTACAGATGGATTGAAGGACAGATTGACGCCATTCTTTTTTGAGGTGAAAACCTTCACGCAGGATGATTTCGAAAACGCTGCTACGTTCTCCAATATCATACAGAACACCCAGGACACCCTTGTTGCCTGGAAGAAATCATGTGTCCGGCATGGGCAAACAGTTACAGTTTTAGAATTTCAGTTGCATCACATTCCTCCCATTTTGGATCAGGAAGTTGAGGCAGTATTGGCCAAGTTCATTAGATTTGCAGCCAACGAGAAGGAGAAAGGAAACGCCCTTCTGGACGATGACCTTCTGGAGGGAGATGACGTGCATTGATGGCGGTTAGTGGTTCATTGATGAGGAGTGGAAAGCGCATTCATTGCCCCACTCCTCTCAGTGGCGGTTTTTAGGGCTGAAACCCTAATCAGGGCTTAGGTGGCTCGATCTGAGCCTTCCATTGTATTTCGATCTAAGTCGTCCACTGGACTAGGCTGGATATAAAAGGGGTATCCCCCCTCATTTGTAAAATAGTTAGAAGATATCAGAGTTAGACAGAAATTAGAGATAGAGTTGACCTAGATAGAAGTTAAAGTAGAGCTAGGAGTTAGCTTAGTTGGAAAGGAAAGAAAGACTTTCCCTTTGAAAGTTTTTGCAAAAGATTGTTGTGTAAGACTCTCATGATATAAGGATTTCATTGATTGGTGATTTCATTTTATGTTGTGGGCAGTTGACGAGATCTTTTCGTCTTTCCAATTCAAATAGAGTAGAGTAAAGTAGATTTTGTTTTCATGCAAGTAGTGTTAATTGTGGAATGTGACATTGGTTTGAGCATATCTTCCCGTATCCATACCACTAGCGGACTTGCTGACGGTAAGTCTGCCCCCTGCGTGGTCAACTGGAATCTCAGCGCTTAACTTCAATTGTGATTAGTGTGCCCACTTGCTTCGTTGTAAAGGGGTGCGCATGGTGAATCTCAATTTGAACATCTTATCCATCCTTTGAAGATTGCACCAGCTTTGTCAGAGTTGTCCGAAGGGGAGACGAAACAAAGTTCGGTTTGAAGATTGTTAAAGCTAGTCCTTGCATTCCACCCTTAGAAATAGATAGTAGAATCCCTACCCCTACCTCCTTTAAATTCAGTATTTCCCGGTCCGTTCAAATACCAGAGCATCATAGCCAAAACCTTTCATCTGCTTGGCAAATAAAATCGAACAATTACGTAAGTCCCCTTGGAATACCCAGCATATTCACATCAACCAACTGAGTCTATTCGCGATAAAAGGAACCTTGGAGTTGAATGCATGAACTTTCACGCAATCTTAGCATGCGGAACACTTTGATCAAGAGAGAATAGAGTGACCGTTGGACATTTTATTCTATGCTGGCGTTGTCATAAAACACACGTCAACAAGACTCTCCCCTGTACTAGACACCCTAGAAATCTCATTTTGAAAGGAATGACACTTTAACATAGTTGCAAAGCATTCCAAAAGAGATTCTTGGGCACCGCTCCAATGTTTCTTGTGACTCATATTTGTTTAAACCTCCAAGGGTAGTAAATGGAATTAGTTCCACCATAGTGTTTTCTTAAGAGGTTGGTAGAGTTAAGCTTATATTGCTTCAGCCTCTGAGTCTCAAAGGATTTTCTATGTGATTAGGGAAATGTCAGAACAAATGTAAGGCTTTTGTAGTGTTTAAGCATTGCTGTTTCTGCAAGAAAAGTCCATGAAAGCCTCTAGAAGGCAGTAAACCATTGTCATAGGTTGTAAGATAGTGGCTTGTGGAGGAGAGCCCTCACTCAAGAGTTTTCTCCCATTTTGGGTTTCTCCAGATCAATTATTGTTGTCTACCTCATTTTATGTGTATTCGATGCTCTCTTCATTGATTCTACATGTTTCCATTCAGATTGACTGCGCTTAACAACATCAAATTCAGGGCATGGGGACTGTTTTTTATTGCATACAAGACAACTTAATCAATCAAAGCACATTAAGGTTGAGTAAGATTTGTGTTGATGAATTATGTAGTGGAATATCCACACTAATTATGGATCACCAAGTGCAGAACCAATAGTATCCTTGAAGTTTCCTTTCCCTGAATTCATTTCCATGTCTTCTCACGCAATATATTCTTATCTTATGCACTCACTAGAAATGCTATAATGATGTTA
This sequence comes from Sequoiadendron giganteum, assembly GCA_007115665.2. NCBI lineage: Eukaryota > Viridiplantae > Streptophyta > Pinopsida > Cupressales > Cupressaceae > Sequoiadendron > Sequoiadendron giganteum. The sequence goes on along the minus strand of CM021101.1, from coordinate 422,532,684 downwards.
AAAGCCTACACTTGTAAGCTTTTCTAGTTAGCTTTGTTATTTATCTTTTGTCCACTTCAGAAAAAGCCATTTTTCAGTTTTTTGAATGTTTTAACTTGTGCCAATAGTTTTATAGTTGTAGCTGTTAGCCACATTGTGAGCACAGCGAGTTATGTCAGCAGATTTCTGTTTTTTTATTCAGATTTGTAGATCTAGGGTTTCAACTTTCAGCTGAAGGCTTCTCCAAATGCTGGAGCAGATTTCCAACAGGTTTATACACTGAGAATACCCACAAATCAGAAGATCTTAAACAGATACAAATCCTGGTATCAGGAGACTTCCAGCTGTGTCTTTTTAGACATATTAGCAGCAGAATTGCATGAAATTGGAAACAGTATCAGACACAGATACAACAAATTTTCAAGATCCCTTGATGCAGATATGTCTAGACACAAAATTATAATAATATACATATATTCGACTATTTATAAGAAGGATACAGCACATTAGGATATAAATTTTAAAATATTTATTTATATATTTTGGTTTTTAACTTTTTATATTTTAGTTTATAATATTTATTTTTTTATATTACATTTGTGTCTTTGGTGACTTAAATATGTGTGTGCGAGAGAGAGAACAATTTTTTTTATCTTTATTTTTTAAAATTTAAAAATTTTAAATGTGTTCTCATAAACTTTAAACCAGAGACAGTACTAGATGGTGTGGTACCGTATCCAGACCTATATAAGCTCAAATATGGGTAAAAAATCTAAGCTGTATCCATAAGTATTGTATACATATCCGGTATCTGATACACTATACGTGTTCAGGGGGGGCGGGGGGGGGCTGAAGTATCCGACAACTCTGATAAGCTTGTAGCGACCTTCACCAATCAATTTTTATTTGATGTTCTCGTAACCCAAGACTCTCTCTGATATGAGCATATTTCCAACCTCGAGCTAGCAGATTGTATGCATAAAATTATCATAATGTTATGATAATGGGAGCCGCCTCTTGATGTGAACGGACTTGTGTATACAATGAGCTTCGAGCTGTATTCCAATCAATTACCCCGATGACGGGGTCACTGATTCCAAATATTTCTATACGCAACTTCTCCTGAAGCTCTTTGGTAATAAACAAAGACTGCTGAAGCTTAAAGTCTAATGATAATCCTTTGAAATTTCCTTTATTGATAACAATATAAACAGTCCACTAGACTAAAGGTTGTTACTGTTAATTTGTTAACTATTCTTTGTGTGCAGTTCTATAGTTGTCGCATGCCGTAAAATTAAACCTATAATACTGCATAAAGGAAAGAGATTTATATCGATATTCCACAAAATGGCCAAAATAAATTATTGCACTCCAAAGTACAACTAACAATAATAATATTAACAGAATCTATAAACTATCTTCAACTCAAGAAAAATGAAATGAATTGTATTGATGCCCCAAAAAAGTAGGCTCATTAAGCTCAAAAGTGCAGCAAGTTATATGAGGTGATCAGATGCTAAAAGAGAAATATAAAAGTAAATGTAGATCCAACACTGTGAAGCAATAGGATAAACCCTAGACAAATCAGTATATAGAAACTCTCCCATTACAAAACAATTAAGAGCTCTTGCTGGATGTAAGAGCAAGTAATGCTGTCTGAACATTTAAGATAGAAAGATTCATCGAAAAAGCAAAGAGGGAAACAATGCCTCTCAAACCTCATCGAAGATTAAGATGATATTTGACCTCAGGAACGGCCAGTTCGGAAGAACTTAAACAGTAGGCACGTTGTGGCTATTTAGGTAGGGAGAGACCCCTTGTAAAGAAAAATAGACCGTTTACTTTCACCCGCCAGACCACACTTACTTGTGAAGAGCCTCTGAAGCATGGTCGCTTAAGTTCCAACACTGCTTCTTTAAATTACTACACTGTTACCTAATTCAAAACCCGCAAGTAGCAATAGATACCAGAGAGTATTAATGAATGCAAATTGACCATAAGTAGCATAGCCAGCAGTGGCTATGGCGGCAGTGGAGGCAGCAGTGAGAAAGAATTTGAAAAAGCTCCCTGCTTGTTGATTCTTTGATGATGGTGATGACGCCTTACACGGTGATGATGATGAGGTAGAGGAGGAAGAGGAGGCGGCCTCATTGGAGCCCTCAATGGTAGATGCATAAGCAGAAGGAGAAGGAGATGAGTGAGCTGCTGCAGACAATGGACGCATATGACCATGAACAGTGCTTGCAATAGTGCGAATATGTGAATGCCTGCGCATGGAGTGCACAACACGATACATTTTTGTAAGGCGTAAAAAGATAGAAAGATTTTGCAGAGGTTTTAGCGAAGTCTTGTAGAGCTGTTGGAGGTTTTGCAGAACGCCAAATTTCATGCAAACAAAAACAAGGTCAAGAGGTTTATTGCAGGCTAAAAATTTTAAAACGAGATATGTGAAATATTAATTATTACAATGAACATACTTTTTAAATGTATCGGGCATTCTTCTTATTTGTTGTAAATGAAAAGTACTTTCACAACCAATAGCACAATTAACTTGTATTAATTTTCATGGCAAGAGGTTAATGTAGGGAATATTGGAGTCCAACTTTTAATTTTTTAATGAATAAGTTTTTTTAATTAATTAAAAAGATAATATTATAATATTTTTAAAAAAGTGAGTACTAAAAAGATATGTTTTTAAAGTTCAAGTGATAGATAATAGTTGAAATGATCAAGCTCGAACATAACATAAAAATTTGAGCAACTAATACAATTTTAAAAAGAAGAGTCTTTATCATCAAGTTTCTTCCAAACATCACCAAGTTTCCCCCAAACATCATCAACCAACTCCCAACTAATGAGCACACCCTCATCTTCAAGAGTATCATCAAAGGTTGTTGAGTCGCCAGTAGAGAAATGATCAACTCTAATTGAGGAACCTTGCTAGAGTTTGGCCAACTAGGAGCACCATGCCCATGAGAAGAGGTAGAAGGTGGTCTTGAGGGCTAAAAGCAACTACAAGCAACATTATCTCCATTTTATGGGGGCTAAAAGTCATGGGACTAGGAACCCTAATCTCTTCTATCATATTGGTTGCATCCTCACCTACATTCTCAAGGAGGACAAGAGGAGCGAAATGAGACTAACAATAATACAAAAAGAATTACTCTATTGGTCCAAAAGCTCTTGCAAATGGGCCACCTCAAGTGCAACTTTTATAGTTTGCACATGAATTTGCATGAATACATTAGAGTAAATCATAGTTTTAGTGTATAGAGATAAATCACTACAACAAATCCCTATGATTAGCTCCCTTTTTTGCTCAATTTTTTGCTTCCACCCACTGTTTTAATGTATTTTTCTCCAATTTTTTGAAAAAGTCGGCGCTATTTATCGGGTTGGCATCATTTTTGGCATTTTTTTGCGCCAATCAGGAAAAAGTAGGCGCTAAATCAAGCGCTAATTAGCACCAAATTTAGTGTCAGGTTTAACGTCGAATTTAGCAACGCCAAATTTAGCGTTGGATTTAGCACCGGATTTAGACAATGGCATATCGGTAAGATATATTAACTTATCTCATCGACACCGGCAACCAACATCAGAGGAACATAAGATCTAATGTCGATGAGACATTGAGATATCGGTAAGACAAATAAGATTGTCTCATCGACACTCTCAAGTAATGATCAAAAGCATACACTGCTATACTGTCGGGAAGGTGAGCAACAAATACGGTAGAGCGGTATACACCGCAACCCCACTACTAGAAGGCTTCCGCAGGGTGGCGGTATACCGCGCTACTGCCAGACAATCAAAATCCTCTCATAGTATGGTGGTATACACCGCACTACTACCAGGCAGTAAGAAATCTCCCGCGGTATGGCGGTATTAGGCAATCCAATTTAGCACTGGATTTAGACAGTGGCATATTGGTAAGAGATATTAACTTGTCTCATCGACACCAGCAACCAACATTAGAGGAACATAAGATCTAATGTCAATTAGACATTGAGATATTGGTAAGACAAATAAGATTGTCTCATCAACACTCTTCAAGTAATGATCAAAAGCATACACCGCTATACCGTTGGGAAGGTGAGCAACATATACGGTAGAGCGGTATACACTGCAACCCCACTACTAGAAGGCTTCCATGGGGTGGTGGTATACCACGCTACCGCTAGACAGTCAGAATCCTCTCGCAGTATGGCGGTATACACTGCACTACCGCCGGGCAGTAAGAAATCTTTTGCGGTATGGCAATATAAGCAGTCCAATTTAACGTTGAATTTAGCATCAAATTTAGACAGTGGCATATCGGTAAGAGATCTTAACTTGTCTCATCGACACCGACAACCAACATCAGAGGAACATAAGATCTAATTTCGATGAGACATTAAGATATCGGTAAGACAAATAAGATTGTCTCATCGACACTCTTCAAGTAATGATCAAAAGCATGCACTGCTATGCCGTTGAGAAGGTTAGCAACATATGCGGTAGAGCGGTATACACCGCAACCCCGCTACTAGAAGGCTTCCGCGGGGTGGTGCTACACCGCACTACCGCCAGGCACTAAGGAATCTCCCATGGTATGGCGATATACCATGCTACCACACCTCTCTCACAATCATCCAGCAGTATAGAGGTAAAATCATGAACTTAACACTTATGAATTTAATAGATAATAGTAATTTTTATTCTAAAATATATGTATTTTGTTTTCTAAATTTGTTTGAATATTAAAAGATTTAATGATTAAACATATTTGAGTTTTTTCACATCAATATTTTTGCCGCCATGATGAGTTAGAATGTAATGTCCCCTTCTCATCAGTGATCAGCTCAATTGCTCATACGCCTATCCCGAAGACCTATAGGCTCGTGAGGTGAAATCGGGGTTTCCTTGTTTGGAGGTTTTTGTGGTATTTCTCAGAATTTACTATTTATAGTAAATTCTATTTTTGGCAGTATCTTAGTTGTCAGCACTTCAGTTAGTTTTCTCTTTAGTCGAAGCAATAAGGTGATTTTCAGTTCTAGCTTAAAATCTTTATTTGGTGAAAAGTTAAAATAAAGGCATGAATGTTATATTTTTCAGTTGACCCCTTGGCCTAGTGAAATAACTTTAAGTTGTGTTAAAAAGTGGCCATGAAGGGGGATGCCTTCATTAAGGAGTTAATTAAGAAATATTTAATCAAAGTTTCTTGTGCCTTGAAGTTGGACGCCATTTTGAGGGAGTTTTATTATTTTAGAATTTGAAAATATTTCAAATGACTATTGGGCATCCCTTGATTAGAATCTGAAGAGTCATCTCTATTTCTATAAAAGTGAAGCTTTGCTACAACATTTATCATCCATGAACTTATGCTAATGTTATGTTGTCAAAATTACAACTTGGTTTTTACTTCGAGGGATGCTTACCTCCTAGTTTCAATCCAATTTCGTGTTTGAAAGATAACACCTAGTTGGTCTTATTGTTGCTTCTCTTTCAGACTAGCAGATGGAGCTCAATTGTTGAAGAATTTTGGAGTTTTTATCAATTTTGGAGTTGTTGGTTCACCTATAGTTGAATCTATTTTTTGTTCATAGCTCCTTGTCTGATTTAAATCTTGTTCTGGGTATTAATGCCACGTGATTGCAGAGCAAGGGCGACCCTTCTCACAAAAAATCAGAATTTAAATTGAAGTTTTTGATTTTTAAATGCAAAATCGCCCTTCAGTCAGGCCGTATCTTTTAGAGAGGACATTGAAATTCGTGCCAAGCATTTGGGGGTCTCTTGAAGCGGTTTCAGTGTTGCAATTTGGGAGCCTATCCTCCAAAGAGCCTTTACAATTCATTTTGTGTCATTCAGAGTAAAATGAAAGAGTTATGACCATTTCATTGATTCACAGTTGTTGGTTTTATATTTTCAGTTTGTTGGTTCAAAAAATAAGATTGCTTAATGTTCAAATTTTGGTTTGGTTTTCAATAATTCTAAAGGCATTATAGGGAGAGATCGTTATCTTTTAGTTGTACTTTGATTCTATTGAAAACACTTGTAATTTGCAGTAGTTCTCTTCATTGTAAAGTTGATAACAGTAGTATTGTTTCAATCTATTTAATTGTTGCTTATTTGTGTTCAATTATCACATTGTAACCCCTAGATGGTTTATCACCAGTGTGGAAAAAAGAACTTGCTAATTCTCTCATTGTACCCACTAGAAAAGTGGTGAATTCCCACTCATGAATGGATGCCTTCTGCAATAGATGAATTATTTTTTGTAATTTCTTTCCCCCCCACTGTTTTAGTGGAAGAGTGGAAATTCTCTCATGGCTGGTTATCTGCCTAAGTTCTTTCAGTTTTGTAATTAGCACTCTGCCATATGTTAGCACCTCACCTTCTAAAGGATATTGTGTGCACATTCTTGTTGTTGAGTTTAGTTCTTCTCTCTCAATTTTAATCAAGTCAGTTATTGATTAATTAGATCTTAGGGATCCTCTGACCATATGCACGCCCCTCCTCCTTCATTGGGTCTTAGGGCGCTCTTGGTTAGAGTTACTATTCCACATCGTTTTGGTTTGAAGCTAACCTTAATGGGTGCATGATTACATTGTATTTGGTTTGAAGCATACACTGTTATACCGTCGGGAAGGTGAGAAACATATATGGTAGAGTGGTATACACCGCAACCCCGCTACTAGAAGGCTTTCACGGGGTGGCGGTATACCGCGCTACCACCAGACAATCAGAATCCTCTCGCGGTATGGTGGTATACATCGCACTACCGCCAGGCACTAAGAAATCTCTTGTGGTATGGCGGTATACCGTGCTACCACACCTCTCTCATAATCATCTAGTTGTACAAAGGGAAAAGCATGTACTTAACACTTATGAATTTAATAGATAATAGTAATTTTTTATTATAAAATATATGTATTTTGTTTTCTAAATGTGTTTGAATATTAAAAGATTTAATGATTAAACATATTTGAATTTTTTCAAATCAATATTTTTTCCGCCGTGATTTGATTTTTTCATATCAATATTTTTGTCGCCATGATGAGTTAGAATGTAATGTCCCCTTCTCATTAGTGATCAGTTTAGTGGCTCATCAGCCTATTCCGAAGGCCCGTAGGCTCGTTGAGATGAAATAAGGGTTTCCATGTTTGGAGGGTTTTGAGGCATTTCTTGGTGTTCATTATTTTTAGTAAATACTATTTTTGGCAGTGAGCAGTTGTCAGTCTTTAGTTCTTCATTTTCAGTTGGAGCGGTTGCTTGGGTTTGAGCTTTGGCATTTAAAAGCATTATTCTGGTGAAATAATTCATTTCAAGACAATATGTTATAATTTCAAATTGACCCCTTGGCCTAAGGTGTTAACTTTAAGTTGTGTTAAAAGAGGGTCATGAAGGGGGACGCCTTCATAAAGGAATTTAATATTTTTAATAAAGTTTTTAATTGTCTTGAAGTTGGACGCCACCTTGGAGGACATTTATTATTTTGAATTTGAAATATTTCAAATGGGTTTTGGCATCCATTCTTGGATATTGAAGAGTCGTCTCCTTTTCTTTAAATATGAAGTTTTTCTCCAACATTTGGTATCCATAAACTTATGCTAATGTTATGCTGTCAAAATGACAACCTGGTTTTTACTTTGAGGGATGCTTACCTCCTAGTTTCAATCCAATTTCGTGTTTGAAATATAACACCTAATTGGTCTTATTGTTGCTCCTCATTCAAACTAGTAGATGGAGCTCAATTGTTGAAGAATTTTGGAGTTGATGGTTCACCTATAGCTGAAATAGAATTTTGTTAGCAGCTTTGTGAATAAATTTTATTTCATTCTGGGCATTTGTGCTATGTGTTTGTTGACCTTGGGCGACCCTTTCCATGGAAGTTGAGATTTAAATTCAAAGAACCTAATTTTTAAGAGCAAAATCGCCCTTGCAGCCAGGTCATACCTTCTTAGAGCACATTGGAATTCATGCCAAATAAATGAAGGGCTTTTGCTGTTGTTTTATGTTTTGTTCTTGGGCACCTTACTCCTTGAGAGCCTTTGCAAAAGATTTCAATCAATTCAGAGGTAATTTGGTGAAGTTATGAACATTTAAGTGAGTTTACAAGTTACTGGTTATTCATTTCCAGAATTGCAGATTTATATCAAACTTGTTTCAGTTTGAATTTCTAGTCTTTTCTTCATCAATTATTATTGATATCTAGCGTGGAATCATCCAGTATCCTAGTGCTTTGAAATCATTGTAATGTTCATGTAATTTGCATCTCTTTTTCATATTGTTAAACTATAAATAGTAGTATTGTTCCAGTTTATCATTGCTCCAATTATTTCCTAAATTCACATTAAGCACCCCTAGATGGTATATCGCCAGTGTGGAGAAACAAATTCTTTCAGCTTTCTTGTACCCACTATCAAGTGGTGAATCCCCACTCTTGAGTGGATGCCTTCCACAGTGGATGAATTGTTTATTTGTAATTTCTTTCCCCCACTGTTTTAGTGGAAGAGTGGAAATTCTCTCATGGTTGGTTATCCGCCCAAGTTCTTTCAATTTCGTAATTAACACTCCTCCATATGTTAGCACCTCGCCTTCTAAAGGATTTTGTGTGTACATTCTTGGTGTTGAGTTTAGTTATTCTCTCTCAATTGTAATCAAGTCATTTATTGAGTTAATTAGATCCTAGGGATCCTCTGACCATATGTCTACCCCTTCTCCCACATCAGGTCTTAGGGCACATTCTTGGTTAGATTTACTATTTTGCATTGTTTGGTTTGAAGCTAACCTTAATGGATGCATGGTTGCATTGTATTTGAAATGAAAAATCAAGAAAAAATTGAGAGGGTATCTTTCAGTGGTATCAGAGTAGAAGTTCTTGCCATCCTGTGACTTTCAGCCATTCAATTGACAGATGAGTGACAGAGAAATCAGATACTTCATTAGGAATCAAGCTAGATCTCAGATTCAGTTTCCACTAGTGCCAGAAGTAGAGACATTTTCAGAAGCTTTGAGAGAGACTAGTAAAGCAGTTGAGAGTATGTCAGATAGTGCAAGACAAGCCATGGAGGAAAGAGAGGTTAATGGAGAAGAAGTTTGATGGAATGATAGATTTGATGGCAAGATTGTTAGAAAGAATGGATTAGTAACCCACTCAAATCAATCTACAACCATAAAATAATCATATTGGGGAAATTAGTGGTGTTAATGGCAATAATAGAAGCAATAGTCCAGAGATTAATGCAAGGAATAGAGCCATTGGACAACATATTGCAACCACTAGAGGATCAACCTCTAGACCTCTTTTCCCTACTTTAACTCCTAGGGAAGAGCAACCACAAGTGGAAGCCACTACACCTTTTGTTGATGATGCACGACAAGCTTACATGGAGTATGTAACTCTACCTCCTAATATGAGAGATGTTTGGACCTTTGATCAAGTCATGAATTAAAGGAGTCGAAGAAATGGTGGAAGGAATGAACATCGTCCTTCAATGAATCCTAGAACTGATTTTCAACAAGCCTTGGGAAAGATAACTTTGGATCATTTTGATGGTAGTAATAAGTGTACGGCCAGGGCATGGGTGCAAAAATTGGATAACTATCTTTCACTTAGACCAATGTCAAAGGAAGATACAATAAAATTTTCCACATTGCACTTGGATGGAGTAGCCCACGAATGGTGGACTCATGGTTTGGTCACTCTTGGCCATAACCTCATCCACACCTATGAAGAATTTACCAACAAGCTGATTGAAAGATTTGATACCAAAGATCCGGAGTTGAGATTCCGAGAATTGGTGTAGCTGAAGCAACAAGGATCTTTAGAAATGTATGTGGCTGATTTTCAAAGATTGTCAGTAATGGTGCCCAACATTACTGAGAGAAGACTTGTGGTATTATTTTTGAAGGATTAATGAAGCCTTTGAGGGGATGGGTCAAAGCCTTTTGATCCACCAACCTTATATGAAGCAATCAAGAAGGAAAGAAGCATGGAATTGGCTACTCCTAAGCCAAAATTTCAGTCAAAACCTTTCAAGAAGGATAAAAAGAAGTTTCCTTCAAGTCAACCCAATAAGTATCCGCAAAAGATGTTAGATGAACTTCGTGATCAACTTCGAAAAGAGGGAGTTTGCTACACTTGTCGTGAGCCTTGGTCAAAGGGTCATCGTTGTTATGGAAAAGGAAAAGCACATCGAATGGAGGGCTATTCTAATTATGGATCAAAATCTGATTCGTTTGATCGGCAATACAAATCAACAAATAGTGATGGTGAAGAAGCTCCAAAAGAGAAGCTAGAGATGGGAGGTAGTAGTGCCTTTGCACAATCAAGTTTCCAAAAGAATGAATCCTTTCGGTTTCATGGAGTAGTTGGTTCTCAAAGGATTGTTTCTCTAATTGACACAGGAGCAACTAATAATTTCATTGACGAAAGATTAGTTGTCAAGAGGGGATTCAAGACTGAAGAGTTTGAAGGATTCAAGGTAATGGTAGCAGATGGTTTTACCATATCATGCACAAAGAAAATTCCCAATCTTTCCATGCAATTGGGAATTATGATGTAAAAGATGATTTTAATGTTGTTGGCATTGGTGATACCAATGCTATTTTGGGAATACGATGGTTGTGATCTCTTGGAGAGATCACCTTGAATTTGCAAATTATGGAATTGAAATTCCAAGCTGATAGAAAGGTTGTTTTGAGAGGGATGTCCAATGGAGGCCCTCGAATTGTTTCTGTTAACTCCAAAATTTGCACCCTAAAAACTAAGCACCTAAACACTTAGAAATTCTAGAGAACATTGGAACAGTCACTAGCTTGTGGGGGAAACTATGAAGGTGACTGAACCTCCGGGTTCTAGGTCGGTTCCTATTGAATTCTTTGGAAAAGGATCACCTATGTTACTTGAAAAACTTACAAACTGATAGGGAAAGAGATAGAAAGATTTTAATGAAATTCTTAAAAACTGTTTAAAAGAAGGTGATACACCAAAGAAAGATGGAGGACCTGATATTCTGATAAACACAATTACAGAACTTATAACATGTTATTGATCACAGCTTCTAATGGTAACTGCATGCATAAAAATGTTTCATATGAAGGTCTATATGAATTGAAACTGAAAGGACTGAATCACAATCAGTAAAACTTCAATAAAACACAACATATAACCTATGCAAGATGAGGAATATGCAGAAATGAGACATTAAATCTTTAAGGCTCTTAAAAGAACACAAAAAAAAAAAAACATCAATCACACAAGATACACTTGATAAACAATAGATGTAGGCCAAACTCCAATGTATTAAGCTCTGAAAGGCTTCTCCACAATTAAGTCCTCTGATACAACTAAAAAAGAAATAAGCACAATCCACAAAAATGCAAAGGCTCTGCTCTCCCCAAAACTGTATATCAAAAATGACAAAGGAGATCCAATATAAAGGAAAAACTCCCACCTAAGACCCCTAAAATGCAAGGGTCGGATGTGAGAAAAATCCCTCCCAAAAAGGACTCAAAACCTCCACCCAAGAAGTCCAGATAGTCTAAAAGACCTATCTGTCTAAGGACTAAAAGTGATCACTCCAGTGTGGCCATAAAAGCCCCTAAAATGACTCCAATGACTCATAAAAGAGTCCAATTTTAAACAAACACCAAAAACATGTCAACATGCCACCTCTCCCTCTTTTCCCAAGTCACAACTTGACTTTTCAACCCCTTATCTCTCTAAATCCGAAAATGGACTTATTCTTTCAATCCAAATCTATTTTATCTTAACTTTGCATCTTAATTTTAAATAATAATTAATCGATTTATAACACATCAATTAATTATTATTTAATTACATCATTGCAAAATGTATACAAGAATAACTCTTTTATTAAATACTTTAAGTAATATAGTAATATAGGTAATACACTACTATATTACTTAAAGTAAATATTTACATGTTATGAGTTATAATGTGGATTTGAAAAACATATCCGATGCAAAACTCTAAAAGCCACGGACCTCAAAAAATAATACAAAAGTTGGAAATATGAAGCCCTAAAAGAAGAATAAAGAACTTTCGATCTTTATTTGCATTTGATATCTTTTGGAGAAAACGTCAGCTGCTTGGAAAGGGTTTCGAAACCCTAGAGAAAAGCCAGGAAAAATGGAAAAAACTGCTGTTATGGTCGCAAGTCTTGGAGGAAAACGCTACATCTGTGAAGTCTTCAATCTTCAAAGCCGCCATTTGTATTGTGTAAGAGTGATTTACGCCATTCTTAACTGCATTTTAATTAATATCTGGGAGCTTCTGGGTGTAATATTGCATGCTTTTCCTGTCAATTTTTGTTCACCATTTTTACAAGGTTTCAAAACTACGCACCTCTAATGTATTCACTGTTGGAATAACGTGGCTTTGAAGATTTTTTTATTTTTTTTTGGAAATCTGGGCTTAAAAACCCCAACACTGTTGTTATCTTCTTTTCTCATTTTGCACCTGGACTTCTATGGCTCAAACTGGAAATCTTTATGGCTGCCATTTTTCTGCTCAATGCTGCTGTTTGAGAATATGGTTTATATTGTGAAATGTTTATGTAGAAACATGTCTTTTATTGAAGAAAGGAAAAACCATAGACTGCGCTATGACTATTTGCAGATTTCCTTAAAAATCCTCATCTGGGTATGAATAAAAACATGTGAAACCTGCCCAGAAATATTTGTTGAAAATGTAGCTAAAAGAAAAACAAGTTGCTTTGAAAAGAATATCTGTTAGATTGCGTAAGGTTTCTTCCATTCTGAAAACAGTCATCATTTATCATTTCTCTATCTCATGCTGCAACTTACTTGTTTTCCTTTTACAACATGATACATTAGCTTGTTGTTGTAAATTTATTGCTAGAAAAATGTAGCAATATCTCCATACTTGTTATTTGATAGCTCCTGGTACTTTGAAAAGCATTCTGGGCCGTGCTTTACTTATCTGAAATAAATCTCTTCTGTGGGATATTCTACATAGATTATTTGCACGATCTATAGAAAGTTCTCAACTCTCTTTGTTTTCTCACTTATTTCAAAATGCCTTCTTTTCTCACTGTCATATCCTGTGCTTGCACATTGTAGTTTCCCATGCTTGTTCTTGCTCTGTTTCCTCTCTTGGAAATTAGAAACAAAAGGTTTCAAAATAATAAGTATTCTATCCCTTTAATGTTTCATAAAAAAAAAAATATTTGCAGCTTTGTTGTGTACTTTCCTTTCATTCCTTTTCTTTCTCTGCTCTATGTGAATGAAATTTGTTTACAAGGTTCGAGCACGGGCTCGTGACACCTATAAACCAAAATCTATCCTCTTGAAGTTGAAGCAAACAGATTAGGAATAAAAATATCTTATGTCTTAATGTTGACTGTAGCTTACTCTCTTTTGTAACAGAATGCATCAACAGATAGTATATGTGAAGTGGTAATCACGTTAGGATATTAAGTCATTGCTTAGATCCTTCAGGATCTAATACCACTTTTCTTTCTCTTATGCAGCTGATAAAGAACTCAGGGGCTAGGAGCTGGATGAAGAACGACACCAAAGGACACATAACCAGTCAAAGCAAAAAAGGCAATGACTGGTTATCTCTAACCTCATTTATTCTATCTATTCATGTATTACTTTGGGCGTATGCAAGTTAGTAAGCTACACTCACGGCTTGTGTGAGATCTTTTTTTTTTTTCCCCTTCAGCATTACAATCATTTAATCAATTGTAAATAAAAATTGTACATATCAGTTAATGATAATACAATGAACATTATTCTTCCTTCTCTTTGTTCAGAATAAAAATAATTGGAAAAAGAAATGATCTGAAAACAGATGAATGAGAAAAGAGCAGCCTGTGAATTCTTATGTTACTATTTAAGCTAAATTTCGGCATGTGTAGAAATTTTAGTAACAATTTCTTTGAAAAGAATGGAGAGGCTGATCCATCGTGATCAAGTTGAATGGGCAGCATAATGTATGGTCTTACCAGCTGATCTAGTTGAAGAGAAAAGGAAATATCATCCTGATATCCAATCCTTACTTTCAAAAAAGAGTAAAGTCTTTGGTAGCCTACCTCCTAGGAGACCTCCTGAAAGAGGTAGCGAGCATGCGAGTGAATTAGAAGGAGAAAATCATGTCATCACCACACCATATCGCTATTCAAAGAAGCAAAAAGATGAAATTGAGAAGTCCATCAAGGAGCTATTGGAAACGGGGTTTATTCGGCCAAGCAAAAGTCCCTTCGCTTTAGCAGTGGTGCTGGTCAAAAATAAAGATGGCACAATGTGTATGTGTGTTGATTATCGTGCATTGAATTAGAAGACAATCAAGAATAGATATCCTATTCCTAGGATAGATGAGCTTATTGATGAGCTCCATGGGGCTATGTTTTTCTCAAAGATTGATCTTCATTCAGGTTACCATCAAATCAGGATGAGGGAGGCGGATATAGAGAAGACAAATTTTAGATGCCATTTTGGGCATTTTGAATTCCTTGTTATGTCATTTGGTTTGACAAATGCTCTAGCAACATTCCAGTCCTGTATGAACAAGATTTTTAGGCAACAGTTAAGGAAGTTTGTGCTCATCTTCTTCGACGATATTCTCATTTTCAACAATTCATGGGAGGAGCACCTCGAGCACTTGGAAGAAGTGGTTAGTATTTTAGAAGCAGAATGTTTGTTTGCAAAAGAATCAAAATGTGAGTTCAGGATGATAGAGCTTCTCTATCTCGGCCACATTATTAGTTCTAAGGGGGTCAAAGATGATCCAGAGAAGATTAGAGCCAACCTTGATTGGCTACCTCCAAAGAACGTGACCCACTTGAACGGATTTTTGGGATTGTGTGGTTTTATAGAAGGTTTGTCAAGGGGTATTCGCACATGGAAACCCCCCTTACATATCTCACTAAGAAAGGAGATTTCCTATGGACAGATAAAGCACAAGGAGTATTTGATAAATTCAAGCATCTTATGAGTTCATGTCCAGTATTGGCTTTACCTGATTTCACAAAGCCTTTTGAATTGCAATGCGATGCTTCAGGTGAAGGAGTTGGAGTTGTTTTGATGCAAGACAAGCATCCTATTGTCTTTGAAAGTAGAAATTTGAGAGGAGCAGAAAATCATATTCAATCTATGACAAAGAGATGCTTGCTATCATGCACACTTTGTCTAAATTCCATCAATACTTGGTAGGAAGTAAATTTGTTGTTAAGACTAATCATAATATTCTTAAACATTTTATGCGCCAAAAGGATTTAAATGAAAGAAAACAGAAGTGGGTGAGTAAGCTTCAAGCTTACGACTTTGACATTGAGTATGTCAAAGGGAAAAATAACATAGTGGTCGATGCTCTATCAAGAAGACCCCATTTGCAGTCAATTTGCGAGCTTTCAGTAGATTGGAAAGAGTTAATTGTTGCTGATTATGCAAAAAAAATAGTTCACAACCAGCATGGTGGAAGGTCATTTGGATGATGAAAGGTATAAGTTGGTTGATGGTTTGATTATCTATAAGGGTAGGATCTTTTTAGTACACGAATCCAAGCTTAAAAAGAAGATTTTATAGTCTTTTCATGATGTTCCTCTTGCCGGTCATCAAGGGATGTTCAAGACATATAAGCAGATTAGAGAAAGATTTACTTGGAAAGGAATGAAGGAGGAGGTCATGAATTACATAAGGGAGTGTTCTACTTGTCAGAGGAATAAAAATGAGCACTCTTTCCAAGTTGGTTTGTTGCAGCCCTTGCCAATTCCAAATCAGAAATGAGAGAGTATTGTTATGGATTTCATCACTGGTTTACCCAAGGTGCAAGGACGTGATTTTATTTATGTTGTGGTGGATAGATTAACTAAATTTTCTCATTTCTATGCTATCACTACTTCATTTACAACAACTCAAGTAGCAAAGTTGGTTTTTAGAGAAGTTTTTCGTTTCCATGGTTTGCCTAAAACCATTGTCAATGATAGGGACATCAAGTTACTAAGTGCCTTTTGGCAGGAGATCTTTAGGTTCAGTGGTACAGTGCTCACTTCAAGCACTAGTTATCACCCGCAAATGGATGGGAAATCTGAGATTGTCAACAAGTGATTAGAAGGCTACCTCATAAATTATGTTTCGGGGCAACAAAGAGCTTGGGTTAAGTGGCTTAATTTGGGGGAGTTTTGTTATAATTCTTTTGATCACATGTCAATTAAGATGTCTCCTTTTATGGCTCTTTATGGATATGATTCTCCTAACTTTGTAGATTTGGTGTCTGGTGATAGTAGAGCTCCTCAAATGAAGGATATGCTTCAACAAAATCAAGACATCTTGAAGTCACTAAAAGAAAATCTGCAACAAGCTCAAAACCAACATAATTTATACTCTGATCAACAACATGTTAAGCGTTCTTTTGAAGTGGGAGACATGGTTTATTTGAGACTCCAGCCCTACAGGAAGTCTTCACTCAAAAATAATGGTGCAAAAAATTTAAAACCACGTTTCTATGGTCCATTCAAGGTTATCAAAATAATTGGAGTAGTGGAATATGAGTTAGAGCTTCCAGTTGACAGCAGAGTGCACAACATTTTTCATGTGTCTCGCCTCAAAAAGGCACTTGGGCACAATATGGTGGCTACTTCAGAACTACCTCCATTGGATGAAGAAGGATAGTTGGTGTTGATTCCAGAGATGATCCTTGACACAAGGGAATACTCTTTGAGGACAAGAACAATCAAAGAGTATTTGGTGAAGTGGAGTAACTTGCCCATTGAGGATGCAACATGGGAAGGTGAACACATCTTGCAATATTCATATTTGCGGTTACTTGAGGGCAAGCAATCTCGAGGAGGGTAGACTGTAATGTCCCCTTCTCATCAATGATCAACTCAGTGGCTCATCAGCCTATTTCGAAGGCCCGTATGCTCGTTGAGATGAAATTAGGGTTTCCATGTTTGGAGGGTTTTGAGGCATTTCTTGGTGTGTACTATTTTTAGTAAATACTATTTTTGGCAGTGAGTAGTTGTCAGTCTTCAGTTCTTCATTTTCAGTTGGAGCGGTTGCTTGGGTTTGAGCTTTGGATTTTAAAAGCATTATTCTGGTGAAATAATTCATTTCAAGACAATATGTTATAATTTCAAGTTGACCCCTTGGCCTAAGATGTTAACTTTAAGTTGTGTTAAAAGAGGGTCATGAAGGGGGATGCCTTCATAAAGGAATTTAATATTTTTAATAAAGGTTTTAATTGTCTTGAAGTTGGACGCCACCTTGGAGGAGATTTATTATTTTGAATTTGAAATATTTCAAATGGTTTTTGGCATCCCATTCTTGGATATTGAAGAATCGTCTCTTTTTCTTTAAGTATGAAGCTTTGCTCCAACATTTGGTATCCATAAACTTACGCTAATGTTATGTTGTCAAAATGACAACCTAGTTTTTACTTCGAGGGATGCTTACCTCCTAGTTTCAATCCAATTTAGTGTTTGAAATATAACACCTAATTGGTCTTATTGCTGCTTCTAATTCAAACTAGCAGATGGAGCTCAATTGTTGAAGAATTTTGGAGTTTTTAGCAATTTTGGAGTTATTGGTTCACCTACAACTGAAATTGAATTTTGTTACCAGCTTTATGAATAAATTTTATTTCATTATGGGCATTTGTGCTATGTGTTTTTTGACCTTGGGTGACCCTTTCCATGGAAGCTGATATTTAAATTCAAAGAACTTGATTTTTAAGAGCAAAATCGCCCTAGCAGCCAGGTCGTACCTTCTTAGAGCACATTGGAATTCATACCAAATAAATGAGGGGTTTTGATGTTGTTTTCTATTTTTTTCTTGGGCGCCTTACTCCTTGAGAGCCTTTGCAAAAGATTTCAATCAATTCAGAGGTAATTTGGTGAAGTTATGAACATTTAGGTGAGTTTACAAGTTGTTGGTTATTCATTTCCATAATTGCAGATTTATATCAAACTTGTTTCAGTTTGAATTTCCAGTCTTTTCTTCATCAATTATTGTTGATATCTAACGTGGAATCATCTAGTATCTTGGTGCTTTGAAATCATTGTAATGTTCATGTAATTTTCAGCTCTTTTTCATATTATAAAACTGTAAACAATAGTATTGTTCCAGTTTATCATTGCTGCAATTATTTCCTAAATTCACATTAAGTACCCTTGGATGGTATACTACCAATGTGGAGAAATGAATTGTTTCAACTTTATTGTATCCACTGTCAAGTGGTGAATCCCCACTCTTGAGTGGATACTTTCCGCATCGAATGAATCGTTTATTTGTAATTTCTTCCCCCCCACTGATTTAGTGGAAGAGTGGAAATTCTCTCATGGCTGGTTATCCACCTAAGTTCTTTCAGTTTTGTAATTAGCACTCTGCCATATGTTAGCACCTCGCCTTCTAAAGGATCTTGTGTGCACATTCTTGGTGTTGAGTTTAGCTCTTCTCTCTCAATTGTAATCAAGTTAGTTATTGAGTTAATTAGATCCTAGGGATCCTCTAACCATATGTTTGCCCCTCCTCCCACATCGGGTCTTAGGGTGCATTCTTGGTTAGAGTTACTATTCTACATTGTTTGGTTTGAAGCTAACCTTAACGGGTGCATGGTTGCATTATATTTGAAATGAAAAATCAAGAAAAAATTGAGAGGGTATCTTTCATAGAACAAAATACCCAAGCCCTAATTTTTAACTCTCATTTTCACTTGGTTTTTTCGAGATCCCTTGCCCTGCACATGCCGCCATCATTAGAGTTTGAAACCTCGAGCTTTCTGAAGGAGTAC
Organism: Sequoiadendron giganteum; assembly: GCA_007115665.2. Taxonomy (NCBI): domain Eukaryota; kingdom Viridiplantae; phylum Streptophyta; class Pinopsida; order Cupressales; family Cupressaceae; genus Sequoiadendron; species Sequoiadendron giganteum. Next base: position 422,513,942 of record CM021101.1, on the reverse strand, counting down.
CTGTCAGTTTTCTCACTAATTTTGAGAGTTTTCTTCACAAAAATTTATGTTGAGACTGAATCAAGTAAAGATTTTATAGTTCATCATTTGTTTCCACTTATCTGAATGCATTTTCAAAGACATTCCTTCTCGGATTCTCATGCATTTTTCTCTTGCTTTACTCTGTCGATGCCTTCAAAGAAATTTTGGAGCTCGCATTTCTTCGAACAACAAGGAGTTGATTAAGTTTCTATGCGCCATTTCTTTGTATCTTAACTCTATTTTCTGTCAAAACAAGCTTGATTTAGACTCAATAGATACAAATGAATGGGTGTTTTATTTCTACCATGCATCCTTATTTTGTAGCCCTTCTATCTTGGCTCGGCTTCTTTGGACTTAACTCACTAGAAAAATAAATGAAACAAATCATACTCTCCATATTTGGTTTGATCAAACAATGAAAGATTTTTTTATTTATGCATTTTTTCTCTTTCCTCGTGATAGCTTGGTCGCAGCCTCTCTAGAATATTTTTTCTATTTCCAAAAAGAACAGAGTGTAAAATTTTCTTTCTTATATTTTTGAGCCTCCTTCATGGCTCCATGATTATTGTTGTGAGCTCTATTCAATGGCATTTTGGGTTTGTATTTGATCTAGGGTTTTTCAAAAACCCATAAATCATTTTACTTGGCAACTTTGGAAGAAAAGAGTTATGTATTCAGCTGCCATGATGAACTAGGGTTTGAGCGTTCTCCATGCATTTTTCAATTGATTCCTCCATGCTTGGGGTTAAAATCCTCCTACAACTGGATGGTAAGTTGCTTCTTGAGTATTTTGTAGCATTTTCACTCCATTTTCGAAGGGTTTCAAGGCTTCTTGGCCACGACCTCTCTAATTTTTCTAATGCATTCTTCTCTTCATTTCTTTTGTGGAAACTTTGCTTGTTCTTGGCCACCATGATTGAGTTTTCTGAAGCTTCCCATGGTGAAAAATAACTTGCATATTCAATGAAAACAAACAAACTCGAGCTCAGGTAAGCTCTATGCCGATGTATACCTTGATTTTCTCTTTTCAAGCTCTCTTCATTCAACACAATGGCGAAAATGCTATGTTTTTCTATGTTTTCATGCTTCATTCTTGTATGCTCGATCTCCGGTCTTTCTGTAAGAAAAATAAAAAACCCTCTATGGAACTTGTATTTTCTTCAAAAGATAGTATTTTATGTACAACAATGGAAGAAATACCTTTGTTCATGGTTACGACCATGCTTGCATTCAATTTTCATTTCCATAAGCATTTTCTTAAAAGGAAATATGATAGTGCTCCTTCATTTCTAGGTATTTTTCTATTTTTGAGGGTTTGTTTCACATAGGCCGAGGCTCTATATTTCCTTTCTTGGAGAAAATGAATACTTAAATCTCCATCTTCTTTGTCATCTGTTGATTTAAATCATAGCATCATTATGCATGAATGATATAGGCTTTCATGAACCTTTTGAATTACATACACTTGTTGCATACTTTAATCTTATGTAGCCTTTAAAAGTGGAAATGGCACTGCATTACCTTATATTGATGATAGCTTGTCTTTGAATCAACAAAGTTCTTGCCATGTCAATAATCTCTTGCCAACATCATTACTATCAACTTTTGCATCACTTTATGCTTCATGTAGTTCGATCACTTTGCAATACTTCACATGTATCTTTTCACACTATTACTAGCATGATGAGTTTCTTTACCAAGTCTTCCCTTGACATGATTACCAAGAAATCCTTCTCAAAGGCTGCCCTTCATGACTGTCCTACATTCATTTGCAGAATCATTGATATCTCCTCAAACCATCATGCATTGGTTGTTTATCAAAGTGTGCACTGTAGTTGTTTGTGAATACTCATTGTATCAATGGAAAGATGATTACCAATGCATGTTAGTTACTCATCTGCATCAATGTTCTTTCCTTCTCATGCATTGCTCTTCAAGACAACATACCGACATGATGGCTTTGGCCTTGCATTCAATTGTTCACCTTGTGATGCTCCATGTAACTCATGATAGATCTTGATAACCTGTAAGACCTCACTGAGTAACTCGACCATAATGGTTATCCATAATTGAACATGATGTATATGTGCTTCAATGTTCATATTATCACAAAAATCCTCCGTTTCTTGGGAAGAGACAAATTGTTTCATTTTTGAATGATTGTTGTCCTTGTTCTTGTTCCCTTCTTTACTGGCTCCTTGAAAATGTTGACAATGAAATACAACTCATATCATTATTAAAATGGACTTTGGATTCAACTTAAGAAAATTCAAAGACATATCCAACAGAGTAATATTTCCAAGCAGCCTATTGTTTGATTCATTGTGAAAGACGCAGAGCAACTTTCTTGATAATTCACATTATTTTGTTTCATCTTTTGAATCCGATAATGAAAGTTGATCAATTGGTATGATTCCATATTGATTTAATTCATCAAGAATAGGCTTATCATTGATTTGATCAAGTTGCTCAATTTCCTATCCCTCCTAAAACATGAGGGCAACATGTTGGGCTCAACCCTCGTGGGAGCCACATTTTACTCCACATGTTGTAATCAACTGAAACAAAACAATAATAAAGTTTTGTCCTATATTTGCACAAAGAGAAAACATGTTAGATAAATAGAGCATATGATAGATGTGTTTGATAACTCTTTTGTTTTCTTTGACATCTATGATATGCTAGCTATTTTAATGTTTATAAGGATCAAATTATATGTTTACAAATGTTTTCCTATGTACTGATTGGTGATCCTTCATTGCTCTAACCAACTTCTCACAAATGCAGGGAAACTTGAAGTAGCAGGGGCAAGTGACAACTGGAGGTTGGATGGGCAGGAGGACTAAAGCTGATGCAAGGCAACTCAACTAGGATTCATCATTTAGAATGATGGGTCCCCCTTCTTTACATATGCATTTCCTTTTATTTGTAAATGTATAGTTTTTCTTTATATGAATAAAATAGTCAGTCCCTCGGCTCATGAGGGACACTATACACTTATGGTTATCAATAAAGACTACCTTTGCAATAAATGTTGACTCTCTTTTCTATTATATGCAATTCCCTTAATCAAATAATACAATTTTTTGATACTCTCTTTTATGCACATGGATGAAACTTAGCAAAAAATGATATGTACCTTTTATTGTTTAAATGCAAACACAATAATAAATCTACCTGATTTAGTTGGAAGCAAAATCGGGTAACAATAATTATCTTGTTATTTAATTATATGAGTTAAATAATTAAATTACTTACTCTATAATCATATGAATTATTTAAGAGGCATGATATATTTAACTAATTATATTGAAATAAAACATATTATTTAATTTACTTACTCTATAATCATATGAGTTATTTAAGAGGCATGATATATTTAACTAATTAAATCGAAATAAAACATATTAAATTAATAAATGGAAGCAAAAAAGGAAGCAACAATGGAAGCCAAACTAGAAACAAACCAGAAGCAAAACTTGGCGTTATCTAGGAAGCAAAAACATAAGCAATTCAGGTAGCAAACAAACAAGTAATAATGGAAGCAATTTTAGAAGCAACAAAAGATGCAATAATAGAAGCCATATTAGAAGCAACAAAAGATGTAAAAATGGAAGCAAATCTAGATGCAAGAAGTGACGTTATATCGGAAGCAAAATTGGAAACAAAATTGGAAGCGAAACCGGAAGTAAACCTGGAAGCAAAACCTGAAGCAAAACTGGAAGCAAACCTAGAAGCAAAACCAGAAGCAAAACTAGAAGCAAACATGGAAGCAACACAAGAAGCAAAACCATAAACAAAATTGGAAGCCAAATTGGAAGCAACAAAAGTCGGCACTAAATCTAGCGCCGAAGTGAGCATACCAGTTTGTGCCGAGTTTTGCGCCAATAGAAGTGCCCAATTCATGAAATCAAATGCACTAAAATCCAACGCTAATTACCTGTTTTGTTGTAGTGAATTAACATTACATAACATCATAAAAAGAAATTGTATTTTTATTTTTCCAATCACTAAAGAGAATCTCCACCTTGAAAGTGTGCCAGATATGGGTATACTTGAAAGGGAAACAAAGCTAATCTTGTAGCAAAAATCATATGCCAAGAAAAAGGAGCGGTTCTAAAAGATTTAAAACATCATGAATCCAATTCTAAAGTTCTTGAGCTTTGGTGGAGAACCCAAAAAGATATTTAAAAGTTTGTAGTAATCCACAAAATAGACAATGGGGCTTAGGAAATCCCAAATGTATTAAGTGAGAACGAAGTAGAGGGCCTTGATAAAGAATACACCAAGAAAAATGAGTTAATTTATGCTCAAGAATAGACAACCAAGTAGTTTGAAACGTGTTATGCCAAGTACCAAGAGAACAGTAGAGCTTCTAATGATGGTTCAACTAACCAACCATAATAAGGTGAGGAGAAAGCCACAAATATCCTTTACGAGTATTATATTTACAAAAATAAGGATACCATTTCCAACCCTTCCACCAAGAGTTGCAAGATTTAGCCCCAATTTCGCAAATAATATAGGAAGGAATAGCATTAACAATAGCCTAAAAGGTCTCATGATCTTGGTTAGATAGTCTAAATCTTCTTTGAACCTCTAGTCAAGAAAGAAAATTCCCAGTGGCTCTTTGAATAAGATCTAGTAGAATGCTAATACTTCATTTCAAAAATTTCAAGGTATGGACCTATGACACTTTGGCTAGTAGGTAATCTTAACAAGAAATAATAGGAGACCACAAAATAGATTATTGGTTGATTGAAATTCTATTGCAAAACTCATTTCCCATCCAAAAAATCCAAGGCTTAATATCCTCCCAAGCTTTCCAAATAATTTTAATGACAAAAGTGCCTTGAATCTGAATTGGCTCCCTTGTGGTGAGAAGAGTTCCAAGATCCAATCCTTTTCATACTAGTCATTTAAAAGGCACACCTAACTAATACAATTATTGATGATATTTTTTGTCAAGAGCCCTAAGAATCCATTTAGTATATAGAGTGATACCTTGTTGAAAAATTGAAAGAAAACCCAAGACACCAACATCATGGAGACAACAATAATATTTCTAAGCAATATGGTGAAATCCTTAGTGTCCATCACTACAAGCCTAGAGAAATTCTCTAAGAAAAATTTCAATCTAAGTGTGAGGCTTTTAAAATGCACTCAACAAGAAGAATAATAAATATGAGTGGTAGCCAAAACTTTAGAGAAAAGTTAGAATTTGTCAACCAAAGAAAGAGGCTTGGTAATATAGTAATTAAGGTTTTTTCTAAATCGTAATAGCAGTAACTTGCTAGAGGACAACAAGAGAATATTGAAAAGAAAAGGGAATGCCAAGAAAACAAAAAAATTCCTCATGATTGATCTATTTTTAACCAAAATCTTCTAATCATCCTAGATTGGGAAGAAAATGTTGCCTATAGCACTAGATACTCAAGCCAAAAGTCTGACAAAAAGTATCAAGGCATTGAATAGCTCACTTAACATTACCTTTATCTTCAATGAGGGTAACATATATATTAATTGAGATTATTATAAAGTGGCATATAAGTATATAATATTTATTACAATATTTAAAGTACAAACAAAGTAGAAGAATTACTAAAATATTGAATGGTGACTTTTCCAAAAGTAAAATTAGAAGTTGCATCAACTAAAAATTAAAATTTATGTGTCCACGTATGTATGTAGTAAATAAAATAAAAAATAGTTAAAAAAAAAACCTCTTAACTAAATAAAATAGTTTAGTAGCATTTTTTATATAAATGTATATAAGATATACATACTAGTTAATTATAAAAGTTGGAATGAATAATTGAAATGATACTTGCTAGATTATATGTGAATGATAAATTTGTACACAAAAAATACACTACCTATTGTATCATTTTGGTTAATTAATTAATGTTCATTATAAACAAAAAATTAACTTTAAAAGTTGTCAGTAAAATATTAAATCAATGATAACAAGTTTCCACAATCCATGTTGACTATTGTTGAAAAGATTTATGGATTTGATTATGTAATATGTTTTTTACACTAACATTTCAGATCACACTATGTGATCCATCATTAAGATGATAGCAAAGATCTCGAGGAGAAAATAGATCGTTGCAAACCAAGAATAACTTAAAAAGCAGAGGAGAGGGGGGAGAGAGAGGGGTTACACGAACACCAAGAAGAAAAAAACAAGACCAATAAGAATTTTAAAAACAATAAAGGAATCAAAACATATTTGTTTCTCCTTAAGCTCTCTGCTATCATCCTGATGATAGATCATGAAGTGTGATCTAAAACATTGATGCAAAAATAATGTTACACAATTGAATCCAAAAATATTTTCAAAAAACTATTAAATGTTATTTTAGAAAATTAAATGTGATGAGAGGGTACCTTTTTATAGGAACTAATATAAAGAAGTAAGTTTGATGTTACATATAAATTGATTATTTGATTCAAAAAATAGATATTCTTGACATCCTTATTGTTTGGAACTCTATACAAACTTATAGCTCACTACATATTCATTTGGTGGCTATAGGTCAATTTTGTCCCACACAAATCTAATCTATAGCCTATGGTTCTCATTTTTCATACTATTATCAGATTTGCAATGATATTTTCTCTTTGTTGATTATTAAGGACTAGTGGTATTTAAAAATAGCTCAAGAAAACCACTAACTCACAAGGCCTATATTCTCCTAGGCCAACCCCCTTGATTGGACCAAATTTATGGTCATGACAAATTTGGGTTGACAATAGGTAAGCATGTGAGTAATATAGATATTTTTTGAAAAAAGAGGGGTAAAAACTTTATTGAAATTCAGAATAAAACATTACATCCAAGAACAAGAGCCAAAACCCTGGAACCCATCCAGATACAACCCAAAAAACAAAGAAACAGAAGCAACCAACCAGCTACAAACTCCTGTCTTCCTCCAGCAACCGGTCCAAATCCTGATGAAACTCGGGAGAAACCTGTCTCCAATCCTCAACCTTCTAGCCATCTACATGCTCAGAGGCCCACCTGGCCAAGCAGTCAGCAACCTGATTCCACTCCCGTGGGATATGAACAAAGGACACAACCTCCATCATAGAACTAACCTGAAGAATCCACTGAACCACCCCCACTAGCTGCTAGTTAATACCAGTCACCTTTCGATCATTCACCAAATTAATTAAAATCTGAGAGTCCGCTTCACAAATAACCTTTCTCCATCTGAGAGAAAGAGCCTTCTCCATAGCATAAAGAATAGCCAAACCTTCCATATAATTAACAGTTTGAGCCCCTTCATGCACCGAAAAAAGAAAGATAACCGACCCCGAAGAATCTCTACCAATTCCTCCAATCCTAGCAGGCCCAGGATTGCCCCTAGAAGAGCCATTGGTATTAATCTTCAAGACTCCATTCAAAGGCGGTAACCACCTGCCCACCTGCTGGATTCTTTGCTTTCCGTGCCTGCGAAATCTGCTACCAATAAAAGAAGAAGAAATTTCTTGAAGACCCAGTCTTTCCACTACCTCAGCATCGCCTTTCTCTAGAGGGAAGACCATCTCACTTTTAGTAGCAATCAATTTCTGAATCATACCCAACAAACGCCACCACACTTGCTGAACCATCAATGTCTCCCCCTGGAAGATCCTACGATTTCGCTCTAGCCAAATTTGCCAAAGAAGAAAAGTGGGACCAACATACCAGACATCCTTCAAAAAGGAAGCCATCGAGGGAGGTCTACCCATACTATCCCAAAACTCAATTAGAGAAGAAGCATGAACACAGGGCCTCTTCTAGACTCCCCACCAAAAATGCCAAAGCTGAGAAACAAAAGGGCATCGAAAAAATAGGTGTGAAGAGCCCTCCTCCTCATTTCTGCATAAAACACACATAGAAGGCCCCAAAAATCCACGTTTACGGATGTTATCCCAGGTTAAGCACCTCTTCCAAGCCAAAGTCCACACAAAGCAGTTGCATTTTGACCAGGAGAGCTTGTTCCACACTCTTTTCCACCAATGAACCTCCTCACCATCCAACCTCTGAGTCAAAAGAACTTGATAGCCAGAGGCAACAAAAAAAACCCCCTTAGGATTGTGGTTCCATGCAAGGATATCCTCTCCCAGGAGAGAACTACAACACCTTCTGCAAAGGATGTTATGAAGCTCAATGCTCCTTTCAACCAACCCAAAATCCAGCCATTCCGAGGGATCCTTCCACTGAGCCACCCCCAACTGGCCCCTAAAAGAGAGAGATTTGAAGTCACTAACCCTAGCCCATCCAGCTGCTAGAAATCTCTGACCCAAAGGAACCAAGTTGGGGAACTGAGAGATAAGGGGAGGTTGGCCATCCCAAGAGTCTGACCAAAAAAGGGCATCCGAGCCTCCTCTGCAAATCCAAAATAAACCATCCTTGATAAACTTGGCACCCTTCTGTAGAGTAGACCAAATCACCGAGCCCTTCCCCTGTAAAGGGTACCTAGGGAGATCCTAATGAGGGATTCTTAGGAAATACTTATAGGCTAAGATCCTGGCCCAACTTTGGTCTAGCTCCACACATCATCTCCAGTACAACTTAGCAGCCACAACCATCCCCGTCAGAGCTGATTGATGAAGACCAAGACCGCCATACTGTTTGGGGCTACACATAATATCCCACCTGACGAGGCTTCACTTGGAAGAAGTCAAACTTCCAACCCATAAAAATTGTCTTTCCAGAGCTTCTAGCTCCTTCAAAAAGCCCATCAGAGCCACCTGCAACATGCATCTATAAGTTGGGAGGGCTTGCACCACTGACTTGAGAAGTTGAACTCTTCTAGGAAAAGATAACCATCTATGGGTCCAATGGTTAACTTTCACCTGAAATTTATCAATAATACCCTGCCAAGAACCTTTGGGAAGTCTGCCAACAGATATAGGAATGCCCAGATAAGTCAAAGGGAGAGCTCCTATCTGAAACCTCAAAATATTCGCAATCCTTCTCTGAATAGGAACCAGAGTATTGAAAAAGAAGATGGAGGATTTATCTTCATTAATCAACTTCCCCGAAGCTTTAAGATAAACATCCAACACCTGCCTCAAATTAGTAGCTTCACTGATAGAAGCAATCCCCATCAAAGCAGTATCATCAACAAATTGCAAGTGAGACTACGGGGGAAAACCTCCCCCCCACTTCCAACCCTGAATGAATACCATCTCGACCATTCTTCTCATCAAGCGACCAAGCCCTTCAACAAGAAGCAGAAATAAGTATGGGGAAAGCGGATCCCCTTGACAAAAACCCCTAGAAGCATTAAAAAGATCAGAGTGGCTACCATTTATCAGCACTAAAAAAGAGTGACATAGCTCATGACCCATTGAATCCACTCCTCACAAAATCCAAAAGTCGCCAGAACCTTCCTCATAAAAGACCATCTAACCCTATCATAAGCCTTGGCCATAGCCAACTTAATGAACATAGCCTTCTCATGGGATTTAGCCATTGAGTGGATAGTCTCCGTAGCTATAACAACCCCATCTAGGATTTGGCGCCCCTCCACAAAACCACTATGCTCCTCAGAAATCAACATTTTAAGCCACTTCTTCAACCTTTCAGCGATCAATTTTGAGATAATTTTATAAACCACATTGCAAAGAGAAATAGGCCGATACTGAGTTAACCTATCTGCCCCCTCGCATTTGGGGATAAGGGCGAGGAAGGTGGAATTCATAGCGTGCAACATTTGCTTATTCCTCTGGGATTCATGCACAACCACAAGAAGGTCCAACTTTATGATATCCCAGAACTCTTGAAAAAATTCAACTAGGAGACCATCGGGTCCGGGAGATTTTCCTTTCTTCATCTGGAACACAATCCCTTCCAACTCCTCAAGAGAGATCTCTCCCATCAACTATTTGTTCATCTCCCCGGACACTAACTGGGGAATGCATGAGAGAACCTGAACTTCCTCCTCAGAGCCACCACGCAGCTCTTCCCTAAATAAAGAAGCAAAATACTGTGACACCTTGGTAGAGATTTCTAGAAAAGAGGCAAGACGATCCCCCCTATCATTCACAATAACAGAAATGAAATTACCATGCCTCCTGTCCTTCACAGAATTAAAGAAAAAGGCACTGTTTTTATCTCCAACTTGCAGCCATTCCACTCTAGCCTTTTGCTTCCAATAGATCTCTTCTCGCAATTCACATTCCTCAACCACTTTTAAAGCCCTAGCCTCCTCTCTCAAAAAATCCTCTGTAACTCCCTTCTCCCGAATCACCCTCGTAATTTTATTTAGCTTAGACTGAGCCACATCCTTATCCTGAAAGATATTACCAAAACATTGGTGGTTCCACCTCTTAAGCTGATACTTAACAAACTGAAGAAGCTAAGCAAAGATGTACATAGCCGTACCAAAAGCAGGTCGCCCGATCCTCCACCAATCAACAACATGGTGAAAAAGAGTAGCTTCCCTTAACCACATCAATTGGAACTTAAACAAAGAAGTCCTAGGCTTACCAGCCGAAACAATACTAAGCATAATAGGCCAATGATCAGAACCCCTCCAATCAAGAATCTCAGAACAAGAAGACCAAACACCTCCAACCCAGTAACAAGAAAATAAGAACCGGTCCAACCTCTCAGCAACGCATTTCTCTCCAATTCTTCTATTGTTCCATGTGAAACACCCATTACTAGGTTTCATATCATAAAGATTTAAGGATGAGATACTATCCCGAATCAACATAGCAGAAGAGTCCAGCCTTGTTATTCCACCCCGTTTTTCAGATAGCTCAACAATGGCATTGAAGTCTCCAGCCAAAATCCATGGGTGATAAGGAACCAAACTACGAACAAAACTAAGATGGGCCCAAAGAAGTTGCTTACCCTGAAGCTCAATAGGAGCATAAACATTCGAGAATAAGACCTTTTCTCCTGTCTCAAAGCTAGAGGCCACAAAGGAGATGGATGATTTAGAGGTCGTCCACCATATGGGACTAATCTTTTGAGGGTTCCATAAACAAGCCACCCCCCAAAGGAGCCAAGGGCCCCGATACATTGGCATTCACCACTTCTCCACAACTTAGGTAATATACCCATCATACTTTGAACCGATAATTTAGTCTCTTGTAAAAAGAGGATATCAGGAGATTTACTTTTGACCATGACCAAATCTCGAACAACTTTTTGTCTAGGGCCACTGTTCAAGCCCCTAACATTCCATGAGAGAATAATCATTTAGAAGGGTAAGAGAAATGAGAATCAAGGGTTTTGACTACCCCTGATTCCACCAGAGTCTCCCCAACAATCTTTAGCTTTTCCAAGTCTTTCTTCTGACCTAGCTTTGAGGACTTTTCACTCACCCCCTTCTTTGGATCCTTTTGTTGAGTACCCAAATGAGAAGAGGAGAGAGAGCTCTTCCCCATATCCAAAGCTTCCTTCATGGACCTAGGGGATCCCCCACTTCCAGACTTTGTTACGCTAACAATATCATCTGATCCTGTTTGAGCAAGTGAAGGTTGATCAGTATCCATTTGTCCAACCCCCACATCCTGCAGAACCTGCATATCATCAAGAGGAGGTTCGTCCTGTCCAGCACCCAAAGTCCCTTGATCCAAATTAATCAGACCCAGATTCACTTCTTGCTGACTGAGATCATCCAACACCTCAAACCTGTTAAAAGTATCGTCATCCTGCCTTTCCTTGAAAGTCCTCTTTTGCCCCCTGTTCCTATTTTGAGCCTTGACATGGACAAATCCATCCTCACCATCTCCATCACCTGGAATAGGCTCCTTCCCCTTATCAACTCTAGGTGGGCTGCAATGAAGCATAGAGGGTTGCTGCATCACTGGCTTAGCCCTAGGGCACCTGCACTGCAAGTGTCCGTATTCATGATAAAATCGACAATGAAAGGGAAGGGTCTCATAGTCCAATTATTGAATCCAAATATAGGAACCTGCACAAACTTCCACAGAATCTGGCAATGGGTTGCTTAAATCAATTTCCACACATATACGGGGAAAATTCATTACCTTTTTGAACTATGTTTGCTGCGATGTACCGACAGGCTTACCGAGCATTAAAGCCACCAATTGTAGAACATCCTCTCGCTAGCATTCCATTGGAAACCATGGCAACCTAACCCACACTGGAACTCGATTCAGAAGTTCCTTAGTCAGATTGAAACCCGCATGCCATGGCTTTACAAAGAGACCCACCTAGTTATAAAAATAGGGACCCCCTTCAAAAATCCTATTCCGATCAGCCATGCAATCAAAGGATACCATAAAATAGTTGTTCGCCAGGAGCCTAATCTCCATCTCTCCTATTGACAACCATGTCCTCTGAGCCCAGGATTCCAGAAATTGCAGCGAGACTCTCAAACCCATAAACTTGCAATAAAATATATGTTTCGAATAGTATTCAATATCATCAACCAACATCTCCATTGGAATAACCAATTTTGGCCTCTCTTTGCATCTCTCCAAACACCCATTAATCTTCATAATTTGAGATCCCCCAGTCGAACCCAAACCAAACATATCTTGCTGCAAGGAAAATAAGTTATTATCAATTATCTTCACATCCAGTGCCAAAGGCTTCGAACCAAACACAGAGCGGAAATCCATCTTGGGACTAGCTCCGGATGATTCCCCACCAGACATAGAGGCAAAAACTATTCCACGACGGGCATGCAAGCCCAAACATGAAAAGAAAAAAGAGAAAGACCACAACACAAAGAGAACTAGTTACCCACGCACACCCCACACCGGTTCACAAATGACAAAAACATAGCCAAAAAAGGTCGTGGCACCTCCAGGCCTGAGGCCTCTGTGCACTGTCCCACACAAATGAGCTCCAAAGAGAAAACCCCACTCGGGCCAAAGGACCCCACATGGATTACAGAGGAGACACAACTCAAGCGGCACCGATCCACCCAACAAACCAGCACCCACAAATGCAACGAGAGCCAAGCAGGAAGAATGCGGGCTACCAGTCGCAGCCACACCCCACACACTCTACGCAACACCCAGGGGAGAAACCAACACACAAGGAGAAAGAATGTTAACCCAACCCCTTCAAAGAACAACAACGCCCCCCTCCACGTACACACAAAATGAATTGAAACAGAGCTAGGGCACGGGTGCCCTAGCTCGTGTTGCAGATTACACCAGCCATCCGGGCATCGAGAATTCTATCAATTTCGAGTAATATAGATATTGATTCTTACACATAATATATATTATTTTTGGTGCTCTGTGTTGAAATATTCTTATAAAAAATTCCTCAATGCTTTGATATTTTAAATGGTGATCAAATGATTGATCAATGCTCAAACTATTGTCTTTAAATACCAAGAAATAATGAATCATCACAAAAATGTGTGTTGAATCAGTTCTTGAAGACTATATGGAAAATATGGAGTCAACAATTTGAACTTTCATAAATTGAATTTCAAGTAAAATGCACATTGTGCTCACTCTTACACACCATGAAAATGACCCAAGTAAAGGAATATGGAATCTCAATATTAAGAATGAGTGTATGAAAAGTAAAGTTAATAAATGATAAAAATATATGGGAATCAATGTAGGTAGGGAAAGGATAAGGAAGGACCTATAGAAATTTGTGTGAGAGTAAATGAGACTACCAAATGTAATGCCCCACCACGCAAACCCCATAGGACAACTACAACAAATACAATTTTTTTTTTTGGAAAACAACAATTACATATTGCAACAATAACCATTTATACAACATAGATATAACATAAAGCATTAACCTAATCCTATGGGGTACATGGTGCATTAATTAAATGTACCCAACAATTAAATGATAAGTGATACTATCTAAAGCGGAAGAAAGAATGAGAATAAAACATGATATAAGTGTGACATACATACAACAAGAATAAGATATAAACTCATAAACATAAATCACATAATATTATATTCATCTTCAGAGTTCAAAATTACAAATGTGGAATATATTTCCACAGATACAACACAATATAAAATCAAAGTTACATTACAAGTCCACTTCCTTGATAACATTGGGAAGGGTACGATCATAATACAAAAGTACAATAATGAGAGAAAATTCTTCAAAGGTACAATATTCTCCGTGCGAGCTCCGAGATCACTGCAACTGCATCCACGCCATGATCACACCTGGGGACCCAGTGGGTGCATTGCACATTTCCACCCAACCATGTGAACCTGAAGGAACACCCCCCATACAAGGAATCGATAAGAAAGAACCCTCAACCACAAACTCAAACATAAAGGACTCACATCACAAGACTCAAGCCCACGAAACAACATAAACACCAACAATAAATAAAACAACTCTAGAGGTAACAAGAACAAGGGAAAACAAAGGGGCACAATGGGAGAGTATCATCGCATGGCCTTACATGGATTAACCAGGCTACCTAACATTAGGAATTGACTCCAACTCTGTGGATTAACCAGGCCACCTAACACTAAGAACCACCTCCATCTATGGTTAACCAGGCAACCTATCTCAAGGCACCGCCCCATAGGGTGACTCGTGTGGAGCCACTTACCTTTCGCGAAGACAGGGTAGTGATCTTACCAACCAGGTCTTCCCACCCATTCTTAGCCTTTGAGAGCACTAATGGTAGGGGTGAGGTGTATATTTTATCTTGTTATGTGATAACTAACCCAACCCACTAGGTAAATTAATTAGGGAAACTCTTTCAAGGGTGACCACTTGTACACTGGCCCCAAGAAGAGCCACTCTCCTCTATGGTTGCCCTAAAATCAAAACCAAGAAATGGGTACCACACTGTACCACCAAAGAAGATTTTAACTCACGACAAGGTACCACCCACAATTACCCATATGGTATCAACATAAACCAAAAAGATGCAACCATAGAAATACATTCACACTTCCCTAACCTCTGGAGATAACACTAATTCCACACAAGAACAAACTAAAATGTCGCATTCAATTAAATAACACCATATCATTAACTATAAGGAATTTAAATTATTAATCACACAAGTCTCATATCAAATACACATTTTCATCTATTAAAATCAAAATAAGAAAATTCACTAATATTTCCATTTGACTAAAGTCAATAATCGATTTATTAAATATCTTCCTACTTTTAAATAATCATTTATTAAATATCTAAGTTTACAAACTTGCTAAAAAATATAATTAAAGAACAACAATGACAATTCCATGATTATTTAAACATAACAAAAATAAAAATTTAAAAATTAAAGAGATTAACTTAATTTATTAAAACCAATTATAAATCACTTATTAATTTTAATTCTTTAACTATATTTTTATTTTCCGATTTGAAATCTTTTCCACACAAATTATTCTAAAAATTGATTTTAATTCTATTCTCCACAGCCTAATCTACATTTTGCTTTTTCTAAGATTTAGAAAATCTACTCTTAAAAAAAAATCATTTCTAAACAAGAAACAAACAAATTTAAATAAATGATTAATAAATCCAGAATTTAATTAGAACAAATTATTTTTTAACTTCAACTATTTCTGTCTCCAAACACAGATTAATTAAAAAAATTATTTTCAATCAAAATTTAAACAATAGCATTTTCCTCATCATATTAAATTTTTTCCAGAATAAAACTTATCTCTACCTTTCAATTATTTATTCTCATTACATGTATATATATATATAAGTTTAATTTCTTGTTAAAATCTAAGTTTAAATAAAAACAATTATAAAATAAATATTTATTTTATTTTGTAACAATGTCTATTGGTTTTTAATTCTTTTTTCAAAAAGATTAATCTACAACTCTAATTTTTTTCTAAGATTCAAGAAATCTAATCTTTAAAAAAATTATTTCTAAGTAAAAAATAGATTTAATAAAATAAATATTAAGTTCAAAATCTAATTAAAATAATTTTCTTTTTCAACATCTATTCTTATATTTCAAAATACAGTTTGACTAAAATGATAATTAAATCCGAATCTAACAATATAAATTTTCTCATTTTAATTTTTCCATAATCCATATTACTTCACATTTTAATAATATATTGTAGTTCCCGTATATATACTATATACATATGTATATATACATACATATGTATACATACATATGTATGTATACATACATATGTATGTATACATACATATGTATGTATACATACATATGTATGTATACATACATATATATATATATATATATATATATATATATATATATATATATACGAGAATAACAAAATATTAAATTTCTAATTACTACACATAAAAACATAGTATTTACTGAATACCTCCCAAAGTATTGACATATATATATATATATGTAGCTATTTAAAAAATAATAATTTAAAATTCCTTAATTCTCTCTCTGATCATAAAAAAAATAGAGATATTTATATCAATAAAAGAAAACAACCCAATATATATATATATATCTTATCCATCAAATTTGCAACGAAAATAATTACAGCACCAACAGAGAAGGAACAAAATTACTAGAATGGCGAAGTGCGAAAGCCAACACAAAAAACAAAAATACAATGGAGGATTTCTAGCAAACGAAATTTTACAAAGAAGATGGTTGGGAAAAAATCAAAGGACAAAAGGAAAAGAAAATCCATAGATTTAAAACCTTGAATCCAAAAAAAAATACATAGGGACTGGAAGCGAATGGAAGGAGAAAGCCAAAGATGAGATACATTTACAGAGAGATTGGTTTCTCATCACAAAAATTTCAAAATTTACATTAATCAAAAGGAGATCTTAATTTTTACTGGAAATTTATAAACATCTTTCAATGGTTTTTGAAAATACTCGGAGTCTTTCGCTTAATTTGATTTGAGGATGAAGTGTCACATTGAGCGTATTCAACCAACCGCAACCTCTAGCAATCCGGAGATCCAAAACCCCAACAAAACAATTCCGAGTACAATGCCCAATGCCCAACGTAAAACTAAAATCTAAATTCCTCTAAACAGAAAATTCGAAGAATAAACACAGGATTTAATTCTCAAAAAAAATTCACCATTTTCGAGTTGCACACAAAAAAATCATTTTATTATTTTTCCTCTCGCTTGCTTTTTCGAAAAAGCACTATTTGGAAATATACCTTTTCAAATAAAGCAAAGTCAGAAATTGCCATTAATTTTTTGACAATTTCCCATGCAATTGCCACTTAACACAACCTTCCTTAAATTTTCCATTTTCGAAGCGTCTTCCATAATTAAATTACACCAATTATGCCTTTTTTAATATTTAATTTCATTTTAATAAAATTGACTTTTGAAAATAAATAATTAAATAACATTAAACTAAAGCAACATTTCAACTTAGTCATAATTAAATTTAAAAATATATTATTAAATTACCTGTTGATAATAAAATCAATCATGATAATAATTTTCATAACTTAATTTTTAAATAGTCCATAACACAATTTATTTATTTATTGATTTAAATTAAATGATAACTTACATTTTACAATAATAATAAAACTGCTAATGTACCCAAGAATTTTCCAAAAGTATTAATATTATTAACAACATTGAACATTTAATTAATTAATATTTCGCACCATAGAATAATAGTATTTAAATTAAAATCATAAAGCACTAGTCAAAGCCATAAACGCAACTTATAAAACTCATGAAAGAAAATGACTTAATTTAAAACCATACCCACATGAACAAAGTACGGATAAGACATGAACAACCACTGGACCAACCACTGACATAGACGGGGGTACTTTCTTACCAACTCCCTAACCACATCAAACCATTGGGTATGTAGGGTGTGCTCAGACCCGACAATGCAGGTGGAGTCGGCACCCGGTACCTGTATTCTGCATAACACAAAATGTCGAACATGTACATATGCATATAACTCATAGTCAAACACATTGTGAAGGAGAGTTATGGTGAGGCAGGGTGGTCACGGATGAGCGATGCCACCCTGTCTCCTTCACCCGAATCAAATACATTAGTCAAAATCTAAGTACCACATCATCAAAATAACTCACAAAGTAACATCATCATAACATAAGTATCCACACATAAGTCCAAATGTCATAAGAAATAACATAACTGTCTGCCATGCCGAACACATGGCGTTAAAGATGTCTAACAAAGTATCAAATAAGCATCAGAACATAACCATAAATCATATTGAAACAAACACACACACAAAGCGGTATCAAAGTATCAGTAACATGAGAGGCACTACACCAAACTTACCACACAAGTGTGTCATATGTTAGTATGTAATCGTATTAAGATATTCTCTAAAAGTAGGTCCAAAATTAAATGGGAATCGACAAGTTTATGCTAATTCAAACATTATAAAATTACTTGGCTCTTGAACTAATAATGGATTCTGGGTGCTAGAGATATACAATTATTTCAACGTAGTATAAAAAATTATTGGTCTTGGAGCATTGATTTTCTTTAAATTTGTGCAACTTGGAACTCTATGTTTGTTGATACCACGACTATAGATCAATCATGCACAATACAAAACTAATATTTAGGGCATGGTCCTAATATAGCCATGCAATGCCTAAATTTCAAGGACAAACATTAGGTAAAACATAACAAAAAAAATCACATTAATAAATACAACATTAATCAATGAACCAACACACATAAATGTGTAATCATTATGCATGAGTACATCACTCTTGAACATCCAACATGCATGGAAAGATATGTGTATATAACTCACAATTTTAGAGATGACACCATCTCAATCTAGTAATAATGTATTACATCTCAATGTGACACACTCACACAATGGAAAAAACATTTAAGTGGGAATGCCAACACAAATCATACAAGTAGGAAACAATCCAACAATAAGCCTAACCATTGAGAGATGATATGTTAGGGGAGATGAGTTTTAACCCTAAACTAAGTGTATAAGCATTGGGGCCTAACATCATAATTAAGTATGTAATAAATAAAGTCATAAATAAACAATTTTTTCCTTTAAGGAAAATTTGATATACTAGAGACAAAGTAGAACCAACAATATATAACTTATATGTTTTACAAAAATAAGATGCATAATTAAATATTTTGAAATGCAAGGAGTGACACTGTAATGCTATTTTTATTCTCTTTTTTTATCTTGCCTCTCTAGAGGTATTCAAATCTAAGCCCCTTCATAAATCTACATATGCTAGGTACTTTGTTGGTCTCCTCCCATCTATTTTATCCTCTCAATTTGTCCCAAATATTGACGAGGTTAATTTGGTAGAGTTTACTCTTATGTGCATCCACCACTATATCTTGAATCTCTCTTTGAATGCATTAATTTGTTGCTTTATTGAGCTTTGTATATGATCTTTAACACTAAAAAATGGATCTTGAATGCATGAGACTCTAAAAACTTTGAACTATTTTTGTGTATATGAGGATATTTCTTTGTTATATTTTCTTCCAATGAACCAAATATAATCTTCCAAGGATGACCATGCTTTATGGGGTACAACCCTTTATTGCTATACCATTAGATTGTACATTTTTGTCCTTAAGTGGACATGCCTCATAAGGTACCAACTTGGGTAGGACTCCTTTTTATTCATCTATATTTATGGAAGATATCAATTATGGAAGAAATATACAATTAGATTAGAAAATTTATAAATTGGGTTCCCCCCAAAGCTCACAATGCCTCCTATTGAAGAATGTGTTCAAATTAATCTCAAAAAGGGACTTCTCAAAGCTATATGAATAAGAAAAATGGATTGGATTTACACCAAAACTCTTGAATTTAGCACATCTCCTATCATACTTAAGGTTTGATGCAAGATCGATTAAAGAAGCATTTTCAAATTCAGTCATCAAACTGAATTTTTAGATTTCCAGTGTTTTTTAGGAGATCACCAAGATCATAATAGAGGAAAATTTTCATCAAAATCATCACCTAAAGTCACTTATCATGATTTTTATTTTTAGATAGAACCATTTTTATCCATCAATATTTTTCAAGAGAAGAGCATATCCTAAGAATATTTTTAACTAAAGTTATTTATAAACCATGTTATTTTTAGTTCTCTAATTTTTACTTGATGTGATTTATGAGGACTCTTTAATTTTAGTTTTCATGCAATATGTAGAGTCTAAGATAATGTATTGTAAACTTGGTAGAATCTACTCAATTCGAAGGTTTAACTGGCTGAACAATCCACTTTACATTGCTTAAGACCACATTAAATTGTCAACCCAAGGCTTGTAATATTATGATGGTGTAGCATTATATATGCCTTCATGGACTTAAAAATACCTAAATTACCTACTTAAGTTATTCTAATTTTTGGAAATTCACAGAACTGTAAAACAGTAAAAACATAAACTAGAACTAGTTGTTACAGGTACTTGTAGTAAAGACTGTAACTGAACTGCTACTAATAAAATAATATTGTATCAACTGAAAAAATTAATAAAAACTATTGACTGTGCTAAACTATCCTTTGGAGTGTTATTAATAACCATTACATGCATATTCACAAGCATTCATTCATAATAAGCAAGAAATGGAATTCTAATTAACTTGCATATGATTCATGAACAATGAAAAACTAATAACAACTATTAATAGAAATGAATAACTGAAAGATGAAGTGAAGAACAATACCTTGAGTGGCCTGCTCAAGTAACTATTCCCACTTTAACTGAACTCGATATAACTAATAGATTCAACACATCCCATAAAATTAACTCCATTCATTGCATATTGTAAAAGATTACAAAAGATCTTTCCACATATTGGACTTAATCATTTAGAATATTTTTCATGTCTTGAAACTGAAAGCAACTGGTAATATGAAACTGATTAAAACCAACTAACTATCCTATAGATTCAACCAACAACTATATACAAACTGAGGGAACTTTATTGAAAGCAACAACTAAACGAAATCATTAACTCCTCCCAGATAACATAGCGTAGAATTAAGACTTGAATTATTCAACCTATAACTGGAAAGGAAAGAGAATTCTATTAGAACTAGAACTCTGTCAAAACAGAACTGTATGTAAACATACCATCACTTTTCTAAATTCCATAGGTGAAGGAGAGCTCTTCTTTAGTGTTTATTAAATCAGTTATAATAATGCACGTCTAATCTGCATTAAGTGCCTTTGATCAACGATCACCACGTTCAGCTTAACCTGGAGCTTCCCCTACTTTGGTGTCCAATCATCCCTTTTGCTACGGGTTCATCTCGCAACTGCTACACTATGGTTCCTCTTTAGCTGCAAACAAGTTAATTCCTCAAAACATGTACACGAGGATAGCTATCACAATTAACATATCATTCCATCAACATTCTATACATTCATTCATATAACACATATAATACTAATATATTATAACCATAATTCCATCATCATATTAAGGTTAAAGTTTGCATAATGGATATAAAAGGATAGCATAGTGTAGGAACATTGTCTAGAGAATATGTTTTAAAGTATCTTAAAATAGGTATAAAAACAACAGAAAATAAGCAATTATCTAGACCTATCACAAGATATGGGGGTTTCAATATTTTTAATAATATTTTTTGGTAATCTAACTAAAGATTGCTTAAGTTAGATTCAATATTAATGGATTAAACTTTGTAATAAAGCTTGTATTTTAAGCAAGCGATTTATTCTTAAGGTTGAAGTAGCAGTTAGTTTTTATTTTATTTTCCCATGCAAAGCATTGTAAAACCTTAAAATAAGTGTTCCATACACTTATTTGAGTTTTTATTGTTGTCAATCTAGTATTTATTAATTCATTACCATTCATTCAATAGAATTAAGTGGTGTTTATCTAAATTTTATTGTGATGTTTTGTATTATTTATTGTGTCTAATGAGGTTGATCAAATTGATTTTGGAGAGTCTACAATATTTGTATCACTAGTTTACTTAAATTTGGTAAGCATGAATTTCTACTAGTTCATTAAATTGATTTAACAACGTATTTGTGTCCTTATGTTTAATCATATCCAATCCTTATGTGTACTTGTATTATTTAGTGTATGTATAGTTGGAGATTAAATTTAGCCAAAAAATAATAAAAACTTGTTTGCCTTAATTTGAAGTGTGTATCAACCTTTTTTTATTGAATCCAAAAAGATAAAGTTTTAGTTTTTTTAAGGAAGAGAATGGCAAGGGACAAGCTAATCAAATGTATCCTTCAGTTTCACCATCTAAGAAGGGAAAGGTGCTCATCCTAGAACTCAACCTAATGTATACAATCTTCCTAAAATTCCATGTGCCCCTCAACTAGTTTAGGAGTGGCATTCAAGCGGTATGCATCATAGTGGCTTACCTTCTAAGTATGGATAGTGACAAAAGGTATATCCTAAACAACTCACCATAGTATACAAACTGGGTAGAATGTCATTAGGTGAAATCCTTTATTTAGATTTCTCTTAGCATCTAGAGGAGCATGTTCTTCATGTTAGTTATAAAACTTCAAAATTTATTAAGACCTTAAAATACACTTCCCTAATGCTCCAAATTATCTTTCATTATTTCTACAACCTTTATCCTCACCTTAATCCTAAGGATACCCATTCATTAAAGAGTTATGAATCGATTCCTTATGGGTATCCCACCATAGTAAAAAAATATATAACTATTACACATTTATTAAATAATTCCTAATCCTTACTCCATCCCTTATCAACAATGAGAGCACTCTTAAGCTCACAAATTCTTGCATTATAAACATCAAGTCTATTTAGAAGGCTGACTAGTACTTCAACCAAGATAGAATGTTGATAAGACCATATGACTATTGAGGCAAATTTTAAAATTTGGCAAGGCATGTCACCAATGATTTTCTTTCCTTGGATTACATGTGCTAAGTAGGATCATGGACCAACAATTTGGAAAGATCGGGGTCAACCTCAAGCTACCTTCCAATATCTCTTGCACTCTTTCAACAAGATTGTGATGGTCAAGAGGAAGGCCACTGATGCCCTAGAGACCAGATTAAGGTTGTAGCTATATTTGGTGGAAGAATAGTAGAACTATGATCTAATGAGATCATTATTCGTGTGGCTAATGAAAAATAAGGAACAAAAAAATTATCTTATCAGTGTTTCCCATATATAACATAGAAAAGAAGATTGAGTGAGGAGGAAACAAACAAATTTATAGGAACCCAACCAATTAAAATCCTATTTTATTTAACTTTTACCCACAATCTTGTATCCCTATGGAATTTTCTACAAGAATATCAAATCTTACAAGGTGGAATTATGTAATGACTAGAGGACCTTCCTAAAGAATATATGTTAGAGTGACCATAAAGAAGGTCTCACATGGTGGAAACACAAGATAGAGGTCAACAACATGACATATAATCGTAGGTAATTTTCCATGGATGATACATGGGAAGATCACTATGGTTGAGCTCACCTTAATCTAGCTTCATACTACATCCCTTAGGAAAAGGGGAAAATTGAAATAGTTGCCTTGTTATAGGAAGAAGAAGAAGCATAATCAAGAACCCCTAGATATGAGGAGACAATGGTTCAGTGGCACCATAGGAATTATTAGCCCAACCATCTATGACATATGTTGGCGATGCTATCCATCTCAACTAGTAACCCATATTAGACAACAACGATATCAAAATTTGATGCATAAAGTAGAAACATCTATAATGTAGTTATTAGGATCAATTTCCACCACAAAAGTGATGGTGGGATAAGTATTGAGTAGCTAGATGGATATAATATAATATAAAATAAAGGGGTAGTTCAACACTTCCACCACATCATTATAGAGACTATTCATAATAAGACAAAGATTCTTCCAAGATTTTGTAGATGGGAATAATGATCTTGAGTGATAAAATAAGATAAATAAGGGGTAAAAGCACAATCCCGTGTCACACTTTATAAAGGAAGCGACCAACAACAAAAAAATTACGAACTCCATCTACATAAAAGTGGTCTTTATGTTTTGAATTTCAAAATGATGTAAACTAATGAAATGTAGAACTTTTGATGAAGTTTATTCCTGTAATTCTTTAGATTTAAAAAAAATTGTTTTCATTACTTTTTTATCAATTTAAGAACATATTTTAGAATGTTGGAAATTTCAGAAAAAGTGACTTCACGAGCCATCAAGAAATAAATTTCATTTCTCCCTATTTTTTTTTTTCTCGAAATAGGAAATTTCAATATCTTGTGCATGAATTTGTTTTTCAAAATTTGATGTATATTTTTCTCGTAATAACGTTTTAAAGTCAAACTTGTCAGAATTCGATAGTTTTCACGGGCCACCAACTATTATCTACTTTTTTAATCATTTTCAAAAAAACAAATTATACCCTTTTGAAGAAGACTCTCTCCTCTTATGCCTCGTATATTTAATTTTTTTAAATTTCTAATCAACCTCTTTTTTAACTTTAACAACATACTTGCATTATTTTAAAAAATAAAATATATTAAAACTAATCAAAAAATTAAAAAAATCATTTTCGGATTCACCACTCTGAGCTCTACAAAAGGGTATTTTTCTTTTAAAAAAACATCATTCTGACTCAATAAATACTTAGCTAAAGTTGAAAGTTATAGAAAATTCTAAAAAAAGTTGAGTTGGCTGCCAACTAGGATGCCGCATAGACAATTTCGGTAGAAACGGTTTCTATAGAAAGGGTTTCGGGCAAAACCCTCGCACATTAAAAAAGCCAATTTTAAACCAGGAAAGGGAAAATTTATTTTTTTGGGATTCAGGTGAAACTTATTTGGCAAACCCTATGTGCCATGTATAGGCCACATGGTTTCGGTCGAAACCTATTCGACGAAACTTTTCTGGCCAAAAATAATTCGCTCGAAACTATTTATTTTGTCAAAAGTGTGACACAACTTTGTATTTTTACCCTAAGCCAACAAAGGTCAGTGAGCCAATAAAGAAGAAAATGAAGATCAAGAAAATGTAAAGGAAGTCAAATAATAAGAACATCTTGAAGAAGGTATATAATAGATGCAACCAATGCAACCGACTACTATAATTATTCCTCCTTCTCCTCACTTTAAAATTATTCCTCCCTCTCATCCTTACCCTACAATGATACCTCCCTCTCCTTCTGATATTCCACATCCCCTACCTTCATCCTCACAAATTCATATCTTGTCTAACTTAGAATTTAGTCTCATTCCCTTTCCATCTTCCTCATATGCATAATTTCCTCCCCCTCCACTCTCTTTGCTACAAGGATATGCATCTATCAATTTATAAGTACCCCTTATAGAAATAATAAATGCAACCCCCCTTCAGTTTCAATATATTATGTAGTTCTAATACCCTTAATACCTTTTACCAACTACCCAAATACCTTAATTCCCATTGGCTATAGGCTATTAGCTTCCCAATTTCTAAGATCCTAACCACCACCTCCCTAGCCCTTTGAGTCCCAAAAATAATCCTCACCCACAAATATCGTGTAGCTCTTCACTCCCTAAATACTCACCCCTTCCACTAATACAAAAAAAATCCCGCCAATGCCCATCTTGTACTCAAGATTACCTAGTTTCCTCATTGTGTGATAGTAATAAGGGAAGTCACCTTATATAACAAATGAGCTAAATTTTGGCTATCACACAATAAAAAAGGATAAAATTAAGATAAAATACGATGAAAATATCACAACAAAGAGGGTGGAAAATAAATAGGACCCAACACATGATGTAAAACACTTTGTGCACTTCACTCCCCTTATGGATAAGGTTGAAGAGAAAATATAGGCCAGTCGCTATTAGATGGAAGTAATCAATGTCACCACCAAAGATGCAAGGTATAAATTCCTATAGGAAGGAGCAAAGGCTATAAATTCCTCTTCAATAATTATGGTGAGAAAGTTTAAAAGAAATATGTTGAGGTGGATGTGAACAAATAGACAATTAAGGGAAAGAAAATAAAATTTAAAGTGCCCATTGTGGTAGAGAAGATAATTGAGGTTGAGAACACATACATTAAGTAGTATAAAAAGTAGCTAATATATGGTTGGACATAACCAATATAAGATAGAATGGACTTGAAAACTATGAAGAGATATATGGTCACTAACAAGGCCATAACCTATGTTGAGAGAGTATCTTGAGACATTAAGGTTCAACTTGCTTAAGAGAAAGATAATGTAGGTGTTGCAACCATGGAAATTAGATCCATTAAATAAAATATGAGTAACTAGGATACCTAATCACCAAGGAAAAATTGAGCAAACATACAAGCTTGCATAAATTATTAAGTGGCTTACGAAGAAAGAAGACAATGTTAAGGCTAAGATAAAGGCATAAAAGGAAAAAATTAAGTAGCTGCAAGTCAAGATTGAGGAACTAAAACTATTAATGGGATCCCTCAAGATCATCAAGGCTCTCAAAATATCCTATCAAAGCAATATTGAATAATATTTAGCATCTTAAATATTGATACTTCAATTCATGGAGTTAAGCAACGCACCTGATGATATGGTTAAAAAGGAGGTCAATTCCAAAGAGGGGACTATTCTCTAATCATGGATGATGTATGTGCCTACATGTTATTAGTTTATACTACTATCCCAACCAATATCATTATAGAAAGAATCACCAATAATATTTTTGATTCCTAAAAGATAAACAATATCCTAAACAAGGACATATTGAACAAAAAGTGCAAGGTGTAATTTGAGGTGGTGGAATGATCCATTCAAGGCATTTGGGACCATGTTCAGTTGATTTCATGTTAGGGATTTTTATAAATATTTAACAATAATAAGAAGATGCTCCCCAAGATCAATTTTATGAGCTCATCACTATTAGAAACCAAGAGGACTATAAATTAGATGGGTTATCCATTATTTTTTCATGGAGGAAATGTTGGCTATCATCAAGCCATTGGATGAATTGGGAACACTCATATAAACAAAGGTTTCTCAAGAACAAGTGATATAATATGAACATACAATTGAGTTGAAGGAATAATACAAGCCTTTTTAAAGGGTCAACCTACCCAAAGACAAATAAAGGGGGTGTGCATGGGTTCTCTCATCCACCTATAAGGTAGGTATCTTTTTGTTATTTTTAAATTTTAAAAAATTGAAATTTTATTATTTGACTCTATGTGCAATAGATATATCTTTTAGGTTTACATTCTTTTACTAGAGAAGCAACCCTTGAGAGTCACCAAATGTGTAGTGAATTATTCAATATAGGTGGTAGTATCATTGTGCATTGATTATGATTGAAGAATAATGCTAAAAAATAGTGGTGAATCACATGTGTTCCCTTAATTTTAAAGTTTTGTTACATTTAATGTGGCATATAAAATGTTTTAAGTGTCAATACACACACATTGTTGGATGTGCTAAGGAAGAATATATATAATGGTTTTCAATACTTTTCTCTATTGTTAATTAAGATCTAGTTAAAAATCCCTACCTTTGGTCCATATCAACTGTTGTGTTCTTGTTTATTGGTCTAATGGTTTAATACATGTCAGTGGGCCCCATTTGTTCTTTTATTGAGGCTCACTAGTTATTTTATGACTAATTTCACATGATGAACTCACAAGATTTCATGAAAATCAAAATGATAATCTCTCTCTCTAGAATAGTGTTTAACTTCAAAAAATATTACAAAATTTTGTATCATAAAATACTTAATAGTATGGTTGTGTGCAAGTAATACTAAATGAAATAGAAATTAAGTTTATGTCAAGGGATAAAAAATTTAATGTGATCTATAACATCTAATGTTGTCTCCAATCAACCAAACTATAATTACAATCACTAAATGGGCTAGGACAAGCTAAATGCGATAAAATGATGACTAAATTGAGCAACACATTAAAAAATTTAAAATTTTCATTAAAATTCTAAGATGTGATGAAGAATTACAAATTAAAGGACTAAGATGTAATTGGGATGGTTTGAGATAGTTCTAAAAAGTGTTTCAAAGTAAAATTTTAATTTATTTATAAATTTTTAGTTGATTTAGACATGTGGCGGCCTTGTAGTGGTGCATTATCTATTTTTGAGTTTTCTAGGTTTTGTTTGTCCCTATGGTCTTGATGACCTATTAACATTTTACTTGTAATAAGTGAGGAGAGGATAGTCATACAATGGAAAACATGTATATAAATGTGTGTCAAGAAAAGTAAGCATGAGGAGATTGATCAATTTCATCTAATTTTGATTGTATCTTGGGATACAGTGAAAAGGGTTGGAAAAGGACTCTATGAGGAAGGTCTACAATTTTTTTTGTTCTTGCACCTACAAATTAGACCTATAAACTCATGCAAAACATAAAGTACAATATTTTAACATAATATGGTGAAATAGAGCACTTATTTAAAGTGATATTTAAATTTTCTAGTATGAATGTCCTAAAAATGGATTAAGGAAGGTCTAACTTTGATTTGGTAAAAATTTAAAGCTAATTTAGGCTTATTTTGGATAAGTGGTGGCCAAATAGAAGGTCAATTGAGTGGAAAATGTGAAGGAAATGATTAGGTTGGATGGCTAAGATGGAGGCCTTATTGATAGTTGACAATTAGTTTTGATTAAGATAAAAATGGGAAGGGTCTATACCCATTAAAAAATGGCCATAAAGGCCAAACAAAATAAGCTCAAAAAAAGTGAGACAACCAAAAAACTAAAAAGCAACTATATAGAAAAGACCAGTAGAGAAACAAAAATGCAGACACAAATATGGACCACCATAAGTCCAAAACCAACTATTGATCACCCAGTAGTCAAAGGCCCTTGATAGCTTGCCATTCATTCACTATAAATTTAAGCTTCTCTTGAAAGGACAAAGCCTTTTGTTTCTTGTTAACATATTTAGTAGCAGGGGAGGTATAACTTTCCACTTTCTTACCTTTCTTTCTATAACTAGACTGAGTGGCATCTGAAATATCATCATTTGTACGCTTACTCTAATAGTTCTTGAGCTCTTGTTGGAACACTTGAATGGTGGCAGTAGGTTCTTCAATGTCTCTTTACTATACTTGACAATCTCCTACAAAATACGAATGGTTTTTTCCTGGTTCCTTTACAGGGTAGCCACCTCTTCTTGAAGTTTGTTTCTCTCCTCAAAGGTCCCAATGATATACTTTAGCTCCTCTTTATATTTTAAAAGCTATCTTTAGCCTAATGAAGTTGGGATGATTTTATTGATCATATTTTGTGAGTACTTTTAGATATAATCTATAAAATGAAGCTTTTCTGACAAAAAAATTGCAAAAATATGGGTTAAAATGGGAGCTTAGCTTAGTAGGCCCATTGTGGGTGTTTAAACATGTCCACATGATAAATAAACACGAATAATATATAATAAAGTAAAGAAACTAACTTTGAAGCACACTCAATCTATTAAACTTTTAAAAGCCCTAGTTTTAGGGTTCTTTGTAATCATGCAAACAAATGAGAATTGGAGATAGGTTTTGGACAATAAACTATATTTTGGTACAAAATTATTTTGGGGGTTGTTAGAGAACTAGTATGGAGTGTATAAATAATATTCTAAAGTATATCTAATGGAGGTTGGCCTTGGATTTAGCTAAGGTATTCAAAAGAGTCGTAAAAGGAGTCTTTAATTATAAAGTGTGATGGGTAGCATGATTAAATGGGAAAATGGTGATCAAAGAGGATGATGTTTTGGACTATTATGTTAAACAACTAGGGCTAAGAGTGAGTTTTGGATTGAAAACCTCTAGAGATAATCTCACTAACCTATGATGGATATAATCTAGCTTAGGGAGACCATTTATGATGAAAATTGATGGGTGAAGGGATGGAAGGGTGGTGAGATGGATGGATAATTAATCCCTACAATTATTAAAAAAAAAAGCCATTTTAATGTAAAATATTTTTTTATAGATTAATACTATACTTGAAAACAAGAAAACTCAATCACTACCTACAAAGAACCTCGATGGAGAATTTCTTGACCGTAATATTAACATTATCATCACTATAGGCTAAATTTGAATCATTCCAAATGATATCTTTCCATCTTGATATATACAAAATTTAAGGCTACCATGTTGGGAGTAATAATAGAGGTTGTGTTATCCAACAAACAGTATAATGTTTATTCCCAAATTTATATAATATTAATTGGACAAGTGTACACTTAGAAATAATTATTTCAATGAAAATTTTGACCACTTAACCATTTGTTGGAAAGGGTAAACGTGGGTTTCTTGGTGTGAATAAATGTCTTGTACCTAGTTAACTCACTCACTAGGGACTTAGGGGACATTTCACATGTTAATTTTACTTAGGTCCTAAGATTCTTTCTAGAAGACTTAGTTGTCATGTCTAACTTTTATCATTTCCTAGGTAGTTATGTAGAGTTATCTTGTATCATACGATTAAGACACAATTTGTCATAATCTTATGACATATTATGTCTCACCTTGACTATATAACCAGGTGGTCTCATATTTAAATCATATATTGAAATTTTTGGGATAATCATTTCCATTGCAATCTTGAGCATTACATATTGATCTCTTTGTGATTTCCATTTGGCCTCTAGATCTTGGGTATCTACATAGCCAACTCTAACATGGTATCAAAGTGGGTTCGGTGCCATTGGATAGCCAATTTTTGAGAGAACTTAGTAGATCTTGAAAATTTGAGTATGCTCTTCTCTTGCATTGTATGATGATCTGAACAATAAAAAAACCTTGAAAGAAATATCAGGTTTTGGGAGGGTTCCTCTTTGTGGCTTTGTATTGGAGGTTCAAATTAGAGTTTGTTGGTGCAAATATGAGCTCAACATTGAGTTCAAGGTGTTAGAGAGAGTTATTTTTTCCTTTTTTTTTTTGTCCAAATCAAACATATGAAGCCAAATACATGAGGGTTTGAATTTGAAGAGTGGTTGCCAAATCCATAAGGTAGCTACAATTTTGGAGCATTATGGGTCAAATTTGACCCTGCCATTGCATCTAGAAGGGCCAAAAACCCTAAGATCAACTATCAAATCATCAAATTTTGAGAAAGTTTCCACCAAGGCAAAAAAAATTGCCTAGGGAGCCATATGGCCCCCTAGGTCACAATAAATACAATCGGGTACAAATCTTGAGAAAAATTAAATGTTTATTTTTTCTGAAAATTATTCAAAAAATTTATAAAGTCAACTATTATTTTTAGAAAAAAAGTCAATTAAAAATAAAAAATATATAGGTTGAGGGTAGAAGTCTACAAACCTGACCCCATACCCTGAAATTGTAAGGTATCGACATGCCACACAGAAGCCACATGGCTTCCCATTGGCCTACAGTAGCCCTTGCCATCAAAGCAGTACCGAATTTCTAAAACTAGCAATAAAACAAAAAACCAATGATGGTTACTAAGAATATTCCATCACCGGTAAAGAGATTTCATTGGCGTTTTCATTTGTAGGAGAATATTCTAAAAGGTGATTGAAAAGATGAAAAGTAGGTGCATCAATATGAAAGGGAATAGGGTTATGATGGACCTATCTTCCTCAACTTGATTAGGAAGTGAGATCCACACAATGAAAGGATTGTCAACCTTAATGTGAGTCAAGTCAAGGTATGAATCTACTTATTTCCTTTTTTTGCAAGGACGAGGGGCCTGATTAAACAACACTTTGGGGATAAATATTAAAAATAGCAAACTAACTCCAAAATGCAACCTATAAAGTGCATCTAATAGATTAAACTCAATTTAGATGGAACTAAAAATCAAAATGCAGATCTAATAAAGGGAAAATGATGTGTACCAATCACCAAATGTGCTTTTTCAAAGATAACTAAGGACTCATTTTCCGTATGGTGAATGGGTCGTGGCTAGGGCTCTATAAAAATGATTTCTATGTTCTCTTCTACTGTGTCTACACTCCCAAATCCTTGATTTTCATAGTCAGACAACCGGAAATAAATCCTATAAGCGAGTTTCCATGAAATTACAAAAATGATGACAACAAATTCAACTTTGACAACTTTATAATTTTGTTGTTTAAGAGATCTTCCACCTAAAATCCACAAACACAAATCAAGAGGGAAAAATGTAATGGGGTTTTCCTTGGTCAAACCCCGTTTTAGTAATTAAACCTTGAAATGAAACAATTAAACATGAAGGAGTGATGAATGAATAAAGTAATTTCACAACTCACCAAACCCTTGTATGAACCTTAGAATGTAGATCTGCAACTAGCATGAAATAGCTTCAATGGATGTGGATCTTGATCTTGAAACTTGATTTGAAACAATTCCTTTGAATGCTTGAATGGATCTTGAACACTACATCAACATATTAGCTCTAATAACATGCATGATGCAAGAAGACTTTGACATGACAATGGATCTTGATTGCTACAATAATTCTTCAAACAATTTGCCCTTGAATGCCTTGAAAATACTGTTGATAATGCTCACTTGAATTATCTTAGCTTTTCTTGAAAAACTTAGGATCAAATTGCTCATAAAATTTGGTAGGTGAAACATAGTGAAATGGCCTCTTATTTATAGGCATGTTAATATTAATTCCTGAAATTCAAATAACAGAAGTTGACATGTGAATATAGATTTAAAATCATTAAAATACCGCCAAAAACATAATTTGAATTTAGGTCCTAAACCTAAGTGAGGACCCATTCGCCCATGGGAGAATGGGTCCTAGGTCACTTACCTAGGACACACATTGCTCAATGAGGTGTTATGTTATGGCATTAATGAATGTTAGGTTTTCCTCTTCAAAAAATGCAATTAATTAATCTTGGATTTGAATTAAAGGGGTCAATTAAGGAAAATTAACCTTAATTAATTAATAAAGCCCTAGATAAGTGTGAAAGTGTAAAGGTACACCGTACAACACCACAAATAAGGCACGATTAAGTCCATTTTATTTAATAGGGCCCTAAACTTAATGCGAATATGTAATATACACATTACAACACTAAATTAAGGCATATTTTAGTTTTTTTTTATTAATATTCCCCAAATTAAGTGTGAAAAGGGATACTTTTTACTACACTACATTCAACCCCCACTTTAGTGAGAGTATGACCCCATGTCAAACTTACACTAAAGTAGACATTCAAGACATATATGTATGCAACAATGACAAAGATACTCAATCATACAACATCAAAGTCTAGAAGAAAGGGAGTTGGATCAAGCTTTGACTATTTGTCCAACTCAATGTTGATCAAGTCTCGATTGTTTGTCCAATACGTTCATAAGCAGAACTTGATGTCCACTATGCAAACAAAAAATACACTCACACAGGCTAATGGAACCTCAAGCCATCCACTAGGTGAGCCCCCAATAGGTGGAAAATGAGAGAATATTATTAGGCTCCCATACCATATCAAAGCTATCCTTCTGACAACTTCAATAAGACACCACAATATGAAACTTTGAGCTTCACAAGGCCTAAAAAGATGTGTTATGCTAAGCACTCATGAACATGGGCAAGGCTCTAGTAGCAAGCAAGGCGTGTTATGGTTGGTGGCCTTGAATTCAGGGGTTTGATCTTTACAAGGTTAACAAGTTATATTATGCTAAATACTTATGAACATTGTATATATAGGGGTTTGTTCAAAGGGATCTTGCTTAATTCGTGTAAGGTCTCTTCTTAGGGATCATCGTACCTAATGTCTCAAAGAGAGGACAAGTATAGATTAAGAGAATCACAACTTAAGGAATGCAACGTGTAGCATCACCACTAAGAGGAAAGTCGTACACTAAGAAATATCACACTCTCAGAGGACATAAATCCTAATGACACCACCAAGAAAAGGATGCATCACAAGAATAAAAAAAATCACACAATGAAACATGAGTTTCAATGTATGCCCCCACTTTAAATAAATTGCTAACACCATTGTTGTGAGCAATAGCTTTAAATTAGCAAATATTCAATGCTAACCATAAGAAAGACATGAGAGCTTATTTGAAAAGCCAAGTCATATGTTCCTGAATGAAACTACATCATGCAAGGGGAAGGGGTTGCCCCCAAAAACACGTAAGGGATCTATGGATTCAGGGTCAGTATATCTTTGCTACAATGTGGTTGTAGAGCTTAGAAATGTCATCATTCTCCAAATACTCACATAATAGGAAAAATGACACATAAAGAGTGAAAACAAAGAAAAATATTTTGGGTCAACATGAAAGAGACCTAAATGTATCGATGCCTTGCATCATCCCCAAAATGAAAACACAAGACAAAAGAAAAGATAAATGTTTATGACATAGAGAAGAATGTAGATACAAAAAGAGGAATACACATAAAGAGAGATACATCAAACAAAACATTACAGGGGATCACATTACACACATTCAATCACACAAAGAAACATGCAAAATAAAATAAAGCAAAATAATAGTAAGGTACATGCGAGTCAACCTGTAGTAGGTTGTCTGCATTCCAATCTTGTTCAGTGTATGTGAAAGGAGAACTATCCAAAGGGATAACATCAAGTGTCGAACTAGGACAATCACAAAGTTCAACATTCTTATTAGGAGGATCATATTTTAAGCTTATAGAATAGGAAAACATTAGATTTATCTCATTATACACTTCCTCATCAATCTTAGCAATTTCAATGTCATCATCCAGATTAATCACAATGAGAGGTCTGATGAAAATATCCATAGAAGTTTGCTTATGTTGCGATGAGGGAGGAGAGGAATCATGCCTTGCTGGAGACAAGTTTGGATTTTGATTTTCTATGTTGTTCTTTTCTTCTTTTGCTTGTAATGAATGAGTAATAACACGTCATCTACGTCTATGCTCTATACCATTACTATTTATTTTCATATGGTTTTCAAGTTGTATTTGTGTAGGGGCTATTTTATCAACCATAGGTTTCTTTTTTTCCCTTAAGGGAGGAACAAAAGGAATCATGGGAGGTTGTTCAACCACTTTCTCTTTAGCTTTGTAAACTTGTTTGACTTTAGGAGGCACAACAAGATTTTTTTGGTTATCTCGTGGTCTCTTATATGAAATGGGTGAAGGATTTGTCATAGGCTGATCTTGTTTACTTGGAAGGGCTTTAGGTTCAATCGTAGTCTCATCAAGGATGGGTGGCTCAATCACGGGTTGAGGTATATTACTAAGGGATAATTTTTCTATGTGCTTTGCTTTAAAATTTTGATAGGATTTGAAAAATAAGTCATCGCGGGGTCTAATAGGTTCAATAGGCTCATGCCAAAAGAAATCCAATGAAAATTTCTCATGGGAAGACACAAGATTAAAGCCACTATGATGCACTATAAATATCTCATTGCCAAATGGAAACTTTAAACATTTATGCACAACCGACGGGATGACATTCGTGGAGCAAAGCCATGGATAACCTAACTTCACATGAAATTGGTCTAATGATGAGATGATGTTGAATGAGATATTTAATGTTTTCGATCCAACCTTTAGAGGGAGATTTATCGAGCCAATCGTAGGGAAAGAAAAACCATTATGCATTTTGATCCATGCTTTCAGTTTTTCATATGTATCTTGATAGAGTTCATGCATAAATAGGAATTCTTCAGTGATCACGTTCTCTACATAGACGAGATCAATTAATATCCCATTAGTAGGCTTGTCAGTAATTCTTCCAGCTATGTAAAGAGGACCATCGGGTGCATGTTTAAGTATGTCTTGATGTGAGAAAGAAATGTCAAGCAACATTTTAGTCAGGCCCTTATGAGGTTTAGCATCAAAAAATACAATCGCACTATCCGTAAGGTGGGTATTCATGTTTTTATTAGTTGTGTCAACATTCATCGCATCATTCTTTATGTTAGTAGCTTTGACAAAGGAGATATTATGATTAGGCATAGGATTGGTAAAGATTTGCAAATTTTGAGTAGGAGGAGCCACAAACTTATTACCTTGATCATTATCACCTCCAATTAGGATATGATTAGAATCAATGAGGTCTTGCACAAGATGTTTAAGACACTTACAATGTTCCATATCGTGTCCATTTTGTCGATGAAAATGGCAATAGGCATTTGATCTATAATTGGGAGGTAAAGTCTTAGTAGGATTAGAATATCTAACAAGAGACAAGGAAATAAAATTCTTCTCTAAGAGTCGCAACCTTGTATTATGAAGGGTATCAGGTAGAGGTGTGAATTGCCTATTTCTCTCTGCAAAGGTTTATGGTTTTGTAATTTTTATATCAGCCACTTGGGTGTTAACATTTTGATTAGATTGAGGGGGATTAATTTGTAGAAAGCCCTTATTTTGTTTCTTGAAAGGTTGGTAATTTTTTTGAGGTGTAGATTTAGCCTTTTCAGAATGGTTAGAAGGAGTTTTTACTTCACGACTACTAATTGAATTTTGGTAATCACAAAGGGATTTACACAACTATGTGAAGGAAGGAAATCGCATCATATCAAGCTTCATTTGAATTTTGTCTTGAAAATTGAAAATAAACATTCTTTGAAGGTAGGAATCAAGAATCTTAATGTTTATCTATGAATAAATCATTTGGTATCGTGCTATAAAATCAATGACCTTTTCACCATCCTTTTGTTTACATGTCATCAAATCAGCTAGGGTCATCTTAGTATTGATGTGCATTTGGAAGTGGTTGTAAAAGGCATCAATAAGTTCATTGAATGAAAAAATTGAATTATTTGGTAAGGATCAAAACCACTCTAAAGTAACATCTTTCAAGGATCTGGGGAATAACTTAGCCAAGAGTTTATCTTCAAAAATGAAGTCACTACATAGGGTGGTGTAAGCGGAAACATGGCTAACAGGACCTCTTTTCCCACCATATTTCTCAAATCTAGGAACCTCTATACCTTGTGGCATTTATGTTCTCAGTATCTTCAAGGATAAGAGATTAGTTTTGATGTATTGTGCAGGTTGGCCATAGTTATTTTGGTTTAAGGTGGTGATTTTTTGTTGAAGGGATGACATGCTTTGCAAAGGTGTGTTAAGGACAAAATCATTGTTGGTATTTTGAGATGGAGGTGAATAAGGTGGAGTAGTGTATGTTTGTGAAGGACAAGTGAATTGTAAATTTTTAAGGGGGGATGGTTGAGAAGATATGAGATTTGAATGGACAAATGTGGAGGGATTCCCAGTGGAAATACCTACAGAAGTGTTGGCATTACTAGTAGGTTGAATGGTTGTGGTAACATGGGTACTAGTGTGTGTAGGAATAAAGGTGAGGGTTGTGGAAGGAGGAATTGAATTTCCACCTTGGTTTTGAGTATACCCCAACTTGAGCACAACTAGTCAATGTAGGGCTATTCTTACCAACAATATGAGCTAGACTTTGCACAATCTCTATTCCATGTTCAATTTCAAGCATTTTCCTTACGTTATCTAAAGTAGGGATGGAACTCCTATCAATGTTTTTAGTATTCACAAAGTCTTACAATTTTTATATTTCTTCATCCATCCTTCTTATGTTTTCTTATGAGATATGAGAAACATCATGCACATTGTTTGTACGTAGGGAAGTCATTGGAAATGAGGTATGAAGGCTATGATCCATAGAGGGTTGATTATCAATACTATTAGTAAAAGAGTTGGAGAACCCAAGATCCACGATAAATGGTGTATCGCGGGATGACATGAGTCTCGAAAAATGTCTCACAACAATATTGCTAATAGGACACCAAGTTGTAAAGCTCATACAAGTTTCACAAACTTAATGCAAACCCAAAATGGAAAGAGGGTGAAATGCAATGCAATAACTTAGAATGCAACTATGTAAATACAATTTTTAGATTCTAAATAAGGTAATTTTTTGATTACAAAATGCAAAAACCAAAAAATGATGTCTTGTAAATGCAATTTTGAAATCACACAATGCACTAAATTTATCAAATGAAGCTAAATATTATCAATTCTAAGTAACATTTTTTTTGCAAACTGAAACAAAAAACTGAAAACAACAAAATATAATACATAAACAAATGTTTTAATGCCTAGAAAATTATGAAATGTCCCTGATTAGGGACTCATTCGCCCAGGGGCGTGTGGGTCCTAGGTTAGGATTTTTAATTTTTTTTTGCAGATTTATAAGATGATTCTAATGGTTTCCAGATTCTGATAAGAAATAGTAAGTTACAGTTTGAATTTTCTATGAAATTAAGGTTGAATACAAGTGCAAAATATGAGAAAAATGACAAACTAGGAGACCTAATTTGATATGCAATTTTTTTTTTTTCAAATGCAAATGAATGATGATGCAATGCTATGTAAATGATTTGCAAAATGACTATTTTTTTTTGGATTTTCTAGATTTAAAGAATGAAAAGCTACAATCCTAAAACCCTTAAATGAAATGAAAACTAATGCAAGCTAAACAACCCTAAACGAGACTCAATTCAATTCAATGAATGCAAGATCTAAATCTAGGGTGAAAGTGGACTCCAAAATCAGAAAAATGCAATGATCAAAGTCAGGTTCACCAAAATAAAAAGAAGAAAAATAAGTGCGTCAATATGATAGGGAATAGAGTTATGATGGACCTATCTTCCTCAATTTCATTAGGAAATGAGATTCACACAATGAAAGGACTATCAACCTTAAGGTGAGTCAAGTCAAGGTGTGAATCTACTGATTTCATTTTTTTGCAAGGACGAGGGTCTTGATTAAAAAACACTTTGGGGAGAAAGATTAAAAATAGCAAACTAACTCTAAAATGCAACCTATAAAGTGCATCTAATAGATTAAGCTCAATTTTGATGGAACCAAAAATGAAAATGCGGATCTAAGAAAGGGAAAATGATGTGTACCAGTTACCAAAAGTGTTTTCTCAAAGCTAAGGACTCATTCAACCTATGGTGAATGGGTCCTAGCTAGGGCTTTGTAAAAATGGTTTATGGGTTCTCTTCTACTGTGTCTGCACTCCCAAATCCTTGATTTTTAGAGTCGAGCATTCAAAAATAAATCTTGTAGGTGAGTTTTTGTGAAATTGCAACAATGATGACAACAAAGGCAACTTTGAAAACTTTGCAATTTTACTCTTGAAGAGATCTTCCACCTAAAATCCGTAAACACAAATCAAGAGGGAAAAATGTTTTGTTGTTGGTGAATGGGTGTTTACCTTGGCCAAACCCCATTTTGGTAATTAAACCTTGAAATGAAACAATGAAACATGAAGGAGTGATGAATGAACAAAGTAATGCCACAACTCACCAAACCCTTGTATGAACCTTGAAATGTAGATCTGCAACTAGCATGAAATGGATTCAATGGATGTGGATCTTGATCTTGAAACTTGATTTGAAATAATTCCTTTGAGTTCTTGAATGGATCTTGAACACTACATCAACATATTAGCTCAAATAACATGCATTATGCAAGAAGACTTTGACATGATGATTGATCTTGATTCCTACAATAATTCTTCAACAAATCCACCATTGAATGCCTTTAAAATGCTCACTTGAATGTTCTTAGCTTGCTTGAAAACCTTAGGATCAACTTGCTTATAAAATTTACTAGGTGAAACGTAGTGAAATGAACTCTTATTTATAGGTATGTTAACATTAGTTCCTAAAATTCAAATAACACAAGCCAACATGTGAATATAGATTTGAAATCATTAAAATACCACCAAAAACATAATTTGAATTTAGGTCCTAGGCCTAAGTGAGGACCTATTCGCCCATGGGCAAATGGGTCCTAGGTCACTTACCTAAGACACACATTGCTCAATGAGAAGTGTTATGTTATGGCAATAACGAATGTCGAGTTTTCCTCTTCGGAAAATGCAATTAATTAGACTTGGATTTGAATTAAAGGGGCCAATTAAGGAAAATTAATCTGAATTAATTAATAAAGCCCTAGAAAAGTGTGAAAGTGTAAACATACACTTTACAACACCACAAATAAGGCAGAATTAAGTCCATTTTATTTAATGGGACCTTAAACTTAATGTGAATATGTAAAATACACATTACAACACAAAATTAAGGCATAATTTTGTTTATTTTATTATTAATATTCCCTAAATTAAGTGTGAAAAAGGGATACTTTTTCCTACACTATAGTGGCCAATAAATTGGTGAAAAGAATATACTGGCAAACAAAGCATATATATATCAGCAAGATATTGAGAATATTTTGATGAAAGGGAAATTTCGACGTGATGACCATTTGGCCGTCAAATTTTACCCCATGCAGGTGCATGACGATCATTTGGCCATTAAATTTAGCTTAGAAAATCGATGATGTTAGCACCTTTTTTTGAAATTTTTTGACCCCTCATGGATTGAATTTTTAGTTTTGTAGTCCAACTTTGAAGGCCCATAACTTGGTCATTCTGTCTCCTTTTTTCAAACAATTTTTTTTGGTTTGGGCTAAATTTTTACGTTCTACATAGTGGTGCAATCAGATTTTGATTCTGGTACCCGATTTTTCCAAAGATTACAAATTCTCACAAGTGTTGTTGCATC
Organism: Sequoiadendron giganteum; assembly: GCA_007115665.2. NCBI lineage: Eukaryota > Viridiplantae > Streptophyta > Pinopsida > Cupressales > Cupressaceae > Sequoiadendron > Sequoiadendron giganteum. Next base: position 422,473,545 of record CM021101.1, on the reverse strand, counting down.
GTTCTCATTTTGGGAACTTCCAAAGCTCCGTTCTAACTCCTACAGTAACATTTTTGAGTGATTTTTTTAAAAAGTGCATATTTTTTATGTACTTGCAGTGGTGTGATCAGATTGATCTCATTTTATGTAAATTTTTTAATATAATCTTGTGGCCTTTTTTGGCATCTGTAAACACTAAGATCAAGTCTAGTTTGTTATTTTTGGCATCTAGCATCTATAAATACACTAAATATAAAGTGCCAAATCATATTGTTGGAGGGTTTATTTTTTGAGTGATTTGGGGGGGTCTTTTGGTGTATTCTTTTGATCTATTTGCTTGTGCTCTTCTTTTTAATGGATCATTCTAAGGTTCCTTTGCTCACATCATATAATTATTCACCATGGCATCAAAATGAATGGAGTATTCTAATGACTGAGGGTCACTCTCTATATGTTGAAAATAAGGTACCTAAACTTATAGATGCAGACAAAAAGATAAAATGGATGATTGAACATACTAAAGCTCTTGGATGTCTTTGTAGACTAGTTTCTCAATATTTATTATTTCAGATTGAATCATGTAAGAATTCTCATGAAGCTTGGAACAAATTTAAAAAATTGTATGTTACTATAGATGAAGTAAGAGGCTATCAAATTGATAATAAACTGGTGATCCTTCAATCCTAAGAACTTTGATAACATACAAGACTACATCACTAAGGTTAATGATCTAAGAGAGTAATGTAAAGCATGTGGAATTGATAAGGACATTTATCTAGTCTACAATGCAATGAACAAACTTGGTCCTAATTATGCTTATTTTGTTTCTAGATTTCATACTCATAGGTTTACTATGGGGTTTGCATATATTACACCTTCATTTGCATAATTTTTTGAGATGTTAGTACATGAGCAACAAAAACTTATCTCAATGGGTCTCATCAAGTCAGCCAAATCTTAGGAATTGTTGGCTAGTCAGGTGAAAGAATCAGAACATACCAATAAGAAACAAAAGAAAGCAACAAATAATCCATATTCAGATCAAGCACAAAATAAATCCTCTTACAAAGAGAAACTATTTAAGAAGGAGAAGTCTACTTGTTCAAATTACAAGAAGCTTGGAAATGATGAATATTCTTGTTATAAGAAGGATATTGATGAGTTGAAACGTCTTCTAATAAAGAATCAGATTGATTTGCCTTCTAGAATGTTTGAGTCATCTACTTCTTATTCTTCTTCTTCTTCAAAATAGTCTAAAATGGACAAAGTTCATGCTAGTTTGGATTCTACATCAGGAACTAAAGGGAAAGCTCTTTGTGCTATTATAGGTCTTGGATCAAGAAGATGGCTTCTAGATTTGGGAGCATCTCATCATATGTCATATTTACAGTTTGTATTCTCTTCTTTTGAGACTTGTGTTATGTCTCCTATTTTGATGGGAAATAATACATACATGAGTGTAATTGGGAAGGGATCTATTGATATTAGGGAGGGCACTTTCAATGATGTTTTGTGTGTACCTCATTTGTCAAACAATTTTCTTTCCATATATCAGATTACACATAGTGGAGATGGGAAGACTAAGGAATTCACTCATGATTCAATTATCATTAGAGACTTGGAAAGTAGAGAGATTATTGCTACTAGGATGGTTGATCATTCATCTCAATTGTATGCCTTTGCAGATTTTTCTTATGATGATGACATTATTCCTTCAATTTTTGATCACACTTCTAGTGTGAACCATGATTTTGAGGAGACTTTTGGCTACTTGAACTTGGGAGTTCTCACATTGAATCCCATTCTTGATCCTTAAATTTCATCTCCTCCATCTACTGTTGCATTTGATGATGCTTGTGTTGCTATAGATATGGCTTCTAATGATTCTGTACAACAAGATCTTCATCATCTTCCAACTACATCTACTTGGGATGCATACTTGACAAACATTGGTGGTTGTTTTTTGAGTTGCATATTTCAGATTTGGGAGACATCATTGATTGCATTCATCTTATCATTGATGAAGATTGTACTTCTATAGTTGTTGCAAGGGAACACTTTGATACTCTTGTTCATTCTCTACATGATCATTCTTTATTGTTTGGCGTGAGTGTGGATACTTTTGGACAATATTTGGAGGAGGCTTCTTTGTCTTTAGAGGAGGCATATTTGTCTTTGGATTGTGTTCTACATTCATCTCTACTAGATTTTGGATTGACATCTTCTGTTGTGTGGCCTAGAACACCTATTTGGAGTGTACCAATTTTCAGCGTCGACATGGAGACTCTTGAGTGTAGTTTGAATAGATACATCATCTATCATTCTTCTTCCCACATTTTCCTTTCACGAATGGGAAGACATCTTGTAGATCATCTTGGTTTTGTTTCTTCTTAAGGGGAGGAACGTTCTTCGATGAGATTGGACCATCTTCAACATTCAATGTTGATCTTCTACCATTGTAGGAGAATCACCATTTGGGGGGTTGCATGGTCTCTCTTCTTCTTCTCTCTTATGGGGGGGTATTTTTCCTCGTATGTGGTTTTGGCCTTCTCAATGTTCATTGAGAGAACTTTGTTTTTTATCTCTCTTTTAGGGAGGAGTTTTTTCCCATTTGGTTTTCTCCTTTTCTCCATTTGTGAGAGATAGTTTTTTCATTTGTACATGGGTACCTAACATGGCCTAGTAGTCAAGACCCATTTGCATCTTTACATCATTTTCATAATAATCTATTCCATAATTTCCACTTAAGGGGGGGGGGGGTGGCTATTGGTGTGAATAAATGTCTTGTACCTAGTTAATTCACTCGCTAGGAACTTAGGGGACATATTCACATGCTAAGTTTACTTAGGTCCTAAGATTATTTCTAGAATACTTAGTTGTCATGTCTAGATTTTATCATTTCTTAGTTAGTTGTGTAAAGTTGTCTTATATCATAAGATTAAGACACTTGTCATACTCTTATGACACCTTATGTCTCACCTTGGCTATATAACTAGGTGGTCTCATATGTAAATCATATATTAAACTTTCAGGTGTAATCAATTCTATTGCATATTGATCTCTTTGTGCTTTCTATTTGGCCTCTAGATCTTAGGTATCTACATAGCCAAATCTAATAGGGTTCACATGGAAAATATTAGTAGTGGAAAAATATTGGGTAAAACATGGATAAAAGCATCAACAATATAGGAAACATAAAGGGGAATATTAGGACAAGGGGTGGGACCAATAACTAATTAAAAGTACCACTTAGGAAGCATGAATAGGGGAAAGACAACATGGGAAAGAGGAAAACGTATGGCTAGGAGACAACATAAGTTAGGGAAAAAGGCTAAACAATGTAACAAAATACACACAAGGGCTAACATGGTTAAAATTTTGAAAAACATGTGGTAAGGTGTTGGCAAGAGATACTGCTAATATCATTTGGTGCTGTCATTGATGGAAACCCTAATCGATGATTGGATACACACATCATCATTTGATTGTACCAACAGATAGATTGAAGACAGTCAAGGAAGAAAAGGGCGTCCGACAGTTTTGTGTTCATTGATCCTTATGGAGATTTTTTGTTATTATTTTGTGTTTTGCATCTCAGGGAATGTTGTTTGGTGTATGATCTCTTCTTCTATTGAATCTTAGTGGCTCGTATTGATCCGTGTGTGAGTTAGAAGATTCAGTTGATTAATTTCCTATTTATCAGTGCATGGAAGTCGACTTCATGGATATAACATGTCATAGATGTTTGGGAAGTAATTATTCAAGTGTGTTTGTGTTTGATCATCTTTGTTTGGGTCCTAGCTAAGTCGTGGCCAACCATTGTGGATGTGCATTATACATTACTCATGTTTTGGGCCGACAGTTGTAAATAATTTTGTGTTCTATTGATGTCGACATATTGCGATAACATTCTTGGTCACAAATATATATAAGTGATTGATCATATCATTTTGATATATGAACAAGGTGTGTTGATGCAAATTGTGAATATCAGATGTGCAAAAGAGTGATTATGCATAGTTTTACTTATGCATTAAGGATTTTGTGATGCGAGTTTGAGCATAGCAGAGTAGAAGTGCCGAATCAGTCAGAAGATAAAAGATTGATTGTTGAGCCTAACTGGAATTGTAATCAAGCATATGTAGATGCTAATTTCTCAGTTCAAATCCCTTAGATGGTTTTAATCTAAATATTTATGTAAGAAAATGTGTCTTCTTTGATAAGTGAGCTCTAGGAAGTGTGCCTGAATGCAAGTGCATTCCCCATATTGTAAACTTGATTTTGAGTATACTCAGATCATATCGTGGATTGGCCATCCACTGTGGTTTTTCCCCTAACAAGGTTTCCACGTAAAAATCCTTGCGTTATGGTGTTGTGATTGTTTTCTTCATGTTCATGCATTTTGGTTGAATGTTACTAGTGCTTTGAAGATAAAGATTAATAAAGTTATTTTTTGCACAACACTAATTCACCCCCCCTCTCAGCGTGGCTTATTTCCAACATAAGGTATACAAATACTATTATCATATTTTTTCCTCACTTTAGTAGGATTACAACTAATCAAAGAGGAAGTTTAATAAAGTAAAGAACACAATGATAATAATTAATAAATGTGAAGTTTACATGGATATAAAAATAGAGATATTGGTAAGTTTGCTTGATCATCAATTATTTTTTGTACTAGTTCATGTACTTATTACCACAAAGTAGTCAAGGTGAAAGTAGCCACTATACACTTAAAAAAAGAAAACTAATTTACACAAATATAAACAAATAAAAAAGGATGACTAGTTTTTGAGGCTATAATAGAATTCAAAGGTGAAAAACCCATGTTATTATAAAAGAAAGTGCAATATAGTGGATGTATAATGTGGATTGTTTGAAGTTTCCAACTCAATGCTTTTGGTGAAAGGAATCTGTGGAGATCTTATCCCTAAAGAATATGAGGAAAATATGATAGTTATTGATTAATAGCAATTGAATTTTGGATGTTTTGGAAACACGATCAAGTGGGAATATTCAGATAGAAATGGTAACTGAAAAATGGGGGTAGGGTAGGCCAATAAGGAAAAGTGCTAGACAACAATTAGATTTTGGTTTTTGAATGATTGATGTGGCATTTTTGGTGGGAGCCAAATTTTTTTAAAAATTTGGTGGGAGCAACCCTATTTGTAAAATTTGGTAAGAGCCACCCTTGGTGGAAAGTTGATGTGATTAATGTTGTTGATTAATTAATTGACTAAGATAGGCTTGGATTCATTGTGGATTTGGACCTAGTTGCTTGGTTGAAGGGGAAAGCTATAGTGAGCTTGATGAAAGATATATACCCCCTTATGTTGATTGGTCAAAGAGCATAACATGGAAGATACAATAAACATAAGGTAAAATAGAGTTGATGTTTGATGTTTTGATGATTGTTTCAATTTATATTTTTGACTTTTTATTGAATTTTGTTGTTGCATATTCGTTATGTTATTTTATTTTTGAAATCAAGTCTTGGTCAAGCTTAAAGGAGGATCATAACATAATCTAATTCTCATGCATCCAATTGATTGTGTAATAAAGTGATGAGCAAGAGGACATAGAGGTCATTTCCCCAAGACTGGTCAAAAGGTGATGCATAAATGATAAAGGACCACAAAGAAATGAGGATTTAGGTTTTATTTGATTGGATTTATTAGAGGACATGATAATGGTTAAGCTCAATATGATAGGTAGAAGATAGGGATTACTAGAATTGGTGGATACAAGATGATGAGGCTCAAGGTGGGGTCATACAGTTTTTCCCCAATAGGGTGGTTCAAGGATGAACCACTAAAATATCAAAGGATGTTGCAATAATAACACTATAAAAATGGAACTTTGGTCAACAAAGGTCTCAAAAAGGTGATAGGAGAAAAGGGTAACAATATAGATGATGGAGGATCAATTGAAAATCATGGTTAGATCCAAGATGCATGCCATAGGATCACAAAAAAAATTTGATGAAAGATATTCAATATTATGCAAGAGATAAAAAAGGGAAAAGGGGACACGAAATTTGATGTTTGTGCATCATTTATATGTATTGCCATAGTTTTTAGATATTTCTAGGCTCATACACATAGATAGGAATTTGGTTGTTATAACCTTTTAATAATACGAGCCAACAAATAAAACTAAACCTATCTGTTTTTAGCTTGTATCTAGGATATTAGGGTCAATTTAGGAGCGGTTGTTTTGATTTTTCTAAATAAACCTTTTATTAATAGTTTTTATAAGTCAATGAATAAAAGTAAACCTATTTTTTTTTAGCTTGTATCTAGGAAGTTAGAGTTAGTTTAGGAGTGGTTTTGATTTTGATAAATAAAATAATATCTGGATGAGTCTATCTTGGGCTTGAGTCATCTTATTTTTGATGTCTAAAAGAAAGCCTTGTATTGAGAATTAGAATGAGGAGAATTATCCGTACAAAAAAAAAGGAAAACCCTAGTCTTAGTAGAATTCTCATAACTTTCTCATTTCTCAACAAAATTGAGAAATTCAATTTTTTTTGGAAATTTACAAACAAGTAGAATAAAACCAAAAAATATTCTCGAAAAATAGTTTTTATGAGTATGTTGATATATGCAAAAAGGTGATAGGTTTTGTAGAGTATTATACATAATATTTCAAGACTTCTAATTACAATCATGAATTAAAATTGATGTTAGTAAGTTTTATGTATTGAGATTTAACATGCTTTGCATATCTAAGGATCTATTTTTCAGATAATCTATTGATCACAAAAAGAAGAATTAATTTGGTCCTCTTATTAATTAAAATTTTCATATGAGTAGCAAATTGTTCCTTAGTCTTATATTAAAAATCATAATTGATGAGTCACATCTCCTAATCTAGTTTAGAGTTATTCTCAATAGTATTAATGCATAATAGTGATTGAATAGTGGACCACCATTCTCTAATTATAAAAGTGGTATGTGGTTCAACACACAAAATAAAGAATATTGAAACAAAGAGGGTGAAAAGTAACAAAAAGGTGACAAAGGTGGATGAGAAATAAGAAGGAAAATGGCAAAAATAAGGGATAAAGACAAACGAAAAAACAAGTAATGCAAGGGGGACACGGGAAAATGGTGAAAATAATGAACAAAGGAAAAAAGGAAAGGCAAGCAACAAGTAACAAAAAAGGAAGGAAATGTAACCTCATAAAAATAAAAAAACATTTTTATATAAATCAATCAATGGCATGGTTGTGTGCAAGCAATGTAAAATAAAATGAAAATCAAATTTATATTGAGGGAAATATAATATATGAAATATAATGATATATCCAACCAACCAAAGTCTAATTACAACTACTAAATGAGATGGGACAAGCTAAGTGTGATTGATTAATGGCTAAATTGAATAGTGTGTGTAAAAAGTAGGATTTTGTCATTAAAAATATAATGTAATGAAAAAATACAAATTAAAGATTCAATATTTACTTGGGATGATTTGGGTTGGTTATAGAAAGTGTTATAAACTAGATTCTATAATACTAGTGAATTTCAAGCTAATTTAGGTATGTGATAGCCAATTGGATGATTGACAAGAAGACCTTGTAACCCTTGGGTGGCCTTGCACTAGTACACTATCTACTTTTGAGCTTTCTAGGTTTTGTTCTTCTTCTTTTTCCTTGACAACAATCAAATTTTTAATTCAACTGTGAGTAGAGGGTAGTTAATTAGTAGAAAACATGTTGATAAATGTATGCCAAGAAAAGTAAGCATGAGGAGAAGAGTCAGTTCACCTAATTTTGATAGAATCTTGTCACTGATCAAAAGGGTTTGTGAAGGAATCTATAAGGAAGGTTTGTTGAATTTTTTTATGCTTGTACCTACAAGTTAGACCTAGGAACCCATGTAAAGCATAAAGTACCACATTTTCATATAAAATGGTGAAATAAGGCACTTATACCTAGTAAATTTGAGGATTTTTAGCATGAATGGAGTAAAAATGGATTGTGTTAGATCTAACACTAATTTGATGAAAATAAAACCTAATTTGGGCCTATTTTGGGGAAATTGGTAGCCAAATTGAAGGCTAACTAAGTGACCAAGGTGAATGGGATGGCTAGTTGGGTGGTCATAATTGATGCCTTATTATTAGTGGATGACCAATTATTGGTAACAATTGAGAAGATAATATTTATATTTTTAGAAATATCCCTTTATTGTGGTGAATTTGAGATGGTGAATGATATTCTATAATTTTTTTAGAGATAACCAACAAAATAAAGCTTTTATGATAGAAAACTTGCAAAACCTAGGTTAAAAGGGGAGTCTTCCAACCCCTTTATGGTTGTTCAAACATGGATCCACCTAGTATATAAATATTAATATAATATAATAATTTTTTTTAAATGCCTAAATTAATTTTGAAACACTTTCAATCCATTAAACATTCAAAAAGCCTAGTTGTAGGCTTCTTGGGAACTATGGAAATAAGTGAGGGTGTGGGAAATGTTTTGGATAGAAAAATAAGTTTCGATGCAAACTTATTTTGGAGTTTGTTATAAGACTATTATGAGGTGTAGAAACAATACAATAAAGTATCTCTAATTGAGGTAGGACTTGGTTTTTAATAGGGCCTTTGAAAGAGTCACAAAATGAGTGACAAGTAGCATGGATAAATACAAATGGGATTTAGTGATTTAAGAGGGATTGAAGGGGATGATGAAATTGACTATTATCTTGAATCACTAAGTTTGAAAGTAAGTTTTGGACTAAAAATATTTATATTTGAGCTCACTAACCTAGGATGGATGGAATCTAACTCAGGGGCCCATTTATAGTGAAAAATAATTATAAATTGAATAAAAATAAATGGGTGAAGGAATCCAAGGGTGATGGGATTGATGCATAAGGAATATCTAAATTATTTTGAAAATTATGGCTATTTGAATATAAAAAACTTACACATATTCAAACTATACTTGAAAATATAAAAAATCATGACCTAAATGTAAAATACCTCAATGGGAAAATTACCCTAGCACGGTATTAATATTTTGATTAATTTGTATTCAAGCTAATTCATTCAAAAAGTTTCCAAAATAATTTGGAACAATCATACTCTTTCTAAAAATAGAAAACCTTGTTGACATTTCTAAAATAATGGTTTTTCTTTGTTAAAACGAGTTCAAGGTTATTAAAATGGTGAGAATATACAAAGAAACTATATCAAACCATTATTACATAGTAAAATAACAAAACATAACATATTATGATTTTTAGATTGATTTGAGAATTCATGCAACCTAATCTCTCACATTACATTGCAATGGATTTTTAAAGCTTTATTTTCCCACACCAAACTAACCTACAAGAATAAACTCCCCAAAATCAAAATTTTCTTTTTTTACATAAAATATAAACCAACCTATTTATTTATTATTTAATATAATAAATTATAAAAATTATAATATTCCAACATTCCCCCTTATTACATCAATTCAAACAAAGGACGAAACACGAAAAGGATCGAACACAACAACCCTTTTGGAAACTTTGATGAAACACCTTTACCAATTCTCCTCGCTCACCCAAGAAAAACCAAACTAAGTCCATCAACAAATCTCATGGCTATAAAACCTACAAATATTTTATACCACATAAGAGAGAATAAATATTCCAATCATCCATGCACAATGAGAGAAAAATTCTCATATGAGAGTCCACATCTCCTTGAGTGTGTCAAAATATCTCCTCTAATGTTACACATGAGAGAAAAATATCCTTAGAGATTCCACTTTCCTCTAAAAGTGTCAGTATCCCTCCTCCAATGTGATGAGAACCAAATCCTCCTCTAGTGTACAAAAGGAACTAAACCAAAAATGAATACACTAATTACACCCACAAGTTTTGTCAAGAAATTCCAAGCCTACCGTTGCTCCATGAAGGGACACAAATATGAAATTGGTGATTCTCATGAAAAGTATAATCTTTGAGCAAGAATCTAGCTTGAGATGACAAAAATCATCTTGCCTCTGACACCCAGTTTAACCTTTAAGCCTGGTAAACTCTCTACTTTTTTCCTTCTCCATTATTTTTGATATTTTCTTCATAACCATTTTTTAGTTTTCACTTTTCATTTCATGTGTGTTATTTACCATCAAATAATATATAATTGAGCATACCATGTACCACTAGGTAGTCAAATTTTAAAGGTATCATTTTAACAATTATGCGTAATGCAAAATAGAAACCATAGGAAGACAATATGTTTCCATAAAAAATGAACCTTTTGTTAGAGTAATCTGCATTAGCTAATAAATAATTAATTATTAGTCTAATTTATTCGCATGCACTTAAGCTAAACTTAGGAGTGATTCTCTATTGATCAATATTGCTTCCAGATTAGATTGTGTTGATTTTATTGTGCATCAACATTTCGGATCACACACTGTGATCCATCATCAGGATTAGATTGTGTTAATTTTTTTTCTCCTCTTTCTCTCTTTCATCCTAATGATGGATCACAAAGTGTGATCCGAAACGTTGATGCACAATAAACTCAACACAATCTAATCTAGAAGCAATATTGATCAACATTATGGATTGTGGAAATCTGATATCATTAAGTGATTTTCTATGTTAACTAGAGAGATACTATTAGATCATCTTGTCTCATTGCATGAGATGTTGACACTTGTCATGATCTAATCGATTTATCATTTAGGGATTCTATTATATATTACTCAACCTTCATTGTATTATCTTTCCTTGAGCTTTCATACTCTTGAGATTTCATACCTCTTGAACTCTTGTATTTTGTAGCTTTTTCTTGTTGAGGAATATTTCATATTATTGTTTGTAGATCTCTTGCGTGGAAGGTGTCTTTTTTCGTTATTTGATCTTGCGGCTCATGTTTTTCAAAATTATAACACCTTTCTACAATATAAATATAGCCTTACAATTCGTTATAAACTCCACACCTTTTAGAATATAATAATCTTCAAAAAAACATTAAATTTAACCCATTAATCTTATATCCAAAAACACACCCTTTTTGTATAGGAATTCAACCATAACTTTCCAATAACGACCCCAATCCAATAAAGAATATATTTTATTGTAATTATTGCATTACAAAAAATCCTCCAAAACATTATACTAATAGAAAATATTATTTTAAACTAATTTTGAGGGATATAAAATCTAAAATCTTTGCTTACCAATCACATATAGTCTCCATAAAAGTAATGAAGGACCATGCCTAAGTAGTGAAATATACACACACAATAATACTCAACAATAGACAACTATAATGGAAAAATTTAAATCATCAAAGTTGCTTTCTCCTCTCTATTCCTGCACCACAAGAAAAAAAATCTCATATTGTGACTTTTCTTCCCCAAATCCAAGAAAATATTAGAATCAAATACTTTTCTGATGTTGTGTAAATTAAAAATAAAAATAAACTTCAAGTCTTCATGGCTTTTCTTAATTGGTAAAGTAATTTGTAACTTCTCCATATCATATAATCTCCATTCCTTCAATTTATGTTTAACACTTGGCTTAAGTGAATGCAACAATCAACAAATTATCCATTCTTATGTCCTCACATCATCTTGGATTCCTCTCAATATTCTTCTTTCTACCTAGACTCTTACCACAAAATAACAAGTATTGGTGGGGCTATAAGGAAGAAAGAAACCTTGCAGCCAATCCAAAATTCAAAGTAACTTTAATATCTTATATTTATTGCACACCAAAAGATCCTTCTCACGTGGTCAACAATTAATAAATAAATCTTATACACCAATTGTATCATGTAACAATCAACTCTTCTTTGCGTGATGCACATTTCTCACCTTCCCTTAAAATGTAGAATTTTAAATGCCTCCAAATGCAAGTCAAGGTATGAAAAAATAGAGCTTATCATTGTCTAACTCCATTAATGACTAGTAAATTGATTCAAAAGGGGAATGCACTCAATTCGATGGATTAAAGAATCCTTTACCAAGCAACCTAATGGGTATAGTGTGTTACATTTAATTATCTCAAACTAGGGAATCATATTCTTCCTAGATGGTAATTGTATTGTTTGTACAATTGAGGATTTCTGAGTTGTCCTACAGGTAACCTAGAAAAATTGATTGAAAGTAAACTCTAACTTATGAACCTTAATTAGTGATGTAGTTGCTACATGTAGGTAATTTTGTTGGAATAGTAAACAAACAGTTTTCAACTATGTTGTAAGTAAATGCTAATACAACCATACAAGATAATTGTTGATGATTAAATGATTATAGCTGCTAACAATCTAAATCAAATTAGTAAACACAACTAATAACAATCTAATTCAAAAAGTTATGATAATTAATAAATAATCTAAATTATAAAGAGCACTACAGTTACCCCAAGTGGCCCTTGTTTGGGTGACTATAATCTCGTAGAATCTAATCAAACCTTAACCCAAGAATCCATGTATTGACTAAATCTATATCCTCTATTGAATTTTGGAAACATAATACTGTGTGGTTTTAAAACGTGTAGGTGAGATCAATTAAAACAAAATCAAACACACACATCCATGAAATGTATTACATAAAAGGAATTGAAATAACTGAATTAAATTGCTACTACTATCCTTTCAAATCATTCCATAGTTCTCTAGTCTTAAGGACCTTTGAATTCATGCTCTCAGATCTAATTAAGTGTTGCACATGAACTTGCAAAGATGACAACCTAAGAAATGAGAAGATATTATGTAATGCAAACTACATGCCTACATCACTATATTTTTGTATTTTTGATGCTTGAATGTTGAATGATCTATGATGAAGTGCTGCTATATTCAAATGATGCTAAGATTGATAATGCAATTCTAATGGTAATGTTGTATGAACGATGCAATAAACTAAAATGCTAAAATGGAATTGCTATGATAACACTAGATGAACTAAAATGCTAAAAGATAACTACAATTCTCTCCAAATATTCTCAAATAACACTAGTATTTCTGCAGCATAAGTTTAACTCAATTCTCCTTATGAAAAGTTGTAGAAATGCTCTCTATTTATAGATTTTTCAAAGCTTGAATTGAGATGGCAAATATGGACGGTCGAGATCGTGATCCTGAGGCATCGATGGTGGAGCATGAAGAGGTTAGAGGAATTCATGGAGGTTGCTCCATTTGGAAGAGCCAATCTTCCAAGTGTCTAAGAGCATCATTTAACAAAAGGAGCCATGTGTCTCCTAGGAAGTTAGGAGGTTGAGAGGTTAGAGATAATATTCCTAATTAAAAATTAGAAATAGATGAAAATGTGTGGCATATGATGAGGTGGAGGATGAGTTGGAGGTGGTTAGAATAAATATGGAGACATGTGCTAAATTTGAATTAAAAATTCAAATTTAAATGAAAGAGGAAAATCAACTAAAAGACAAATTATTTAATTTGTGCATTTAATTAGTTTAAGAGGAAAGTGATTTTTGAAAAAGAGGAATTAAGGTAATGAACCATATAAATAAATTTATCAATTTATTTATAATAGCAGAGGAATTAGAATTTATTAATTAAATAAAAAGTATTTAATTAATTGTGCTCCAGACCATTTTGTACGTGCATACATTTTGCCCCTCTTTGAAGTGATGTGTGCAGATGCATTGCTTCAAAGAATAAATTTTCAGACCGTGATGATAAAAAATATGACATGCCCCAGACGTTGATTTTGCAGCAATGAAGAATGGATGCCCCTCCAGAGATAAATCAATAATTTTTGAATTTGTTGAAAATTTTGATTTTTTTTGAAAATTTTGATGATTAAATGATTTTTCAATGACGTGCTGATGATCTTCAGATTTGATGATGGTAACTTGATTTATCTCCCGAAAATGATAATAGTCTTGCCACATTGTTGATTAGTTGATTAAAAAGGCCCATTTTGAAAAATTAAATAAATGCCACCAAAATTAGCCCTTAATTGCCCCTTAAAAGGTCAAAATGGATAAAAAGAAGTTCATTTGTAACTTTGCATTGTGAAAATTTGAGAGAGTGAAGAGAGCCAAGATGGATAGGATTCTATGCCACCCATAGATTTGAGCGAGTTCACTGCCACTAGCGTCCAACCGCATACGGACCTCCAGTACGTACCTCGAGAATCGCCTTTTTTCAATTTTGAATTCAAAATTTTCCCACTTTTTTCCTTTTTTTTTTAAAAATCGGTTTTCCACACATTTTAGCGCATCTGGTAGATTAGCGCATAGAAACCATGTTTTAGCACATTGAGCCAAAAATGATGATTTTGAATGATTCCTCCTAGTTTTTGATGGTTGATGATCATGCCAGCCGATGATAGGATAATGTTGATTGATAGGTTGATGATCGTCCTCATTATAGGCGAGGATTGATGATATGATAGATAAGGATGATTTATTGATTGACCTCATGACAAATGAGAGTTAAGATAGGTTGATTGTTGATGATTGATCTCATGACAAATGAGATTCGATGATAGGATAGGTGCTCCTCGAGATTTGATCAAAATCTCATGCTAGCTGATTTGATTAATTGATTGATTTGCCGATTGATAGGTTGATTGATTCATGTGCTAACTTGATACATTGATTTGATCATAGGAGGGTGGCTTAGGAGTATTATAGGTTCGAGAGCGCTTTCCTCGGACGTGGGATATGATCCCACAGTTGACCTCGATAGACTTGGCCATTATTGACCAATGTGGACTTACTTCATTGATTGACATGCCCCAGTACCAGATTAACCGAGGGCTATTGACGACAATTACAGAGTGGTGGCATAGTGACCACAACACCTTCCATTTGGTGACCGGTGAGATCACATTTACCCCCGAGGATGTCTATCAGATTATGCGGATACCAATTGTGGGGGACCTAGTGATTTATGATCACGAGGAGCAGGGGGACTAATGCCATTCGATAAATTTTCCATGATGACCAGTTTATTAGATATGAGATTTCCTGGCGGGAGTTGATTGCTACCCATCAGCCCTTGCCATGTGTGCTAGCAAGATTTATTGGTGGTTTTCTCTGCTCCGACCATAGGTCGAAGGGATTTTTAGTTGGCTTGGGTCGGGTGTTAGAGGGCATGATTTCCCATGGGACGAAATATGCTTGAGGTTTGTGCATGCTTGCACACCTGTACCATGATCTTCATTAGGTCGTATATCTTTGATCGAGCAGTCATGTAGCAGGATGTACATTACTACAGCTTTGGGCCTGGGAGCATATTGCAGTGACATGACCAATGGTAAGGAGGGCTCGACTAGTAGGGCAACCATATGTTTTTGGTTGTATAGGGCCACTTGTCCAGCATAAGCTGGGAAAGTTAGAGTATTGGCAGAGGATCCTTGATGATATGGACATTGTGATATGGCGGCCGTACCTTGATTGTGAGGTATGGGTAGAGGATGACTTAGAGATGTCCTATGTTTTTTGTACCACATATTTGATTGGCAGGACTCCATATATCATTGAGATATTTCTTTTTGGATGAGTGTACAGGTAGTACGACAGAGTACATGGTATGCTATAGGGGGTGGCACACTATGCCAGATGGAGGCAGAACATTCCAGAGTGGGGGCCCGCATTAGACTATGATGTCGTGTGTGCTGAGTACTACGATTTGTAGCCAGTACTGTGGCAGTATCACCAAGGGGTTGTTGATGCTCAGATGACAAAAAATTAAGCCGAGTACTTCTATACTCATCCATTCCCACAGATATCTAGTCTCATTGAGCCTGCACCCATTTTGGAGGTTGGGAGGAGGGCAGAACAAGTAGTGCAACAAAGGGGAGATGGAGGAGAGGAGGAGAAGGGAGGTGATGGTGGTGATGATGGGGGAGATGGAGGGGCGATGGTGGAGGTGGAGGGAGAGATGTGCCAGATTTTGGGACCATATCAAGGAGGAGGAGGTAAGCTCCTGCCAGACAGCGGCCGGTTGTATTGAGGATGCCCTCCCAGAGGCAACAAACGTAGATAGTTGGGTTGCAGGTTTAGACCCTACAGGGGTAGGTACGGGTAATGCAAGCACAGTTAGGTCAGGCTCAGGCTCAATTATAGGGACATGCACTAGTGCAGCTACAGGTACATGCACAAATTGTACCATTGTAGGCACAGGTGGCCACCCTCATAGTAGAGAGAGATGTCGCCCGATGATAGGGAGAGCAGGTAGTAGCAATGGGTGATAAGCTGTAGACAACAATCGAGGGTGTAGGGACAAGTGATCTGGTCCATGAGATTTGAGAGTCCACCAAGGAGGTAGAGTACTATAGAGGTCGATACTTTGAGGTAGGGCCAGCGGAGCAGAGAATGAGATATGCTCGTTCCCAATCTATTCGCTCTTAGTCCCAGACCACCAGCAAGGGCATCACACAACCACTTCTAGGGGCCCCACCAGGTGGAGTTCCACCAGGAGGAGGTCTAGGAGCAAGGCCATCAGGGGCAAGAGGTATTGGGGAGAGGCCTGCGACCTCAGGGGGAAGTACCACAGGATCCTACGGCCACATTTGACACTTTGTATTTTGATTCAGAGACCTGTCTTTGCCACATTTTTGTATTATCTCTCCTTTCTTGATATTATTGTACACTTTGACATTATTATTTTGAGTTTATATGATATGTAGCGGCAATTTAGTGGTCTACATGTTGTTTATGCTTTATTATTGATGCTTATGATGGATGCATTTATTTTATTTGTTATATGCAATGTGATGTTATATATGATTATGTCATGTTTAATGTATCGATGCATTTATGAGATGATGATGTTATACTTCCATGTGTTGATGAATGATAAATGTATTATTATAAATGAGATGGATGCAGTTATACAAATGATATGAGATGCATTATCTTTTTGTATTTTTTACATGTATATATCGATGATATGGATGGATAAATGAATGCGAAAATGGTTTATTATGTAATGTGAATGTATGATTGAATGCATTAATATGTATGGTTTATGGTATTCTAAATGTATGAATGGTTTTTGGATATGATACATGAAAATGTATGGATATATGATAATGCTCTCTTTTTGGATTTTTCATGAGGTGAATATATTACCTACATGTATGGATGATTATGTGGATGAATTATGATTATGAATGATGCCAATGTATGAATGGATGATGAATGCACATGTATGGATGAATTTATGTTATGCCCCAATGTGACATGGATTATGTTGTTATATGTGGTAAATGTTATTATGTTAGTGAAATGCAATGCACTTTTGTTTACTCGTAGTATTTTTTGATGCACATATATGACCTAAATATATGGATGCAACTTAATTATGATGGTGTATGGATTACGATGCCATTATGAATAATTGCTATGATGAATGCATATATGGATGGATTTATTAAGTATGAATGACGGAATGAATTTATTATGACTTCGATGTATGAAAATAGATTATGAATGACGATGTTATTGTGGAAAAATGCTTTATTTTTGGAATTTTTCATGAAGGGAGTATTATAATGAATGAATGCATGAATGATTTGTGATAGTGGATATTGTAAATGCCTAATATGATAATGATAGATGTATGGATGGATGTATGATAATGATTTTTATTGATATGATATGGAAATTTTGATGCAAGCGGATGATTTTTTTTTGGCTATGTCAAGTGTACTCAACCTTGTAGTGAGAGATAACATCATGTTGGGAGTTGCCCACTTTGGAAAAATCTATAATGCAAATACAAAGCTAAAATGAATGCAAACCTATCTATGCAATGTTTTCATCTAATTCATTGTTCTTATTATCATCATTGAGTGTTTTATTATGTTTAAAGTTAGTACAAACATCGATGGTATAATTAGACCATGATGACTTGAGTACAACTTCCGTTGAGATTTGATAGTACAAGATAAAAAAAGCATCTATGTATAATTGGACTGAGATGACCTAAGCATCACTTGTGTAAATAGACAAGAGTTAATCATTTTCCCATGTAAATTTGGAATGTCATCAATGATACTTTGTAGAGCATGTCCCATGATAATTTGCACAGTAGTAGTGATTGACTTATAGAAAAAAACAAAGAAAAATATCATTCTCCATCATAACACCTCTAGTTTAGGACATCATCGAGGTACTCCAAAGAAATGATAACAACAATCAAGATAAAGCTAATGAACATTCGTACTAAGGTGATCCAACCATGATTCAGAAGATGGTCCCCCAATGAGAATTGATTTGATGGCCGTATTGTTTGAATGGTATGGTTGATCGATTGGATTGATTGATGGTTAAAGTGATTGCTGTTTTTTCTAAGGTTGCCTTATTGTTTGCTTGCCTATTGTTTTAAGCTTAATGATTATTTTCCCCTAGCGAGTTCAGGATTTTTCCCTTAGTGAGAAACAAACCAAATTTATTATGGATATGTAGAATGATAACCAAGCCAAGGTGAGACATGACCGCATTAGCTGGATATGGACATGAAGCGCACTTGTTGTATGATAGGCATGAATGCGTAGTGATGGTAAACAACAGATGGTCAACACATGCTCAAATAGATGGAGGAGCCAACTTATCACAAATAGTGCCTATTTGCTAGGTTTTCACCATTTGTTTTTATTGCAATTTTTCAGATTTTCAGATTTTTTTTTTGCTAGGTTTTCACCATTTTGTATGCCAAGTTTTCATCAAGGCGACCATTTTTGATTTTCTCTTTTTTTTTGTATTTTGCCCTTTTTTTGATTTTTACAATTTTTTCAAGAATTTTTGTGATTTTTTTTTCAAGATTTTTTCTGATTTTTATGGAATTTTTCAAGACTTTTAAGCATGCATTGGATGCATTATGTGTAGAATTTCTTTAGATGAAGATTGTTCATTGGTTCTTCAAATAGATCCTCTTTTGGTGTAGATAACTGATATGCCCCCGATCCAAAGACTAAAACAATAACAAAAGGACCTAACCAATTGGGCTCAAATTTTCCTTTCTTTTCTCGATTTTGCTAGTTACAGGGATTTTCCTTCAGTACTAGATCACCTACCTGAAATGTCCTTGGTTAAACCTTGTGATTGTAGCTCCTAGACATTCTTTGTTGATATGATTTTAGGTGATACATTGCAAGTTGTTGATGTTTATCTAAAAATTCCAGCTCTTGTAGTCTAGACACACGATAATCTTCATCTGAAATGAGACCTTTCAAGGACACATAGAGGGATGGTATTTCAACTTCTATAGGCAAGACAACTTCAAATCCATAAACAAGTGCATAGGGGGTGGATCGTGTGGGTGTGCGAATGCTTGTAAAATAGGCCCACAAAGTAGGGTTCAGCTAAATATGCTAGTCATGTCTAACATCATTGATGATTTTCTTTAGAATCTTCAGGATGGTTTTGTTTGAGGGCTCCACTTGGCCATTTCCTTGAGGGTAATATGGTGTAGAAAATCGATGTTGAACATGGAACCTTTCAAAGTGTTCTTGCACGTCTTGATTCTTAAAAGGTCTGCCATTTTCAATGACAGTTGATTAAGGGATACCATACCTACAGATGATGTAATTTAGGATGAATGATGAGATATTCTTTCCTATGATGGTGGTTAGAGGCATGAATTCAACCCACTTTGTAAAGTACTCTGTGGCTATAATTATGAACTTGTGTCCATTAGATGAAGATGGGTGAATTTTACCTACAAGATCCAACCCCCACTGACAGAATGACCATGTTGATGCGAAGGGATGCAAATCTTGTGCTGATGCATGAATATGATTACCGTGGATCTGGTATTTTTGACACCCTTTTATAAATTGGAATGAATTTCTCTCCATAGTCGGCCAGTAATACCCCAAATGGAGGAGTTTCTTAGTGAGGGTTAGACCACTTGAATGAGTGTCACAGATACCCTCATGGACTTCTTGTAAATCCATTTAAGACTTGTTGCATTCTAGACATCATAAGGGAGTTCCATCTACACCTCATTGGTATAGTACATCTGCTATAAGGGTATGACAGGCAACTTGGCGGATGGAATTTAATTTTTGGTTTCGGGAGAGATCAAGAGGAAGGATATTATCCTCCAGGTAAGTATAGATCTTCTCGTAAATGGAGGTATAAACATCAATTAGGTGGCATATGAGTTGGGGCTCATGATCATCATAAGCAGGGGTAAACAGTTGTTCCACCATGAACTCATAACGGCTTTGTTTTTCTGGGATTTGGAGTAAAGAAGCAATGGTAGCCATAGCATCAGCGACCTTGTTGTCAATCCTTGGGATTTGAGAAAATTTAATGTCAACAAAATATTTCTTGAAGTCATCAATCATCCTTTTGTAGGGCATCAATTTTCCATCCTTTGTTTGGTAATCATCATTGACTTGATTAATGACTAGTTGAGAATCCTCGTAGAGTTACAGTTCTGTAATTTTCCATTCTACAACTATCTTGATTCCGATGATAAGTGCTTCATATTCTGCCATGTTGTTGGTGCAGGGGAACATTAATCGGTAGGATTTCAGAATGGTGTGCCCTAGGGGAGTGATGAATAGAATTCCCGCTCTTGATCCATGTTGAGTATATGAGCCATCAAAATACAATACTCATTGCTTTGTTGTTACTGCGAAGACATCGACATTGGGAAATTCCACGTGCAGGGGATGATCATCATGAATTGGTGCATCAACCAGTTGATCGACAATGGCTTGTTCTTTGATTTATTTTCTATCAACATATTGGATGTCAAAGTCACTGAGTATCATTACCCATTTGGCTAACCTTCTTGTCAAATTTTATTTGCTAAGGATATATTTCAGTAGATCTCTCTTGGCTATGAGTTTGATGGTGTGAGTCAATATATAGTGCTGCACTTGTTGCGTAGTGAACACTACTACCAAACAAGCTTTCTCAATGGATGTATAGTTGATTTCATAACCATTTAGAGTTCTACTGATATAATAGATTGCTCTCTCCTTTCCTATTGAATCTTCTTGTGCCAACAAATCTCCCAATGACCGATCAATTGTGCCTATGTACAATAAGAGAGGCTTTCCTTCAGCTAGTGGTGCTAGGACAGGTGGAATCATTAGGTATTGTTTTTGCTGATTGAAAGTTGCCTCACATTTCTCGTCCCATCGAAAGGAAACATTCTTGTACAACAAGTGGGTAAAAGGATGAGTTTTATCAACCATTTGTGATATGAATCTTCTAATTGACTGAAATTTTCCTTGAAGGGACCTTAATTGACTGATATTTTTCAGAGGTAGAATTTCCGTGGTAGTTTTTAATGCAAGGTCTACCTCAATACCTTTTTCTGACACTATATATCCCAGTAGCTTGGTCGATGTTTCCCCAAACACATATTTTTTTGGATTTAGGCAAACGTTGAACTTCTCTATTTGGGTGAAGTGTTTGTCTAGTATTTCTAGATGTCCTTCCCTAGTGTAAGATTTTTTTGACAAGTCGTCCACATAATCTTCCATGAAAGTATGCATCATGTCATGAAAAATGGTTTTCATGGCTCTCTGGTATGTGGCCGCCTGTGTTCTTAAATTCGAAGGGCATGATGTTCCAACAAAAGGTGCCCCATGGGCAAGTGAAATTTGTCTTATCCTAGTCTTCAAGTGCTATCTTGATTTGGTTATATCCAAAAAATCCATCCATTAGTGACAACATGCCATGACCTGCTGTTAAGTCTACAATGATATCAATGTTTGGTAAGGGGAAATCATCTTTCAAACAAGTCTTGTTGAGGTCTCTGAAGTCTGTAAAAATCTATATGTTACCATCAGGATTTGAAATAGGTACAATGTTGGATATCCACTTTGCATAATCAATGGGTCTGATGAATCCTATATCCAACAATTTCTTTAGTTCTGCCTTCACCATTAAGGCAATGTGAGGATGAATTTTTCTCAACTTTTGCTTGACTGGTTTGACTCCTAAAGGGAGGGATAAATGATGCATAATGAGATTTGGGTCTATCCCTGGCATGTCTGCATATGACCAAGCAAAGTTGACTTGTTTCTCTTCAAAGAACTTGACAAAGCTGGGCTTCTCTTGTTCTGTCAATGATTTTGCTAGGTGGAGAGTTTTGACTTTTTCTACATTGTTGACATTGATGGACTGCATTGGTTCGATCAAGAATTTGGATCTTTCTAGGAAGTGCTCGAGGAGAGTGTCACATTTCCCATCCTTTGGAGTCTCGAAATGGTTTTCACCGTTGGATGCGCTCTTTATTTTTATTCTTTCTTGATATGATACTGTTATGGAATGGTTTTCACCATCAGATCTTTCTTTTGTTTCATTCATTTTGCAGCTAAGAAATTTGGCACTCCCTTGTCTGGAAGCTTCGTTATGACGTTCAATGGTGGAAAGTGTTTCAAGATTACCAGCACAGAGGAAGTTGATGATGGCCTCATCATTTGCAAAGGTGAGGATATCAGTAAGTTTAGTTTGGTCTCAATCTATGAGTTCAGGATGTACCAATGGTAGGGGATCATCAGATGGGATCAGGTCAGAGGTCATGAGGGTTCTAATGGCGACATTGTCATTGAAAAATACTATGGAAAGGTCAAGTTCTCTTATGTTACTCTCTTCTGAGTGATCTGTCTTGCTAGGAGTTTGATCATCTTTGCTCAAACCATCTCTATTTTGCGATCCTAATTCAAGTGGTCTTAACCCTAAGCTTTGTCCCTCCTCGAGTGTAGGGGTATACTTGTGTACCACATCAATGTCCTTGTCATGACATGAATCTTCTAATAGTGAGTCCCACTCATATTCATTGGAATCAGTTTCATAGTGATCACTTGCTTGGAGCTGTAGGATCCATTCAACAACCTTCTGCTTTAGGTCCTCCTTTGTTTCTTCGTCATTTTGATGTTCTTTATATCCCAACCTTGTTTTGTCTTTTGGATTTTTTTATAATGGGTTGGATAGGTTCTATGATACCTTCTTTCCCTTTTCCAATAGGTCATTGTCCCTCATATCCCATCTTTTCCAAGATTGAGAATCCTTTTCCATATTGATGGACACTAGCCATTGCTGCTTGAGAATCAGTTTCATCCTTGTAGAGCCAATTCAAAATGTCTTTGTCATCAGATTCCTCTACTTGGGTGCTTGATTTTATGAATCGACCATCAAAAAGTGTGATAGGTTATCATGATGATTGTGATGAGGTTGATGGTTGACCATGGGATTTTGGTGAAATTAACTGCGAGAGACAAAGGGATTGTTCAATGGAGTATTCACCCACACCTTTGTCTTTAACTTGGATTCTATCCTCAAACTGTTTGGCCAAAGTATTGAGCTGGGCTTCAAGATTGGTAGATGCAGAGGGGCTAGGTTCTTCTTTTTTCTCTAGTTGTTTGGATGAGAAACTTGGGTGACTTCCTTCATTGGAGGATGTGGCTAGCAATTTTGACAATGGATTGGCTTGACTTGAATTATTGGGGATGTCAGGGATGGTATTGGGAGCTTCTCGATTATGAGGCACAAACACATCCTGGACAACCTTAAGGGTATTGCAATGTTGGGGACTATTGGAATCAGCAAGAATGGTAATTTCTTGCCCATTGCAAGGAAATTTTTGACACTGATGGTATGTTGAAGGTACAACCTACATTTCATGGATCCAAGGATGACCCAAGAGTATATATTATATGGCAAATATTTATCCAAAATTGGCAAACTACATCATTTTGAATCGGGCTGACTTGAATTGGTAGTACAATCAATCCCTTTGAAGCTCTTTCCTCATCATCATATGCTTTAATGGTGATATTTTTCTTTACATCTATTGCATTTTTAGAGAATCCTAGTGCACAAACCAGTTTCGAAGTACATATGTTAGGAACAACTCCTACATCTATTAGGACACACTTGACATGACTTTTATGGATTAGGACCTCGATATGGAGGGTTGCGTTATGAGGGTGGGTGAGAGATACACCATCATTATTTGAAAAGGATAAGCAATGAGGTGCAACTAAATGTCCCACCATGGTTTGGAAAGCGCAAACTTCCAAATTATTTGGTACTGTTGTATCGATTAGGGATTTTTCCAAGATCTCTTTGTGAGTGGGTGAGATTTTAAGGAGCTCCAATATTGATATTTGCACGGGAATCTTTTGGAGCTGGTCAACAATGTTATATTAATGAGATGGAGCAACAGGTGTTTTGGAAGTGTTGCCTTTTAAAACATATTTGGTTTATGTCCTTGTGGTTACGTTCACAGGTACACTATCTTGTTTTCCATTGATTTTGATGACATTAATTTGATTGTTTGTTGCAACCATGGCTTGTTGGATATTTTGGGCTTGATTTGAGAGGATGTTGACGTTGTTGATTGGATGGTCAATTGCAACAAGATCTAGTGTGATATTGGTCTCAATGTCATTTGTGTGATCTTCAACGATTGAAATATGAAGGATGATGGTATCCTGAACATAATTTACATTCTTTCCTTTTCCGTTCATGTTTGAAGATCCTCCTTTATCATAACTTGGCAAAGGGTTTTTGAATACCCCATGATCAATGTTTTTTTGGGGCTCTTCTATTCATATGATCTTATTTTCAATCAAGTCCTGTATCTTATGTTTCAATTGCATGCAACTATTGGTTAGGTGACCTTTGCATCGATGAAATTAACAAAAATGGGCTTCATTCCACCATGATGATTTTACTTTTGGTTCAAAAACCTAGGTGTCAGACAGAGTGATAATATTTTCCACAATAAGTTCTTTCAATGAAGATTCATATGATTGAACCAAAGGTGTTAACTTTCAACGGTTGTTCGATGTTTGATATGGTAGGGTCCTGCATGTTGTGTTACTTTGATTGTTTTTAGTACTCTCTTGGTTGGTATTTTGGTTGTTGATTTGGTTGGTATTTTGGGTGGTCTTTTGATTGGTATTCGAGGTGATTCCTGACAAATTGAAGATTGGCTTAGAATTATGCATTTCAGCTGAAGTATCATTGCCATTATTTTTGTACTTTTTCTAAAATTTTGGTTTTTCATTGTTGGAGGAATTGGATGAATTGTTTCCATTATAAATTTTCAATATTCCTCATTTGACCAAAGCTTCCTCAATTTTGATCAATTTCTCAAAAGTTGGAGGACATTGTAATTCAATCCTATAACTCATGTCATCATTTAAATTGTCAATGGATACCTCTATCTTCTCTTTTTCTGGTATGGGTCGAGGATACCTTGTGAATAATCTTCTCCACCTTTGTAGAAATACTAGGAATGATTCACCCTTCTTTTGTTTTACATTACAAAGGTACTTCATTGTGATCTCATGTTGGATGTTATATGAATATTTAGTGATAAACTTGTTGACCAATTCCTTAAAAGATTTGATCCCTGGAGGTAATTGTGAGAACCATTGCATGCATTTCCCTCCCAAACCACGTGGGAATAATCTCATCAAATATGTTTCCTCATGGGAAAATTCAAGGCTCATTGTTCGAAATTCCCTTATGTGATCTATTGGATCAGTTTTCCCATTGTACTTATCATATTTAGGAAATTCACAATGTTTGGGAAATGGTATCATGTTGACACTTTGATCGAAAGGGTAGGGACATATATCTTGTATGGAGTATCTCTTGGTGGTCCCAGTTTGCATGTTTTGCATTTTCTGTTGGATGGTTTGGATTTGCTGTTTTAAAGTGTCCATGGGATCATTGGTTTTTGCTTCACTTCTTGTTTCAATTTGCTTTTTTGCTTATGTTTTCTTAGGGGTTCTTTTCAATTTTGTGACATCAAAATCGTCGGGTAGTTGGACCCCTTTGTTTGCTAGCATCAAAAGGTATTTCTCACCTTCCTTTTCAAAGATCCTCTTCATGAATTTATGAAAATTTGGATCTTGTTGGGCTTGTTCTATGGTTTCATCTTTTATTTCTTCCACCTCATCTCGAGGAACTTCGAAAAATGGATTCTCTTCTCTTTCAGCGATGGTGTTTTGGTTTTCGATTTCCTTTTGCTCAAGTTTTTGTTTTTGCAATCTCGTTAAAACGGGCATACACATGATGAGAATGGTCTAAGTGTTTGATCAAAGTTTGAGAGTGCCAAAAGGATTAGTTTAAATCTGATTAAGCAAGCTCTATTTTGGGATAAAGGATGATAAATCCTGATGGGGAAACATAGCTTATTGAACCAAAAATAGGTGTGCTGAGGAGGCACTTTTGAATGTTTGATCAAATATGATGAGGTATTTTCACTTGAAAATGTTGGTTTCAACAAGTTTGAGATTCTGGTATGACTAAGAAAAGGTCTTGGACTGAGAATGATCATGGATTGTGAGGTTAAAATTCAGACAGACAAGGATTTTAGCTCTCTATTTTTGGGACCTTGTGGAAACAGGCATATGTTTGTATCAATTTTTTTGCTAAACTTGGATCACAAATGGGAGTGAAATTTGTTGGATAATTGATGCCTTAGCCAAATATGATGATGGATCCTATTGATGTGACTAAGGAATTTCTAGTTTTCAGATTTGTTTCCTGGGATGAAGAATGATAGATCCTATTATGGAGGTTAAACTAAAAATCAAAAATTTATTTGAAATTGATGCACTTTAAAATGTTTTGATCTTAGTTTGAAAAATGACGAGTTTTGAAAAAAGCCTAATGTTTCCAAGTTTTTCTCTATTGTATCAACTAATTTGGATGGTTGAAGTATTGTATTGCTAGTTGCAGAATGTAAGAATGATGAATGGGTTGACTATGATTATGCCTTTGTGAAAGATCTCTTCATTGATAATAAGCTTGTGAATATAAAGGCTCTAAAGAAAAATCATCAGTATATCCTCTATCAAAGTCATGATATCTATGGATGAAAGTTCGATAGTCAAGCAAGACCTTCCTACTTTGGTATAAGAAGTGTCTCCTTTTCAAAATTTTCTTGTGGCTAAGTTGTTTCTTTGGTTTCCTAATTATTTTAGTAAGGGATTTCTTGACAAATGTTGTTGATTTCGAATCCCTTAACATAAAATGATTAGTGTAAACATCACAGTTTGATTTGCCAAATTCTTGTGTTTTCTAGATGATCTTATCTGAATTAATGTTTTGAAAACACAACAAGCAACAAGTTAAAATGCTGGTTGCAACAAGTTGAAAGAAAATTTAGGACAAGGAAAAGATGTTTGAGAAGGAATCTCTGAATTGGGTGTTAATTGGTAGAGGGGAGGTCAATTTTAGCTTTTTATTTGTAGATTTACCAGATGCGCTAAAATAGTGCCCAAATGCACTAAAACTCAGATGCGCTATGGAATGGTACATATGCACTATGGGAAGGGCTGGATGCGCTATGGGAAGGGATGGATGCACTAGTTTAGGAAACGGATGTGCTAAAACAGTAAATGGATGCGTTGCAAGATTACACAAATATGCTAAAATAGGCAAATGAATGCGCCAGAACAATGAATGTATGCGCTAGATTATGACAGGGATGCACCAGAACAACATATGGATGCGCTAAAAGATGCAAGGTATGTGCTGGGGCAGTAAATGGATGCACTAAATTATGATGGGGGATGCGCTAGAAGAACAGATGGATGTGCTAAAGGATGCAAGGTATGCACTAGGGCAGTAAATGGATGCGCTGATCTGGAAAATTCTTTCTGGTTTTTGATAGTTTTGATTGAATTTCCAATTTTCTTGAAGGTAAATCTAATTGTTTGGCTGGATTTTCTTCTAAATACATCAACCAAGATCAATCCTAGGCTGTGTAAGATAATATCTATTGGATTCCCACTTGGATTACTCCAGCTGTGCTTACTTTTAGTGAATGACTAGAGGCTTGACGACACTGGCTCCCCCTTACATTGCACTCACTTCTCAGGTCATCCAAGCCTCAGTTCTCATGAATCTCCCATGATAGACTTCTCATTTCTACCAAAAGCCATAAGAATGTGGGATGGCTTCAGAACGATCGTTCTTGCACCAATAAATAGAAGGGAATTTTTGTCTTAATACAACAAAGGGTGATCCCACAATACTGGTTTACAATTTTTGGCAAACTGGACACTGAACTGATTTTTTAAAACTAAATCTTCACTTTCGGGCTCCTATAGCGACTAAACCGTGAGGAATTTGAAGATGATGCAAACACTTGATTTGTGAAGTTTTGTCTATAGATTCTAATTTTATTTTTTTTTCAATTTTTTTGGAATCAGATTGCACTTTTTTTTCATCTCCTTCAAAAACTAGTTTTTATCAGTAAACAACATTTTTAAAGAGTGATGCTCACTGTATACAACACAAATTTTTTTGTGTGAAGAATAAATTTTTTTTTTTGAATTTAGATTTGTAAGTACGATATATAACTAGTTCATTTGGTTTCATAGTGTTTTATTAAATATTTTTTCCTTAATCAAGTTTCAAAGTCAAACCAATTACAATTCAGACATAAGCAGACTGTATACAACATAACTTTTTCTGTATGTATCAATTTTTTATTTTTTTAGTGGATCAAGGACATCAATACCCAACGTGAACATATTTTTCAAATTTTTATTTTGATAATCTACTATTTTTCCACATGTGCAACATAAAGAGCTTGATTTTTAGTGAAAAACCTATATTCACAAGAAATAAAAAATAAATATAATAATCAAATTAAATTTAATTAAAATTATACTTTTTTGGAAGCTTATGATAAGGACTACATACTTACAAAAAATAATTTTTAAATGAATTCATTTGATCCCCCAAAAGGTAAATCAAAAGTGGTTTTTTATCAACATTTTGATAGGTGTAAAGGAGACTCCATTATAGGTATGGTTTAAAACTAGCAGGGTTTCATCCAAGGAGGCTTGGTCTAATGTGGTTTGATCAAAATCTATTCAATTGTAATCCTTTAAATGGAACTTTTCAAGGCTTAAATCATTATATTTTCTAAAAATATGTGATTTCAACAAAAATCAGGATCTCCCAGAAAGTGTAAACCACTATTGTGGCAGCAGCCCAAAGGGTTTTAGTAGGGGCATTATATTCATGGGGGATCATCCATACGATAAGAGACCATTGGTTCCCTTCATTCCGGAACAATCCTTGTGATACTTGAAATTTCCTCAAGTGTCCACATTTATATCTCAGGTGGAAGTCGCTTGGCTTAACATGTTCCCAGTTGGGTCGTTCCCTTGGGGTGATTTCCTCTTGACCCACCAAGGCAGGCCCTCTAAGGATTAAAATGAAATAAAAAAAAATTGTCTAGCTTTTTGATCACCAATTAAGGGGAGAGCATACACACCTACCATTCACAAACACAACAAGCATGGTGTAAATTTATCCTCCTAATTAGGCTATGTTCCTAATTTAACCAAAAGAAAGAACAATTAAATCCTTGCAACAAAATATTAGTAGTTTCAGTCCATTGTTCTTTGACAACGTTCTTTATTTGTTTCAGCAAAGTCTTTGACTGTGTTTAAGGTTCCTGCAAAACAAAAAAACACAGATCAGTTTCTGGAATTCAAAAAATTTGCAACAAAAACCAAATGCGCCATTATAGTAACCAAATGCACTAAAACTCATACTGAATGCGCTAAACTATTGAATGCACTAAATGAGAGATCAAATGCACTAAATGATAGACCAAATGCGCTAAACTAGAGAAGCACAAAATAAAAATTAAAACTCCCTGATGCGTTGAAAGAACAATTGGATGCTCCAAAACAGTGATCAAATGTGTTAGAATAGAGGCCGAATGCATTGGAAGAACCACCAAATGCACCGAAAAAGAAACTCAATGCGCTAAAGAAAAATTTAAATGCACTATTTCAGAACTTTCAATGGAACTTGTGAAGAAAAAATCAACAGAAAAATAAATTAAAGATGGGGCTGGGCCCCATGGTGGGTGCCAATTTATGTGTGGTTTTAAAACGTGTAGGTGAGATCAATTAAAACAAAATGAAACACAAACATCCATGAAATGTATTACATAAAAGGAATTGAAATAACTGAATTAAATTGCTACTGCTATCCTTTCAAATCATTCCATGGTTCTCTAGTCTTAAGGACCTTTGAATTCATGCTCTCAGATCTAATTAAGTGTTGCACATGAACCTGGAAAGATAACCTAAGAAATGAGAAGATATTATGCAATGCAAACTACATGCCTACATCACTATATTTTTGTATTTTTGATGCTTGAATGTTGAATGATCTATGATGAAGTGCTGCTATATTTAAAAGATGCTAAGATTGATAATGCAATTCTAATGGTAATGTTGTATGAAAGATGCAATAAACTAAAATGCTAAAATGGAATTTATATGATAACACTAGATGAGCTAAAATACTAAAATCTAACTACAATGCTCTCCCAATGTTCTCAAATAACACTAGTATTTCTGCAGCATAAGTTTAATTCGATTCTCCTTATGAAAAGATGTAGAAATTCTCTCTATTTATAGATTTTTCAAAGCTTGAGCTAAGGTGGCAAAGACGGACGGTCGAGACCATGATCCTGAGGCATCGATGGTGGAGCACAAAGAGGTTAGAGGAATTCATGGAGGTTGCTCCATTTGGAAGATCCAATCTTCCAAGTGTTCAAGAGCATCGTTTAACAGAAGGAGCCATATTTCTCCTGGGAAGTTAGGAGGTTGAGAGGTTAGAGAGAATATTCCTAATTAAAAATTAGAAATAATAAAAATGTGTGGCATATGATAAGGTGGAGGATGAGTTGGAGGTGGTTAGAAGAAATATGGAGACATGTGCTAAATTTGAATTAAAAAATCAAATTTAAATGAAAAAGGAAAATCAACTAAAAGACAAATTATCTAATTTGTGCATTTAATTAATTTAAGAGGAAAGTGATTTTTGAAAAAGAGGAATTAAGGTAATGAACCATATAAATAAATTTATCAATTTATTTATAATAGTAGAGGAATAGAATTTATTAATTAAATAACAAGTATTTAATTAATTGTGCTCTAGACCATTTTTACGTGCATACAAATACAATATTGATAATAAAAAGCATTGATAACAAAAGTTCTTCTAGAACTCTATTTCATACAATATCTACCATATATAAACATGATCTGGATATTCTAACTAGTTTGGATTCTAAACAACTTCTAATAGCATATGTGAACTCTTCCATAAACATAAGAAGAGGACTTATTCAAATCCTAATAAAAAGAGAAATAGGAAACTAATTATACAAAGGTGGTACGAATATCACAGTCATATTATGAATCTATTTACTCATCATAAAGGAAAAAGTAAATAAGAAAATATAGAACAAAGCATAATCACATAATTATGAACCATGATTTGTCAATGCCATAAGTTCCTTCTTATTCTTTGTAGATGTCTTTATTGTTGATTATGGGATAATTGATGTATGGAATAATTTATGACTAAACTAATCCTACTTTATTTAGTTACTTCTTCCTTCGACTGCAGCTGTTGCATCCTTAAGTGTAGATGAGCACTCCCTTGGCTGGGGGTTGACAGACGACCTTTTCTATAAGTGACTAATCCTTTGCTACATAGAATTTAGTTTCTCCTTACAATATTTCCACATCATAAAATTACACAACTAACATACAGTACTATCATATTTTATAAACAATTATTAAAACACACAATCATTCATCAATATAGCATGTACCATTTTTAATGCTAAAATACTTAAGATAAACATAAAGTATGGGTACTATCTTAGGAAAGTTAGGAAAAATTGTAGGCTCTTCAGTCATGTTCATAATTTTCCATTCAATGTATATGCATATCCTTGGTTTTCTTCTCCCTACATAATCTTGCAATGTATCTTTAATCATACAAAGGATTCCTACCAATGCTTTTATTTCATCCTCCAACACCTTAGGAATTTTTCACACGCCTTGTTTATGCTTTCACCAAACTTACATTAAAAAATTTCAAACATGTGCAAATGATTAAACAAGCACAAAAAATAGGCGTTGTTATTTTTTATTCTCCATGAAAAACAAACAATCTAATACCATAAAAAAAGTGAGAAGATACAAAGAAACTAGATCAAACCATTATTGCAGAGTAAAATACCAACATATAAAATATTATTATTTTTGGATTGATTAAAGAATTCATACAACTTGATATTTCACATTCTACAACAATGTATTTTTAAAGCCTTATTTTCTTATACCAAACTAACTATTAGAGTAATTTCCTAAAAACTAACTTATTTTTTATTTACATAAACCATAAACTAACCTATTTATTTATTATTTAATATATTAACTATAAAATATGTAATATTCGAGCAAGGGTTGGGCCTTTTTCTATATTGTTTTGGAGAAAATATAGTAGAGGCTCATCATTTATGGATTGAGATGGACAAGGAGCCAACCTTTCAATCTCAAAGGCTAACTTTTAGGATTATCCATGACTATAAGAATTTCAATTTTGTTGATCCTACATGATGCATTAGTCTTAAATTAGACCTTTAGGCCTCTTAACAACATATTTTTAAAAATTCCTCACA
The DNA here is from genome assembly GCA_007115665.2 of Sequoiadendron giganteum. Taxonomy (NCBI): domain Eukaryota; kingdom Viridiplantae; phylum Streptophyta; class Pinopsida; order Cupressales; family Cupressaceae; genus Sequoiadendron; species Sequoiadendron giganteum. The sequence continues at coordinate 422,441,118 of CM021101.1, read as the reverse complement.
ACATCATTAGGCACTTAGCTCATATTGAAATTCTACATATCATCCGAAGATAAATATTTACACAAATATAGTGATTCAAGTGTTAAATTATATTCTTCATATGTATGTGATGGAATGACAATCAAAATAATATTATTACCTCTATCTTGGTGAGTTCATGTAAAAATATAAATACTAGAGTTACTTGGGCATGACACCATTTCAAGATTTATATGGTTGACCACTTAGGACTCCATTGAGTTTGGATAGTATTGAGGACACTGTTTTCATTTACCTTGAGATGCTCCAAAATATTGAGTAGTAGGCAATGCACTTTCCTTAGTATTTGGTTGAGGTATAAGATCACTAGAAGAAGTATGTTGATACTAAAAGGTTGGAATGGAATTGCTCCACGAGAAATAAATATTTATTTAGGAAAAATCTCAAAGAGCCCTATTTATTATGGAAAAATTTCTAATCCCACACCTCATTTTGTTGGATTGTTTGAGATCTTAGAGTAGATAGGAATTGTTTCCTCTCAACTAGTCTTCCCACCAAGAATTTTTCACATCCATGATGTTTTTCATATTTATATTTTGAGATAGTATATTCAAAATGTTTCATATTTGTTATATTAGGATGCTTTGAATTTTGCACATCTTAATTTTATACAATAAAGTTACCTTATTATTTTAAAAATGATTTATGGACTCTTTTTTTTTTCCTTTGAAGCAATGGGCACGTGTTAACAACTTATTAGATGAATCTATGCAACTAGAATCAAGTTTATTTAACCAAGAGTAAGGGTTAAAAGAGGATTTTTATCTTTATAGGTTCATTATTGTAATTTGGGAATGGAATTTTGAGAGCTTGATAGGAGGATATGAAGAAAACTATGAGGGTTTTGGGTTTACAAATGATTGAAATCTTGTAAGTGTTCTTGGAGTTTTTGGAAAATTTATATAGAGTGTGGAGATTATCTTACTATAATTCCTAAGATATTGAGGATAAAGTTTGGATCTAATTTATTTATTCTCTTTCTTCATGCTAACTCTACTCCTTGATTTACATAGTACATTTCTTCTTCCACGATGAGTTTATAAAAATAGTAAATGATTCTACTTAATGTTTATCATGTTTTAAAAAATATGTGATGGTACCCATTAGTGGAGCCTTATGATTTTAACCTATTTTATCCCTTTGTGCATATTTATGAAAGAATGATAATTATTATTTATATGCATTAAATGATGGTTTTTCTCTATTAAGGGTTAAAATGTTCATTATAAACAACCTTAACTTGTATAGGATTATTACAGGTGTGGAAGGTATGAGTGTATTGAATCACATCCATGATGGGTATGATATTTTCCTAATAAGGGTTGCGTTCATGTATTTTTCCACATTCCAACATGTTTTTTTTAATCGGTGATAATAGATTATTTTATTAAATAAAAAGAAAAATTTAAAGAAGATTACATTATAATTTCTTGGATCTCAGCCATAAGAAGTTTCAAATGGTTAATTCCCCAACCAAAAACTACAGACACCATAGATAAATAGTAACAAGACCCTAAAACAAGAGTTGTTACTAGGATTATAGATTTGAAAAGTAGCTTGGTCTTTCCTTGGTCAAAGACTGAAGGACCATAGCGAAAATTTTCTTTTGGAGCTTCTTGTATTTTCTCCCCTTGATGGTTTGCCAACCATCCTCTACCTTTGCAGCCTCCTTCTACCATTTCAAAGATTGTCCTCTCTTAGCTATCCCACCTTCTTCCACTGTTACCTCCTCCTTCTACCATTCTTCAACTACATTATGTTGCTGCCTTGTTTTTCCATGATCTTTAACCAAAGCTTGCCCATTCTATCCTTCTACCCTTCCATTACTTCCCCCTTTTTCTTGCACCTTCAACATGCCCTATTTCTCCCAGCTACATTCCAGAGTTTTATCTCCTTGATAATTTTGCTTTGCTTCCCCTTCCATAGTTGTTCCTTCCTCATCATCATTTGAGATGTGCCACTCAGTTTGACCCAACCCCCCCATTTGTTCTAAGTCCCTTTTTGACTGGGGTTGTTCAACATTTCCCACCACCTGAGAGTTGATCTTTTCGTGCTCTTCTTTGAGTCCATTATGTTTCTCCACCGCACAATGTTTATTTGAGACATCCTGCCACCAGGTATCTGGTTTGGACCATCTAGGCTTTGCACATTGTGCAATAATATGTCCAGTCTGAAAGCATCTCTAGCATCTAAATGTTACCCCTTCATAATCCAAGGGTTTTACCCAACCTCCTTTGGAGGTTTTAATTGAAACCTCTTCTGGGAGTGTCTTTGAAACATCCATCTCCACCAAAATCTAGGCATAATTGGAGTGTAAAAGATTTGAAGAACCCTCATCAATCGTCAAAAAATCCCCTAACAAATTTCCTATAGCCTCTAAGCAAGACTCAAACCAAAAATGGAGAGGGTGGTTTGGGAGTCTTACCCACAAAGGAACTTTCTCAAAAGTCTCTGTTTCAAGGTTGAAATCCGGATGCCAAGGCTTCAAGGAAAGAGTAAATTTTTCCTTGCAACTCTAGAAATAATCACACATAATTTTGTTTCTATCAGCCACTATTTCAAAAACCATAATAAACAGACCTCTGGTAGTTGGGTAGATTTGAATACATCCTTCCACAATAGGCTTCTAATGCTCATAAATCCATTTATATAAATCACACAAATGTGGCCAAAAAATTCTAAATCTTCCTATCAATCCTAACTGTGAAAAAACTTTAACATTGTGCATTACCTCCGCCTCGAGCTCCTCTTGCAAAAGAATCGACAGATTATTAGCTTTTACAACTTCTATTTTGTCTCTCGTCGCCAGATGAAGAGGCTTCAAAAGAGTTTTTTTCCCCCCTGATTGACTTTCCCTAGCCATCTGACTGGCGCCCAGATCATCCCATTTTCCATCGTGCACAGTTCTTTGCACTGCTTTCCACCCTGAAGGATTTTGTCTGCCATTAAAAAATGCTTCCCTGTGGCCCTGTGAAGAGATAGTCGTTGCTGCCCTAGCTCCCTCCATCGTTAACCGCTTCATTGCAGCTTAGATTTTTATCCACATTCCAACATTTTATAATGTCAAGGGCCCCCCTAATTAAAAGGTAGCTAGCTTCAAGAATATTCTTTTGATTATAATTTGTGAGGTTTATCAAAATATCTCTATAGGAAAGTGTTCTGGATAATTTTTTCAAGGGGCTCTAGTGGAATACCAAGAATCAAAAATAATATCTAATAAATTCAACCATGAAAAACCTATAGGAATTTATTTATATTTTAATTTACAACTTTCAAACTTCCCACTAGAAATTTTTGCATCAATTTAAATAGAAGACACTTTAAATCCATGTTGCAAGCCTAATAACAAAAAAAAAATTATATAACATGAAATTTGAAAACTCACTTTGATAGTTTACCTTATATATAAAAAAATCATCAACACAAAATCCTAAAAGTAATCCTAATCTAATAGTGTTATACATAAAAAGTGCAAAAAGAGAAGGGGAGAAGATAAGGGTTAGAGAACCTAAGTAAATCCTTAAAAAATTCATACATCATTTAGAAAAGGACAATTCTGATGAAAAAATTCCTGATCAACCTATTTTTATAACCAACACATAAGAAGGTGCAATCTCCAAAGGAAAAACAACTATGAAAGACACTGCAATAACCAATCGTCTCACAACATAGACTAAAGGGACATTCCCATAGTTGATGTGCATGATATATGTTAAATTTTAAAACACATGTATGAATTTAGGTTGATCATATAAGACATATCAACATAAAAAATATATCAGTGATGTGAAACAAATTTTAAGATTCATCAAACGTTCATGATTTAAATGTATGAAATAATAATAGAGATTTTAAATTATTATAAAAATGAAAGCTCAATAAAATAGAGTAATTTTTTATATATTGTATTCAAATGTAGGTTTATAACCCTTTATGTAGAGCTTCCCCAATGTCCAATCAACTAATATAGATAGCATACATACAACTTAACAAATAAATAAATCCAAAATTAAGAAACTCATTGTCTTGGAGGTGCCTCATTTAAATTTTCAACCAAGGAATCATAATATTGAGATGATGTTGACACTATATGTGTAATTGAGAATCCTAAACCTTCCTAATTGATTGAGTACAAAAAAAATAAAAAAATTCAAATTAAATGAAACTTAACTAAAATAACTTCTACATAGAAACAAAACTAAGTGAATACTAATTGCTGTAAGTAACTGTAATAACTATTATAGGTAACTATTCCTATGTAGATTGTAACTTAATGACTCTATGTTGTAACACAATTCAATAAAATTTAATTGTTTATTTAGAAACTCAACATAATGTGAATCAAAAAATATATTTAAAATTTAACTAATAATCTAAATTAACATAGATTTTGCAGTAACTCAAGTGGCCCTTGCTTGAGCTTCTGCAATCCATAATGTCTTTCTTCAAATCTTAACTTAGAGACTCATGGAAATTGGTGTATTCTTCTTTATTGTACTTTGAACATATAAAAGCTTAAAAATAGAGTATCTAATAACAATATTTATATTTAGTTCTACTTCATACATAAATCTAGTTAGCTATGGTCTCTCACAAGATCATACATATATATGGGATCTTTGAGAGTACCATTATTTCTTGACTGGAAACAAACTACAAGCAATTGTTAACTCTCCCAAAAAAATTGGAAGAGGACTAGGTTTTATGTCAATAGTAAATAAAAACTACTAGAGATAAGAGTGTAAGAGTTTTATCAGGACTATTCAACAATTAAGAAGATGGTTATAATCGAAGACATGCTTAATCAAGCCATAACTTATTGCAAGCAACTAATCACTATGAGTACAATGCTCTCCTTTTCTCCATGATTCAATTAATAGAATAAAGTGATAGATGAAGTGATTCATGAATAATCATGTCCACACTCTTTGTCCATCACATGTATCAACTTCGAGAAAATACACATGCTATAGTTGATCACCTCCTTTGACTATGGTGGAAAAAAATCCTTCTACTGTAGGTTAAAAATCCTTTTGTTGTGGGTTAACAAATCCTTCCCTACATGGGTTAGTTTCTTCCAAAGGAATTTTTCATCATTAAAAACTATAATTAATCATAAATCTCCACTAATTTCATACACATTCAAAGATCATACAATCATTTATCAATATAATATATCATCTTCAATGCTTTAAATACTTAGAATATATGAAAAGGTTTAGAAATGTCTTTGAAACTTAGTAGGAATATGATAAAAACTATGAAACTAAAGCAAGGAAACAAGAATTTTTTAGGGCTCATCATTCCCCCAATTTAGCTCTTTGCTTATCCTTAAGCAGTTTAGGATTTTTGGTTCTATTGTAATGAAATTTCCTTGTAGTCCACTGTGTTAGTGATCCCTTCACCTTGCTCGAGGTATAATCTATTTAGTTATGATATTCTCTCACATCTGGCCTAATCTAGTGCCCTTATTTCCTCCTTTCTTCCTATTCAATGTGGAATTGGAAACAAGAGAAGGGGAGGATGAAACGTTAGAGCGAACTAGGTAATATGATGTTGAAGGAAGGCTATGATATACTTGTGAGCTCTTTTAATTGCTGCCAAGTAATTGAAGATGGAATGGGGTTTCTTCTTTTTTCAGCTCTTGTGTTAACTCCTTCCACTCGTCTCATGAGAAGTTTTAAGTGCTTCTCTGTCTGTTCCTGTTGCTATTTCTTGAAATATTTTATAATCTCATTCCTTGCATTCCAAAATCTTCCTCTCCACCCATCATTTTTCCACAAGGTCAATCCATTCCTCTGCTCTAATATGGAGGGGAAATGACTTATCCCTTTTATGATAATATCCTTACAAATATCCTTTTTAGTGCCCATTCTTGATAAATCAGGTTAATGCCTTTATTTGAACATCTCCCACAAAGATAAGTGGGTTTCAAGCAATGTCATAAGGAATGGCCATATTATACAAATAAAATTCACACAATTGATCTTACATATTTGGTGTGGCCTATTGGTAGGCTTCCAAGAATGATGTAGGTGAAGATAAGTAAATTGGAATGTTATTGATTAGCTAGTTGAACTGAAAAAATTAAAATTTTCTCCTACAAAAATAGGGTATAAACCCTAATAGGTGGTCTACATTTCAGAAGTTGAACTATTTTATTAACCATTTCTTTTATTTTCACCTTTAGTCATTTAATATCTGCATCCTTCTTCTCAATCTCTCTAGTGTGTGTTGCTATCAAATCAAAATTTTCTTTATCCTAATTCTCCTATGATTGAGAGAATTCTTCTATTTTGTTCTATAATTCAATTCCAGGGGTAACCACAATAGGATTTTTTGGCATCATTAGAGTTTCATTCCGATTCTCAAGTTGTGGAGTTTTATTTTTAATTTCAATAATGACCAATTGTGTCAATTTCTCCAAACCTTCTTCTTGCTGCTCATAAACATGCAACTATTTATCCAATTCTTTCACCTTATTATCTAAAGAATTCTCTCTTTGTTGGTATCCCTTGTTCTATTCTTCTAGTTCTCTTATTCTTTGCAAAGCTACTTGCAACTCCTTACTTTCATATTTTTCTAGTTAAAAGAATTCATTCTCATTTTCTAAGAATATTTCTTCATCAATCTCAACTAGTGAAGCAAATTATTCTTCAATAGTTGGACTATTATGAGGTATGTGCTTCTTCTTTGTTGTGAATAAATCTTCTAATTCAGAATCGAAGCTAGTGCTCAAATACAAAAAATGAACTTTTTATTATTATTGTTGATCACTAGGCAAATATTCTTCTTGTGGGTATATTTCAAACTCTACTATAACAACCTTTTTCTATTGAGGTTTAGCCTTTCCTTTTGTAGTTCCCTTCTTCTTAAGGTAGTGTGCCTTTCCTATTGAGGTTTAGCCTTTCCTTTTGGGTTGCATTGACCTTCTCTACTTATTTTTGGGTGTAGAAGAAGAGGGTGAACTTTTTTATTTTGTGTTGCTTGGGCTTAGAAGGGTTTTTAGTGGTAGTAGGGGTTTCCAACTCTGTGGTTGTGCCTTAGAGGCTATAGGTTGGGATTCATGTGCTTCTAGCTTTGATTGAGCATCTATGCTATAGGTAGGTGATGCAATGTACGAGGAATAGGGTATGTGTTCCTCTTCAACACTTGTAGATGGCTCATTTAAATATTCATACCTATTTGTTTCCTCTAGCCCTATACTCATAAGTATATCATTAATATTGTTATAATCTAGAAAATTTTCCTAAGACACATTAGGGAATTAAATTTTGAGGCTTCTTTTAATCAACAAGGTGACTAAGTAGTAATAAGATAGAATAGATCAATTCCTATTTCTTCTATATTTGGTAGACATCTATTTCAAAAAACTATACAAGAAGTTGGGGACATTCACTAGCCTTTGATGGTGTAGGTGACTCAAAATTTTAAAATGTACTATATATAGAAGAGATTGCCTGCCATTGCAGGTTAAATATTTAAATATATATGAATCAATAGATGTCTATAACCATAATAGAGAAAGTATTTTAGTACCTCGTACCAAGGAGTCCAATTCCTCTCTTGGTTGTGTAAATTCATTTCATGTTGTGATTGCATCAACCTGCATTAGAAATTCTTCTCCCACTGTGGGTAGTCTAGAAACTTTTGTAACTATTGCTTCTGAAGAATCCACTCTCAAACCTTTGATTGTGGCCTCATCATTCTACAATATATTGAAAAATTATTGTGTCATTACTTCATTATAATATGTGAGAGAAATAAAATAGTCTAGCCATCCAACATGTTGGAAGATGGGAAAACACCACTGGTCTTCCAATAATGAATTATGTGTTGTTGGTTCTGGTCTGACAATGTCTCTTCCAATTTTACTTTAATTTGTGCTTCAAATTACTTGATTCTCAAGACTTAATCCTTTTATTTTAAGTACTATAAAATCTATGTCTGTAACCTTTGTGATTTAAAAAAAAACTCAAGCTAGTGTATGCAACTATTTTCATTGATAATGAATTTGATAAATACAATCAAACCGATTATCCCCAAACTTAGAGTTGCTATTTATTCTCAAATAAAAAGGTATGAGAATTATAGAGGGAATTGATTTCACAAAATTTTATAGATATATAAGTTATAAATGAAATGTTGCATGAATGTGAATTCTACAAGAAATTAATAAAATTTATTGGTAATTATAAGTTATAATGATAAAAATACCTAGAAGGATGCAGTGATGGAAAATGTGGCACTTGTGAGGTGATGTGATCTTTGTCATACAACAACTTGGTTAAATAAATGAAATGATGGAAATTAATGGAAGTACTATGTGAAACTTTTCCATATAAAGAGTTATTGGAATGATAGCATGTTTCCAAAAGAAAGGCTTGATACGAGAAATGAAGGTTGCGATACGAAAGGGTTTTATGTATAATAAAATGATATGTTGCATGTAAGTTGTGGTAGATAGAAGTGGTTTCATGTAGGAATATCAAAAGTGATAGGTAACTAAAAGTGATAGTGATTGTGGGTATAGTGGTAGTGAATTAGAGATAGTTGTTGTGGGTAGTAGTAGAACAAGTACCATTTATAAATGGCTCAGGGCTATTGTTACAGGTCCTATGAACTTGTGCATATCCAAAAATAGTTGTTGTTGATGGTAAATTTATTATTTATATAGTGCATATGTGTGCATGTGAAAGTTTATTGCTTAGTGATAGTTATACCTGTTATATATCAATAGGTGAGTTGGTTGGCTCATCTTTATATGTAATAATTGATGATTCGGTCACTTCTCCATGATTTTAAAGAAATTATGAGTTTGCATATGGTATAAATTATTGTTGTAAATTGTGTATAAATTATTCCTTATGTACAATGGACTTTTAAAAGCTTTAGTCTATATCCATTGAACAGACATTGACTAAATGAATTGTAGTTAGTTGTACTGCTCCATTCTGAATGACATTTTTAATTTGATAAGGACCTAGTCACCATGTTTTTGATTTATCTTTGTGGTACTTATACCTTGAACCATAAAGCAATGATTAGTCCCCTTCATTGAATTCCTTGGTTTTGATAAACTGATCATGCCATTTGATTTTTTTTTTTTGCATGATATTTATATGATGGAATGATTCCATTCTTATTTCATCCAAGGCATTTAGATTTTTAAATATATCTTTCTAAGCCTTGGAGATATCCATTCCAAGTTACACCATTTTTATGAGTGTTTTATGCTCAAATTCAATGGGTATGGCAACCTTTTTCCTATACACCAATTCATATGGTGTTAATCCTAGGATGGTATTCTAGGTTGTCCTATATGCCTAGAAAAATTTAGGTAACCTTGATGCCCAATCCTTTTAATGCAATTGAATTGTCTTTGTTAGAATAACCTCTATTTATCTATTTGTGACCTAAACTTGCCCATTTTCTTGTGGATGGTATGTGGGTTGAAGTTTTATATTTGATCTCATATTCCTTGACCAATCAGGTAATCAAATCTAAAGAAATTGGGGTCCTTGATCTGTGACTATCTCCCTAGGCATACCATACCTTGTGAAGATTTCCTCATAAAGGAATGTGGCAACATTGCCATCTCTATAAATTATAATGCTTTAACCTCCATCTATTTTGTAATATGGTTAGGACAATATAGTATGTATTCCTTCTCAATGTTAGATGTGGGACCTATTGGTCCAATGAAATATAGTCCCCATTTACCAAATGGTGCAATGACCAATTGTGGTTGTAGGGGAATTTCATCGCTCCTGGTAGGTCTACCCATCCTCTAGTATCTATTACACCTCCTTGTATATTTGACTACATCCTTATGAAGTGTAGGTCAATAATAGCCAGTGGTTAGAATATTTACATAGTTTCTCTTAGCTACAAAGTGTCCTCCACAAGACTCATCATGAAAAGCTTTAAGGATATAATATACTTCATCTTCCCTTATGCACCTTCTCATTATATTATCTGGTCCTGTATAAAATAGATAACCAACCACCCATGAATATAGAAGGTTACATTCAACTAAATGGTACCTTTCTCTAGGTGGGAGATGTCGGGGTGTATTTCATATAGCCAAGTAATTAGCTATGTCTACATATCAAGGTGTTTGCATGAGAGGGAAAAAAAGTGTTCATATGGAAAGGAATCATTGAAAACTTCTTCTTTTATTTTGATTTGCAACTTGGAAATAAAATCAACTACCATATTTTCTTTCCCTAGCTTATCCATAATGGTTATATCAAATTTCAACAACAATAATAACCATCTAATAATTCATCCACAAACAATTGGGATTTCTTCAAAAGTATGATTGGTGTATGATCTGTATGAAAAAAGATAAAATATCCAACAATATAGTGTCTAAATTTGTTAATGACATATACCACTACCAACATTTCCTTATATGTGACAATGTAGTTGAGCTCAAGAACATGAAGGTTTTAATTGATATAATAAATTATATACTCCTAGTTACCTTCCTTTAGTCTTGAAATAGCACCTATGGTGAAATATAGAGCATATGTATGTATGTGGAAGGGAATGGTCCAATTAGGGCCTCTCAAAATAAGCATCCTTTTGAGATTTTTTTTGAGGGTTTAAAAAGCTTCCTGATAGGTAGTGGTCCATTCAAACTCAATGTCCTTAGATAAAAGAACAAATAGGGGGATGCTATTTTACTTAAAACCTTAATAAACCTCCTGTGATACTACATGGCGAAAGAAACTCCTCACATATTTTTACTTTTGAGGGGTAGATAGAGTGGAGATCACTTCTATTTTGTTAGGATCCACCTGAATTCCCCTGTTGTACACAAAGTGTCCCAAGACCACTCCTTGGGTCATCATCATGAATTTTTTTCATGAATTAAAGAGAGGTTGTGATCCTCGCACCTTTGAAGAACTTTCTCCAAATTTTATAATGATTCTTTATAGGATTTTTCATAAATGGTGAAGTCATCCATATATATTTTCATGGATTCATGTGCAAAGTCTGAAAATATGCTCATGTCAACTCTTTAGAATGTTGCATTACACCCAAATTGTAAAATTGAATGGACATATGTACCCCATGGACATGTAAAATTGGTTTTATCCCAGTCTTTTAGAGCTATTTTTATTTGGTTGTATCCACTAAACCAATCTAAGAAATATTTTTTTCCTGCTAGTGAATCTAACACATGATCAATAAAAGGAAGAGGAAAATGACATTTGTGGGTACATTTAGTTATTTTTAATCTACACACACTCCCCACTTACCTCCCTTCTTAGGTACTATCACCAATGGGGAAACCCACTAACTGTTTGAGATTGGATAAATGAGCCCTATATCTTGCACAAAGAAGGATCCTTTGTGGTAGCCTAATTGATTTGTACCCCTCATTGATGTAAAGTATATGTATACAAAGACTAGGATATATGCTCTTCATGGAAAATATTCCCAAGAAAATATTGTTGTGTGAGCTTGTAGCATGACAAGTAATTTATATTACTAGGATACTATCAATTGGTTATTAACATTGAGTGTTTTGCTTGGTGTTATTTATGTGGTTATGGCAGAAGTCATGATAGAGACAACATCCAACCCTGATAGGTTAAGGATACACCTATCAAGAAGTATTGTATGAGATAGTTGAGAAGTAGATTTGGAGGTAGTTATAGGTATAATATTTTGTAATGGGCAATGAAAACAAGTTAGATAGTAGTGTTGCTAAGAGTACCTACCATAAGAGTTTTGCATGATATGAGAAAAAAATCATCTTTATTCTAAATTTCAATCATTGAGTTTTGTTCTATAGTCATAAGTGTTTGTAGGGAGTATTGGTAATCTTCTTCCAAGGTTGGCCAAATAGTTTTTTCTAATTCTATGTGTGGTTGTGTTGGAAGGCAGATGACCATTTTTTTTGTCACATTCCCATTAGAGATTATCATGTTGTCAAATCTACATCTAATAAATGTTTTTGCAGTGGCTAATCATGGTCTACCTAAGATTAAGGGATATCCTCCAAGGTTGGATTTAGGTTGAAAAACCATAAAGTCTGCTTGATATTCCCATAAATCCTTAATAATACCCTTTGGATTGATGATTGACCTATTTTCTAATTGCAAAATTATAGGTGTGGGTATTAGATCCATCAATTGAAGTTATATTGTTTCCCTATTCATTACATTGATGGATACCCCTAAGTTAATCAAAGTATTCTTGATTAATGTGCTATTAATCTATACATCAACAATAAGACTCCCAAGGTCTGCATACTTTGGGACAACCATGTTTCCTAGCATAATGTTAGCTAATTGTCTTTGTTGTCAAACAGATTGCACCCGTATGCTGAAAAATTGAATTTTAGCAATCTGATGACACATTGGAACTAATTCTAGGCTGTGGGTATCCTATGAGGAATTAGACCTCTAGATTCTAGGCTGGTTCCTATGGATTTTTTTGATTAATATTTGGTAAAATGTTGGGAAAAAGGATAAAATATTTAAACTGAAAGCAGAACTATGAAGCTTTAAAAAATGGTGATGCTTACACTTGAAAATAATGATCTAAAAGGCAGTTTGGTTCACAATTGCTTCTCAGAATATCTAATTTGCACATTAAAATATGAACAGTTGAACTCATATGAATGTTTCATACAAAGGTTCATAAAACTATTTTCTTTTAGAGGAAAAGAACAGTGTTCTCACAATTAAGAAAATAATCTTATTACGAATTCAGTGCATGACCTATGAATTAAACTTGAATGCATACATATATTTATGGTTGAGACAGAAAGATAAAGGTTTCAGTGCTAAAAGACAAGATAATTCGATCAAAATCAATCACAACACTGATGCCTGAAATCTTGAAGGAAAAACCTGACACTATTGAGAAGATAAGAGGAAGAACTTCATGCTAAAACCGAGGTAACCTGTAAAACCTGCTATGTATTAATCTAAAAAATAAATGCTGAGTTACAAATCATTCACTTTGTAGAGTGCAAAGGAGAAAAATCAGAACTGACTGAAAAACAAATAATTTTTTCAATATATACAAAAGCCTTTCCAAAAGGCATGTAAAAAGAACTGAAAGATCAACTGCAAGAAATGGTGATAACTCCAAAGCCAATTCTGAGCAGATGAAAATATCTCTGAAAAGGAGGCCCAAATCCATGCAAAAACAAGTCCACTTAAGCTCAAACTCACTCCCAAGTCATAACTGATACATGCACTATCCCAACTGAACTGCAAATCCTTGAAAAGTGGGCCAAAGCATGCAAAAAATTGCCTCATTTGTATCAATCTGCCCATGCAAAATGAAACTCCATCTTTGCCTTATTCTATGCTTGCATTATTGGATTTATTTAACTCAATGTTATTTTGCCTAAAAATAGTTGTATTAATTAAATGATTTATAATTTTATCATTTAATTAATACCACTTTACATGGGTGAGCAAAAATAACATTGAATTAATTGAATTTAATTCAATCCTAGTCTATGTATATCACAAAAAATGCATGATATATTACACCATTGACCATGTAAATAGATACCTCTTGGGATCCATGCATAACTTAACATATCTTTGATCCAATGGCATTTTTATACCTAACATAATGTTCGGCCATTTAGCATTATTGGCACTTTATCATTGCCCACCATTATGTTAGGCTTTATTGACCTTATAAGACATGGACCACGGAAGGTAATGGAAGAAAATGATTAACCTAAAAAGTCCTTTAGCAAAAACATCCCATGCCGAATTTAGGGTAGACAAAAGTGGCGAACCCTAAGTATTTCCATTTTGTCACTTTGCACTTGCCAGAGGAACTTCAACCATACTGCGCCACGATCACTGGGTATGGTTTTATGCTTCGAAATTTCATCTCCTTCAGTCATTTCACAACAACCCCTCATCTCTCAGTCGTGGCTATGCTTCCATTTCTTCTGTTGATGCTTGCTTTGAAGGGTGGCTGGGAAATAAGGCATTTCTTTGAGCTATTCACGGGTTTTGATGGTCTCCAACTACTAGAAATCAGTTGTTCACATCAAGGTATGGCTGCCTCCATTGTTGGTTATCTTTGTGATTTAGTTCAACAAACTTCTGTACAAGGCTGCGACCTTTCTTATTTTTTTGCTCTTGTCTTTTATTGAAAATAAAAATAAACTTATGCAGGCTGCGCCATGAGTATGAGCTTATTGACCTTATAACACTACCATTATTTTTGGTATTTCTTTAATTTCTGTTTGGCTTATTACCTTCATGCTGGCCGTCATGAGCTTGGTATGCTTCCATGATGATATTTACGAGCAAAAGCTATCCCCAAGCCACAACTGAGTGTTTGTGTTCTAAAGCTCTTCACATTCCTGCATAATATGCTCGATCTGAACTTGGTCTTCAGCAAACAACAAAAGAAAACCGACAAAAGTCCATTAATCTCTGAAAAATATGAAACCCCTCCATTTTGAAGCATCATGAGACTTTTTTGAAGCTTTTACAGCCGACATATGAATAATCCTCCTTCATGAGAAAACAATAGATAATATTTGGTAAGTCTTGATAGCATTTCTTGCCTTATCTGTAGTTTTCTACTAGTAAAATATTGTATTCTCTAAGAAAATATGACACCTTGCTACTGTATTGACCTTCCCTTATCGCTGCAAATTTACTCTTCATGGCTCTGTTATCCTTATTTTAATGACTTACTGATTATGGATGGATCCACTCAGAAGTTAATGAACCAATTACCCTACAATAGTTGATGTTCCTTGACTGTGACTGCTTGGCAAAAGAGTTGGTTTCCTTTCTGTTAACGATCACTGGGTTTCTCTTAAAATGTATAAAAACTTTATTGAAATAGCACAATAGTGTCAACAGGCTATCCATCGTTATTTTTCTGTTTCTGAAAGTTTATTTCATAAAAAAAAGCCCAACCTTGCCTTATGAAGGGTATTTTTTTACTCCCTATTTGGCTCGCTTTTCTACCCCAGTTTATGCAAGAATTCTATACAGCCATGCCTCTGTGCCATTAGATGATAGTCCTTTATTCTTTTTGTCTGTTTATTTGGTCCATCTGACTGAAAAAGTAGAGACACTATGTAGAATATATAACTTGCATACGTTGCTCACTACATACATCCATGAAGACTATGATTTCTGACCATGCTTTCCAATTACAATTAGTGATGCTTTGAGAACTGACTCATATCAAGGTGACTATCTTTTCGTGGTAATTTATGACTGTAGCTAATAGCTGATACTAAATGTTGTTTAGATTCTTGTGGCTATCAACAAAAAGATAACATAAATGTTGATTATTTAATCCTTGTTGGTGGCAATCTCTCTTTCATTTTCAGTCCACAAAGATTCGCTTCATCCTTTTAATGATTGGTAATGTTCATTCAAAGGCATTGATATCATGAATAGAGGTCTGTTATTTGAATGTTTTGTTTCTGTTTCAAGGTCATGAGAAAATAGTTGTGGGCTTTATTTATTTGCAAGCCTTCATATATCTCTGCTAGCTGTAATAATTACTATGCAGTTTGCATTAGAAATTATCATCTTTTCAGAACTGCACCCTGTTGAAACAATGTCACTATTCCTTATTGATACTTTCAATAGCACCATTTTAAGTACTTGAGCAGCCTTACCTATTCCTCCTACCGCTTTCTCTGTAAATGGAAAAGAGCATAATCTTGTTGAACTCTATGGTTGTAACTTCATCATTATGATTGTTGGTCATTGTAACCGATGAGCAACTGTACCTATCATGCATCACTACCCCTCCTGTAGACTGTTATATCCTTTTGAAATTATGAAGACATTTCAATGCACGAATACTCTGTTTCACTTCAATTTAAAGTGGCTCTATACTTCATTTAAATGTAATGTGGAAAAATAAAGTAGAGCTAAAACAGAGTAATAACTTAAAAAAAGGGCTACTTTTACATCAATTTCATTGTTTCAGCAACTTTCTTTTGACTATTTTGACAATATTAATGAACTCTCGTATGTAATTTGAGAGTGTCCTTCCTAATATGCCAGGCTCAACCCTTGTGGGAGCCCGTTTTACTACACATATCGAATAAGATGATCTTGTACATAATGCACCTGTTCTTGCACAGTGAACAAACATGTTAGCAAAATAAAAGAAGCTGAATTTTTTCTCTTTTCCCTTTATGTTGAATTTTCATAATCATCTGATAGATGCCTGATCGATTGTATCTTATATTTCTATTAGTAGCACAGGCATATGATAGGATTTGATCTGCATTGCTCTAATAACATTTCCCTCAAACTTGTAGGTATGCGGAGCTGGAGCTAAAAATGGAAATGGAGCTGGAACCACAACTGGCGTCACAACTGAAAACCTCAACTGTCAACGATTCATCATTCCAGGCAATGACGAATCACTTTCTACCCTATGCTTTCTCTATTTTCAGATGAATAATTTGCTTTTACTCATACATCTCCTTCTTGATTATAAAAAATCAAATAATGAGTTACTCCCACGACTTGTGTGGGATTCTGGCTCGCACATCATGAATAAAACATCAAACATTATGCAAACTTGTGATGTAATTTTGAAGTGTTTTTTGCATAATATCATTGAAATATACATTGTCATGAAGTAATGCACAATATGAGTACTTCAGCAGAAAATTTTAAAACATCTTGTATACTTTTTAGCCTGAATTTACGATTCAGCTCTACTTGTTTGAGCTGGTGGCAAAAAATAGGTAGCAGTCTTAAAACATGGACAATCTAGGGGTCTTTTCTTTTCTTGCCTAGCTTTTTGAGGCATAATTCCTTCATAGGTTTTGTGTAAATGGGAACTTCTTTAATGGGTCGGATTAAGGTATATTTACACAAACATTCTTAAGTTGGCTCAAAAAATCAAATTTAGGTTTAGAATGAAATTTTTGGGCTATTAGTCTCTCTAGAAATTATGGTTCCTTATTTGTGATGTCTGGATGTAGCCTATTTTGTTTAGTTTGTATTATTGTATCATTGATAGTTTCTATTGTTGGTTCCTCATCAATATGTTCTATAATATGAGGAGATGATGGTCCAACAAGTATTCTTCTTGAACATAGGTGGACATCACTAACCTAAACCCCATAGTTTATGTATTGGATAGGTTTGTTAGTGTAAGTCTACTGAATAGGCTTATTATTAGGGTTTGATGCAATTTGAACAACCAATTGTGGTGCTCTTGGTTGTGCTAGGTTAGACATGGTTGGGTTGGGCATTATGGCTGGTTGTTGTTAAAAATATTGTTATGGTTGAGAGTAGCCAACATTTTGGTTTTTCCACTATTGGTTCCCATGCCATTTGGTGGTTATTGGTTTTGAGAGGATTGCCACTGTGGATTATAGTTTGGGGATTGATATGGTTGTTACTACCATATCCCCCTATTGTGGAGTCTAATTAGATGATTGAGCAATTGGCCATGGTTGATTTTACATGCTATTCTAATTTTGATTATTTCAATTATGGAAGTTTATATTGACCCTAGGAAAGGACATATTATAAGATAAAGGATCTTGAGGCCTACCTTGTCTTTTCTGCCATGGTTTTCATTGATAAATACATAACACTTGGCCTTCCTCATCTATAGGGTATGAAATTCAACTTTCCCTTACTTCTCAAAAATCTTTGCAATCTTTTTCATTTATAGTTGACCCTTTTTTGGAGACAATGTGGATAATATTTAGTAAGATTAACCTTCGTCTCCTCTTGTTTCTTTTTAATGTGCATAGTTATTGGAAATATTATCCTTGATGTCAAAGGAAAGAATTGATTGATTGTCATTGATGTCAATGAGTTCATAGATTGGATATTTTTAATGGAGGAAATAGTTTTCGTCATTTTCATTGATATTAAAGTCATATAAACGAGATTGTTAGCAAGATAAATATTTTGTCAATAGAAGAAATGGTAAATCATAAATAGCCATAGGCCACTAATAGTTATTCTTGATGGTTGAAGTTGCATATTCAGTTAGAAAACATCATGAGGAAGTCTATCATCATAAAATACCTCTTTGTATTTAACTATCCAAGACAAGAGTTATATATACATAAGGCAACAATTAACACTTTATAAGTTATAGCGATTTATATCTAAAACAAGGATTAATGATGACAAAGGATCAACAATTAATACATATAAAAAGGAAATGATTAAATTAATATTAAAAAAGGTAACATAAGAAAAAGACAAAAGTCAAAAGAAGACAAAATAAAGATAAATAAGACGAAAAATAAAATATATTAAAGCAGCGATCCCATCTCCCATAATATGAAGACATCAATTATAAAGACATTAGTTATATTTTAAAAAGGGTAGTGATTAGAGTCTCTATGGTATCGATTTCATGTATGATAACATGTAGAAATTAAGGTAGTGATTCATAAAGTAGCAATTACTAATATTAAGGTAGCGATATTAAAAGGTCATGAATTAGTTTAAAAGGAAACAATAATGATCATAAAACAATTTATATGTGAGTAAAGGAGGTTTGATAAACAAATGGTAATGTATTTTTCAGAGGTTGTTTCTATTAGAGATGTACCATTTCATTGAAAAATAAAGATATAAGATGATTGTGAATAGAGGAATGTAGAAGTAGTGAGGAATACAAGGAATATCTTATATATACCAAGAGAAATATAAGAAGTGAGATGTAAAGAACAAGAAAAGGAAAGTTGAAGTGTGCAGAAGATTTAATGAGTAGATAGTGGAAGAATTTGTGAGTAGATTTGTAGAGAATGAATAGAACAGATTTGTGAAGGCCTTATGAGAAGATTTATGAAGACCTTTTTGAGTAGATGTGTGAAGACTTTTTAAGCATATATGAGTGATGCGAAAGATTTATAAGAAGCAAAGAATAAATCATTCAAGATAGATTTTTTGTAGAAGGTTTGTATGTACATCATTCATGAGCAGACATAAGAGAAGATCTGGAGCACATATAAGATAATTATATGCAAATATATTTGAGGAGGAAAATATAAAAGGAAGGTCATTAAAGAAAGGTTGAAGGAAATTTTGTAAGAAGTATATGCAAATATAAAAGAGATATACGCACATTTGAAAGGGGAATTTGTAACAAACTTATGATAAGGAGTGCATTCATATTTGAGAAGGAGATTGATTGTGACAATTTATGAAGAATTCATCATTTATAAGAAGAGTTTGAGAAGGAAAATAAGATATCTATTAATCATTGAAGAAGCAACATTCAGGGTGGAACTTTATTTTGGAATTTTATGCTTCCTTAAGAAGAGATTAGTGTCTCTCGCTAAGTTGGTGCCTATGAATTAAGGGGGTTGGTATCTCATGTGGGTTGGTTCCTACAAAGATTGTAAGAAGTTTTATATATAGCATTATTTTTTGTGGTTTTCTCTCGCAAGGTTTTTTACATAACTTTGGTGTTCATCTTGTTTTGCATAATTATTAGATCTTATGTGAATGATATTATAAAATTGGTATTATTGTGGTTGTTAGTTTGAAAGAGTAAAATATTATATTATATTGATTCACCCCTCTCAGTATAATCATGTGCTCATTAATTGGTATCAAAGCAGGTTCCTTTGAATAGTCTAAACACTAGACGGTAGATCCAAATGAGAATACATGGCAAGAAGAAAATGAAATACAAAAAAGAGCATTGATCAACAAGCACCAATAAAACCAAAGGCTAGTAATGAACAAAAAACAAGCAAATGATGGGATGAAAAATCATATATAAATGGAAATAGAAGCAAAAGATGATATATTTGAAAGAAAAGAAGAGATGAACTTAGAAGAAAAGGAGTTAAAATAATATTATGAGAATGTTAATTAAAATTAGAAGAAGAAAATGATGAAGGATGTATTGCAATGGATCTTGAGGAGGAACTCCATTATGCCTATAGTGAGATCAAGAGGCTTATAAAGGAGAACCAAAAACTAAAGCTTCAACTTCAAGAGAAAATGAATCTAATTAGAGTTAGTACGAAGTCTTGAAGAATCCAAGAAGATAATTGTCAACCTAAAATTTCAGATGAGAGAATGATACAAGATGAAAGAGGAAGTGAGAGTTCAATTAGAGAAAAATGAAGAAAGTTGTGAAAGGTTAGAGTGGAAATTGTTTTTGTGAGGAAAGAATTGGAGAAGATAACCACCAAGTTGAACACAAGCCTCAAGTTTGAAAAGAGCACTGAAATCCTAGATGACATCATTAGTGGGCAAAGGTCACCATCAAATAAAACTGGACTTGGCTATAAATAAAATCAAACATTCAAGGAAGATTCGAAAGAGACTCCTAAGAAGACAACTAAGCGAAAGATAAAAATCCTTGAAGAAAATTTCAAAAGCCCTATCAGAAATAAAGGTAGCAAGAAGTCCTTTCCTCCAAGGAAAGCACATACATACAAGTTTAAGAGTACCTTTTATGGCTATTGCTACTCATGCAATCATTTTAGACATAAGACAAGAGAGTGTAGAACACAAGTGATATATAATAATAGATGAAACAAAAATAGAAATCTTTATGGGTGGACGAGTAGAAACTACATACATATGCCCCTCTAGTGATTTATAAGGTTATGTACTATAAATACAACAACTATGGACATATTGTAATAACCCATCCTAAATTATTACTTAATTAATATAATTTTAAATGACACATGAATATATTCAAATTAAAAAGACATAACTAAGTAGCTATAGTCAATCATAGCAACACATGTCCATTTAAAATGGGTCAAATATTCATATATTCAATTCAAAATTCAAATTACAATATCATGTTTGACTTGGCTCATAAGGCCACAAAGTCATTACATTGTACATCTCTACAACAAGTACATCAAGTATTATATCAAGTTAAAACTTAAACTTAAATAGTCTTGTGTACAACTAAGGTTCCTCTTGATGTTCGCCTCCACTAGTGGATGAGAACATGGTTGAAGCACTTTACTGCCCAACCATGAAGCTTATGCTTCCTCAAAATTCTTCCAACTTGAAGAATACTAGACCCTGCACAAAAATTTTAGCAAGAGAACAATCTGCAAGGTGGAATCTAGTGCATGGCCATACATCAACATGCAATTTCTATCTACGAGTTAGAAAATAAAATGCAAGATCTATGCTAGGAATGGAAGAGAGTGATATAACAGAGTTAATACATACAAAATGAACTATATTGCTTGGCCAAGCATAAAAATTGTGTTGAAACAACAACAAATAGTAGGTTCTGGTAAAGAAAACCTATACTCTCTGAACTCCATTTCAGCACCCATCCCGAATGGTAACCTTCTACAATACAACATTTCATAACAACTATCTACCCTCTAGCAGCATCTACCCTAAGGTGCTCTAGTCTACTTAGGTATCACTGTTCTATTCAAGTAAAAGAATATTCTTCTCACATATGTCTATGAAAAAGAAGAATCAGATTACTTATTTCCTCAACAAAAATCAAATACATGATTCAAATAGAGCAATTCAATAATTAGTCACATCATTCACATGACCCATGTTTACTTTCCAACATAAGCATTATCCATTTAAAAATAAATTAATTGAACAAAAAAAAAAAGGTATGTCACAAGTATGTGTATGTACATAGATGAGAGTCTATGTGCCTACTTAAGTTTTTGGTTTGTGCATATATTTTGAATTTAAACCATTAAATTAGAGTGCTATCACTTAATAAAGTTCCATTTTGATGTTTCCATTTGTCAAAATTCAAAGAATAATTGAATCTAGAATTAAATATGCTCTAACAGTTTCTCACATACTGGTGTTCTGTTGGTTTCATGCAAGTTGTAATATCCAACTATGAAGTTTATATATGAACACTTTCTCTACTTATAATAAAACAATACTGTTTCCAACTAAACAATTACAAAACAAACTATTTTGTAAAGAATGTTCATCGTTTCAATCTACATAATTCTGTTTCTTTTTAATAGTTATTGATCAAGGCTATTTTCAGCTAAACATACACTTTCATATCAATGTCATTTCCAACAGAACATTCACTATTTACAATTATACAATGCAGTTTCTAGCTAAACAGTTACAATTTATGATAAAACAATCTTGTTTCCAACAAAACATTCACTATTTATAAACTATGCTTTTTCCAGCTAAACAGATATAGAATGATAACATTACAATTTAACGTTCACTTTTTTTAACAAAACATGGTTATCTTACAATGAATAGATGATGAACAATGCTATTTTTTCCATTTACAATTATTATCTATAGCTAACTCATATGTCAATATCAAGGCAAGCCATTAAAATTGCATTAACAAAATTAGGCTAACCCAACTTCAGACATGAAGTAAAATGCCCATTATTCAAAACTTGAATACATAACATTACTAAAAATTCATTGTGCAACTATATATAAATGAAATGATTCTAAGATTGACATGCTCATCGCTATGAATCTAGAGCAATCATTCGGTCATGAGATAAAACTCAGATTTTTTTTTGGGTTCTTAATAGAACCCGTGCTTTTCAAGGTCATAAGTAAAGCATTCACTGGTCGCTCTAGGAATGACTATTTCCTATATGACTAATACATTTATTCCTTAGCAAAAAAAGGGTCATATTCGAGAAATACCCATATAGGCTCATTGGTTTTACACCATATATATTCAACATGCAAACTTATATCTATAATATTTCAAAGAAACAACACGTCGATCATGTAGATTGAACCATACAAGGGTTTAATGAATCTCAAACTTAATTACTCCATCATTCCTACTGAACAATGGTGACATCATAATACATATGACACATTCTCAAAGCAATTGTTTTAGCCATTTACCATTATCAGCCCAGCCGATAATGGGTGTCGATACAATGGAAAAGAAATATAGGGTATTATGCCCCTCCCATAGGATTGATAGTCGATCCTCTACAAGGTTTAACTATGCTAAAATACACAGTCAATCAAAATGAAATTATGATAGCCATAGTATGGCTAACACCATCATGCAAGATGAAGTGACAACTGAATCATGAATGGCTCTAAGCCTCAGCCTAGCTTTGCAAGCTATTTGATAAGGCTCTATACTTAGATAATACTCATGTAAGGTAGGCCCATTTGGCCATGCGACCCAAAAGTTGGTCGATATTACACAAACATTTGGCTCAAGGCTGTAACAAACATAGACATAGAATTACATTTTACTGTTCTATTGAATCATTTGATAGAATGAAAAGAATACCACTAGCATGTTACATAAATGATAATAAAATTGAGCTTATTTCTAAAAAAAAACTATTTACCTTAAAATTCAAGCTTTTTGTGAAGCCTCCCTCTGATTTTTCCACTTCTACGAGCTCTTTTTATGTACTTTTTGCCTTCGAGCCAGTCGATTCTATTCGTTGTGATTTTCCTGGGTTATGAATTCAAAATGGAAACATTGCTTTTGCATATTGTTGGGGCATTACCATTATGGTATTATTGCCATTACTGCTGGCCACTAGCTTGATTCAAATATTTCATAATGTTTATGGCAGACCACATCCTTCGTGGGATGCCTTCATGATTTTCATTTGATTTCAAATAGTCCGATATGGCTAATATTGGTTATCGAATTCAATTTTCAAAAGATAATATAAATATGTATATGTATATATATATATGACATTCATTCACATTTACCATATTTTTTCATTTTATATATATATGTATGTATTCACATTTATATATATACACATATATATATGTATAGATTGTTCATTTGAAGGAGTTTATGAGTTCCATATGCTTTCATTTAGTTAAATAAGGAACTTTTATTTCATTTTGAGCATCCAAATATTTGAACTAAAAGGGGTTTTTACTTAATTTCACATAATGAAACTCTTATCCTTTTTAATCATACTTAAAATACGTACTTTCTTTTTCTTCCAAATTCTCAAAACACAGAATTTAGGTAGACAATTTAATCTAAAAGCCATTCATTTTCAATCACTAAGACAATTCAAATCATGTAATTACGTTCTTCTATATATGCAAAATAGTTCAAATGTAAGTCATCATGCCATTTTTGGTGTGTGCACCCAGATTCCATCTAGCTTACCATTCAAACCAACTAAACAATCCTACTTCAACCATGTTCTCATCCTTCAACTTGTCACCCTACAACTGCACACACTTGCACTTGCAAAATTCATTAGTAATATTCAATTCTAGTCAACATCTGAGATAATTTCAAAAGATTGCAGTCAACATCAGTAAACTTCTTTCAACCTATTTCGATAATTTTAAAATTTCCATTTAATTTATATTGAATTTATTCAATAATTCTATTTACCATATTATAATAAATATGCAATAAAATTGGGTTGTGACATCCTTCCCCTCTTGGAAAAGACATCGTACCGATGTCTATTTAGTCAAAACTTAAGCATTTATATCTATTTCAACATCACATCCAAAAATAAAAACATAAATGTCTGCTTCAACATCACATTCAAAATTAAGGCATATTGTCTATTTCAACATAACTTTCAAAATTAAAGAATATATTTATATTTCAACCTCACATTCAAAATTAAAGCATACAACATCATAGTATCTCAATCCAAAAAATTTCAAGAAAAATTTATTAAAGTATCTTCCTCAAGAAAGAAAATGTGGAAAGAAGCATTCTATTTCTTCTGCATCCTCCCAAGTAGCATTGTCTTCTGAGTACTAATACCATTGGACCTTAAACTGAGAAATATCTCTGCTTCAAAGCTTAACAATGCGTCTATCCAAGATTCTAATGGGATCCACTAGCACCACTCCTGGATCCTGTACCTGCAAGGATTTCCAATCAAGCACATGAGCTACATTAGGATGATATGGCTTAAGCAAAGAAATGTGAAACACATTATGAAGTCGAGCTAGAGCAGGTGGTAGATCTACTCTATAAGCAATTGGGTTAATTACTTCCAATACTTTAAATAGTCCCACATATCTTGAGGCCAACTTGGAAGACTTTCCAAAAACAATAGAAATTTTATGAGGTTTAACTCTCAAGAAAACCTTATCCCTAGTTTCAAACTATCAAAGAGTTTGGTTCTTGTTGACATAACTCTTTTATCGATTTGACGCCTCCTTCTATCTGATCTTAATGACTCTCATTTGTTCTTCCATTTCCTTAAGCATTTTAGGTCCTATTATGATCCTGTCCTCCAATTTATCTCAAGTGATGGGGGTACAACACTTTCACCCATAAAGAGCTTCAAATGGTTTCATGCCTAGAGATGTATGATAAGAGTTGTAAACAAACTCTACCAAAGAAAAATATTCTTCCCACCTATACTACTCGTCCATACAATATATTCAGAGGAGGTCTTCAACTACCCGATTCACCCTCTCTATCTTCCTGTCAGTCTGAGGATGATAAGCCGAGCTGAAACTTAGTTTGGTCCCAAATGCAACATTCACGGTCATCCACACATCCCTATCAAAAATTATAGTCTCTGGCACTCCATGCAAGTGAAAGATCTCCTAGACAAATTTCTTGGATAGGGTCATCAATCCATCCTTAAGGTTTCTTGGAATGAAGTGCACAACCTTAGTCAAATTATCAATCACCACCAAGATAACATCATGCTTGTTCTTTCTCAATGACATCCCTTGTACAAAATCCATACTGATCACCTGCCATTTATACTCAGGTATGTCATGAGGATACAATAACCTAGTTGGATGTACATGCTCAACCTTGACTTGTTGGCACTCTAAGCATCTAGCTATGTACTCCACTACATCCTTCTTGAGTTTAGGCCAAAAATATAGAGTCTTCAACTGTGCAATCATCTTGGATACTTTGGGGTATCCTTAATAAGGCGCATTGTGAACCTCTTCTAAAACCAACTTTCTCAACTCTTTAGAGTCAGGAATATACATTCTTCTCTAACATCTCAATACACCATCCAATTTGATATCATACCCATCAAATCGATGATTTAAAGGATTTACTGCTAGAGCACTCTTAACTCTCTCATAGTGCTCATCCCCTAGTAGATATTAAATCACCTATTGTCTGAAGTTAGACCTTTTCAAGATCATGGATGCCATATGTTTTCATCTACTAAGAGCATCAACCACTTTTTTTTCTCTTTTCCTTTTATATACTCAATTCCAAAGTCATACTCACCAAGGAATTCTAACCACCTTCTTTTCCGTGCATTAAGGTTTGGTTGAGTAAATATGTATCTCAATCCTGGGTGGTCTATTTTGAGTTCAAATGGATTCCCCAAAAGATAATTCCTCCATTTCTATAAGGCATGAACTATTGCAGCCAATTCTAAATCATGAGGTGCATAGTTCACCTCATGCTGCTTGAGCTTCCTTGATTCATATGCTACCACTTGTTTGTCTTACATTAATACTACTCTCAATCCCTCTCCTGAAGCATTTGTGATTATTGTGAATATCCCATTAGGATCAGGGATGGTTAGCACTAGTACTGTCATGAGCCTCTTCTTCAGTAGTTGAAATGATTGCTCGCATTTCTCGGTCCATTCAAACCGTGTTCCCTTTCTTTGGAGTGAGGTGATTGGAGATGCAATTTGGGAAAACCCTTGCACAAACTTCCTATAGTATTATCCCATGAGGTCCATGAAGCTACAAAATTCTAACACATTCTGAGGCACTAGCCATTCCATGATCACCTCATCTTCTCAGGGTCTACAAAGACTCCTTTAGCTGAAATGATATGGCCTAGATAGTGCACCCTATCTTGATAGAATGAACACTTGGATAGCTTCCTAAAAATTTTCCTTTCTCTTAGGAATTGTAGAACTGTCCTCAAGTTCCTATCATGCTCTTTGATAGTCTTAGAGTAAACTAAGATGTCGTCAATTAAGATCAAAACAAAATCATCCAAAAAATCTTTGAATACACTATTCATGAGGTTCATAAAAGCTGTTGGTGCATTAGTCAACCCAAAAGGTACCACTATGAATTCGTAATGTCCATATCGAGTTCTTAATGCGGTATTCATAATATCTTCTTCCTTAATTCTCAACTGATGGTACCCAAAACTGAGATCAATTTTGGAGAGCACCATTGCTCCCTTCATCTAGTCAAACAACTCATCAATCCTTAGGAGTGGATATCACTTCTTGATGGTCACCTTGTTCAAAATCTGATAATCTATACACAGATGCAAGGTTCCATCCTTCTTCTTTACAAAGATAACCAGTGCTTCACAAGGAGACACACTGGGTCTTATAAGCCCTTTGTTTAATAATTCCATTAATTGGGCCTTCAACTCATAGAGTTTGGTGGTGGTCATCTGATAGGGTGTCGTGGATTGAGGCTTAGCTCTTGGGACAAGGTCAATAGAAAAGTTGAATTCCCACCTCAGGAAAAAATCTATAAGTTCCTCAGGGAATCCATCTTGGAATTCCTTGAGAATAGGGTAGTCATCCAAATAGGGCTCCTTATTGTCAAGGTTACTAACATGCATAACACAAATTGCACATCGCTTTTGATGAGCCTTATTGAGTTGCATCATAGAAATTTGTCTAAGCTCCAAGGGTCTTTGCATTTCACAAATCTCGACTGGGTTTCCATAATCATCATGAGTTTACTATAGCCTTATGCTCAATTAACCAATTTATTCCAAAAATTACATCATATGAGCCTAAAGGTGCCACATACAATTTTACTTGAGTTTGAAAGGTTGGAAGCTCTAACTCGCTACAAAAGAGACAGGTATCTACCCTTCGCTCTACTCAGTTACCATATTGGACTGTCCATGAGTTTTCCATATATCCGGGTCTAATAGGTATCTTGGTTATTATTCTAGGGTCTATAAAACACTTAGTAGCTCCGGTATCAATCAAAATAGAGATAGATTGGCCATAGAGCTTACCTGTCAGCTAAATTGCCTATTTGTTATCCATTGTAGCGTGGATCTGGTAATGTTGAGTCTACTGATAGATTCCTTCCTTCTGTGACTTTGACCGTTGAGGAAAATTCAAGGCATATTGATCACCTCCACAAGTATAGCATCCATCATGAGGCCATTTGTGACCTCCTGGATTGTCCTCTCTGAAGCCCTTCTATTTTTGGTTGTCTTTACCCTGTTTTTGTTTGCCTTCATGTTCTTTCCACCATTACGGTCTTTACTCCTCTCCTATGGATTTCTTCCCCTCTTGAGATTACGGATCTGATGGCTCTTGTATCCTTATGAAATTTCTTTTTCTTGTACTGTGACTTAGGATTTGAGTTGTTATAGAGATTGGATAAGTGTTGCAGTTTTTGTTCCAGTTTGGTGGCTTTTTGGAAGACTTCATTCATGGTAAGAGGATCATGCATATCCACTTCAGCTCCTATGTGGGGTCTTAGTTCCATTATGAATTTTTGAATGTGAAAATGTTCATCTCCTTGATATTGAGGCACATATTTCAATAGGTTGGTTAGCTTTTCCCAATACTAGATCACGGTCATGTTTCCCTGGGCTAACTTCTGAAACTTCGTCACTTTCTTGTCTAAGAAAAACTGCGGTAACCATCTCTTCCTGAAAGATTGGAGGAAGAGTTCTCAAGTGATCTCAATAGGATGAAGATTTCGTTCTAACTTCTCATTATCCCACCAAGTCACTAATTCATCAAAAAGCTGATATGTAGCCCATGTCGCCTTAGTCTATTCAGAAAGGTTACAAAGCCCAAAGTATTTTTCTCTCTATAATCCAAGCCTTTGCTCCTGGTCTGATAGCCTTACCTTCAAACTTGGGTGGTAATACCCTTTTGAGATCCTTTCCAAGCTCATCCTTGATTCATCCTCATGGACCTGCCCCTGGACCATCATCTCCTTGATTGGATTCTGCATTCCTGCAGTCCCGATCCTCACATGCCACTCAGACTTCTTGTTCTATGTGATCCATGCGAGACTCTTGTCGGTTCAAAAGCTCTAGAATTTGTTCCAACCTCTTGTTAGGTTCATTATCAGAACCACTACCACCCACTTCTTATCTGGTAGTCACCATATTGACTCACATTGAACCTGCAACATATTCACGTTTATCACATCTCAACACTAGGTTCTACGCTTAAATGTTCTTATTCTACATCACAAAATTTACATATGCATTATCCCTTTCTCATAGAAGACATACACATTCATGCAAAATAAACATACTATTTTAAAGGTGAGTCAATAGACCCTTATTTACAGAAGGCTTCTTGTTATATTATTTTGTTTTCTTGTCATCAAAAAGAGGACTTTGCTCTGGGTCCTCATCTGAATTTACATCAAACTTTATAGAAGAGTATGGTTGAGCATGCATACTCTCCTTTTCCTCTTTATTCAACAAGGGTGCATTGGAGCTGGCCTTCGAAGGTTTTGGGGAAGGGTAGTACAAAAGGCAAGACGAAAGCTAACACCCCCTCTAAACCTAGTTCTATGACCTCTAAAGGCAGAGTTAAGGTTCTTTTCTCGGGTTCTGAAGATGCTAAATCTAAGGTGAAATGAAAATCCATTATCTCCCCCTAGGAGAAGGTTAAAATAAAGGATTTGGAGGATCCCTCCTATGATACTAATCAGGATGATTCTCAGTCAGCCCCCTCGTCAGAATATTCTAGCTACCCTGCCACTGACAGAGAGGATAGGCCTCATTTTCCTAGTGATCTCAAGGCTGATGACCATTACTTTAAAGCCAAACATGAGTTTCTTGTTGACATCCTTGCCATTGCTCGTAATGGGTATGTATATTTTTTTAGACTGATGAGATGGGTGTTTTTTGAGATTAAGGAAATTAAGCTAAAATAGAGGGCTATAAGTAGCAAGTTTGAAGGGCCTGATTTGATTGACCACACAAAAAGAGACAAAGATAGGGCCACTAATTTATGGACTGAGAAAGAAAATAAATACATGGTGGACTGCCTCAAGAAAATAGTTGAAGATCTTCAAAAATTTAAGAGTAACCATGATGATAAGATTTCTGCTATGGAGGACAAAATTAAGAATACAAAAGAGTCTATCCAGATGGTGATGGAAATGAGCCATAAGATTTTAAAATCTATTGCGAACACAATGAATATGATGGCTGATAATATGGAGAATGTTTATCATGAGAAGATAAATGTGGATCTAGATGCTGAAAAAAAACAAAGCTAGGCGAAGGGTGTTGGTTTGAGCAAAAGAACTAGAGCAAATATGAAGAGAAAGGCTGAAAAGGCCCTTGTCAACATTCAAGAGATAAAGAAAGCATCATTAAATATGAACAAATTGGAGCAGGAGGTGGCGAACATCCTTAGGAATTTAGCCTAGTGGGTGGACTTTTGCTAGGTTTTTGTTGGTTTTTTGTGGCGCTACCCTTGGGCTGGTTCTTTTTTGATCTTCTTTTCTGCTAGATTTTTGTTCTCTAATATGTACTTGTTCATGCTATATCTATCTCTTCTTTGCTATTAAAGGGTTTCAGGGCCCTTCAAAACCTATTTTTCCTTAATAAAAAACAAGGGTGCATTGGATCCTCACACTAGAGGCCAGTCTCAGATTACGGAAAGATTTTTGATCTTAGGTGTTCGCTTCTCCTCAATCTTCAAGCCTCTTTCTAGCTTAAGTCGTGTAAGAGCCTGAGCTAGAGTTTCATCATTGAGAATTTCAGGTTGAACCTCTATCTTGGCATTTTCTTCCTTTATGTCATTCTTATGTGAGGTTCTAATAGTTTTCCCTTTCCTTCATCCTTCCTTTGAACTTCCCATACCTGCATTCAATCCAATTTTGATCAATTCTCAAGACAACTAAATTTTGTTCAAGGGTCAACTATCCCTAGTCAAAAATATGGTAGACTCAAAAGGCCTAGAGTTGAATCCTAAGCTCTGATACCAAATGTAATAACCCATCCTAAATTATTACTTAATTAATATTATCGTAAATGACACATGAATATATTTAAATTAAAAAGACATAACTAAGTAGCTATAGTCAATCATAGAAACACATGTCCATTTAAAATGAGTCAAATATTCGTATATTCAATTCAAAAGTCAAATTACAATATCATGTTTGACTTGGCCAATAAGGCCACAAAGTCATTACATTGTACATCTCTTTAAAAATTACATCAAGTATTACATCAATTTACAACTTAGACAAATACTCATGTGTACAACTAAGTTTCCTCTTGATGATCACCTCCAATGGTGGACGAGAACATGGTTGAAGCGCTTTACAACCCAACCATGAAGCTTACTCTTCCCTGAAATTCTTCCAACTTGAAGAATACCCAACCCTACATGAAAATTTTAGCAAGAGAACAATCTGCAAGGTGGAATCTAGTGTATTCCCATACATCAACATGCAATTTCTATCTACAAGTTAGAGAAGAAAATGCAAGATCTATGCTAGGAATGGCAGAGAGTGATATCACAAAGTTCATACAAAAAAAATGAACTATATTGCTTGGTCAAGCCTAAAAATTGGGTTGCAACAACAACAAAAAATAGGTTATGGTAAAGCAAATCTATACTCTCTGAACTCTATTTCGACACCCATCCCAGAAGGTAACTTTCTACAATACAACATTTCATAACAACTATCTACCCTCTAGCAGCATCTACCTTAAGGTTCTCTAGTATACTTAGGTATCACTGTTCTATTCAAGTAAAAGAATAATCTTCTCAATTAAAAGAATATTTTTCTCACATATGTCTACAAAATGAAGAATCGGATTACTAATTTCCTCTCTCAACAAAAAATAGATACATGATTCGAATAGAGCAATTCAATAATCAGTCATATCATTCACATGACCCATGTTTACTTTCCAACACAAGCATTATCCATTTAAAAATGAATTAAGTAAAAAGAAAAAAAGAAGGTATGTCACAAGTATGTGTATGTACATAGATGAGAGTTTATGTGCATACACACATATGTGCCTACTTAAGTTTTTGGCTTGTGCATACATTCTAAATTTAAACCATTAAATCAAAGTGCTATCACTTAGTAAATTTCCATATTGACGTTTCCATTTGGTAGAATTCAAAGAATAATTGAATCTAGAATTAAATATGCTCTAACAGTTTTCACATATTTCTATTATGTTTGTTTCATGCAAGTTGTAATATTCAAATATATAGTTTACATATGAACACTTTCTCTACTTATAACATAACAATACTATTTCCAACTAAACAGTTACAAAACAAGCTATTTCATAAAGAACGTCATGGTTTGAATCTACATAATGCTGTTTCATTTAAACAGTTATTGATCAAGACTATTTTAAGCTAAACATACACTTTCATAACAATGTCATTTCCAACATAACATTCACTATTTACAATTATACAATGTGGTTTCTAGTTAAACAATTACAATTTATGACAAAACAATCTCGTTTCCAACAGAACATTCACTATTTATAATAATACTATCCTATTTCCAGCTAAACAAATATAGAACGATAACATTATAATTTAACGTTCACTATTTTTAACAGAACGGGGTTATCTTACAATGAGCAGATAATGAGCAATGTTTTTTTTGCCATTAACAATTATTGTCTACAACTAACTCATTTGTGAATATCAAGACAAGCCATTAAAATTACATTAAAAAAATCAGGCTAAGCTAGCTTCATACATGACAACAAAATGCCTATTATTCAAAACTTGAATAAATAACATTACTGAAAATTCATTGTGCAACTATATATAAATGAAATGATTCTAAGATTGACATGCTTGTCACTGCAAATTCGAAGCAATCATTTGTTCATGAGTTAAAACTCAATTTTTTTTAGGTTCTTAATAGAACCCATGCTTTTCAAGGTCATAAGCAAAGCATTCACTAGTCGCTCTAGGAACAACTATTTCTTATATGACTGATACATTTGCTCCTTAGCAAAATAAGGGTCATATTCGAGAAATTTCCATATAGGCTTGCTAGTTTTACACCATATATATTCAACATGAAAACTTATATTTGTAATATTTCAAAAAAACATCTCATCGATCATGTAGATCAAACCAAACAAGGGTTTAATGAATCTCAAACTTAATTACTCCATCATTCCTACTGAACAATGGCAACATGATAATACATACATATGACATATTTTCAAAGGAATTGTTTTATCCCTTTACCATTATTGGCCCAGCCGATAATGGGTATTGATACAATGAAAAAGAAACATAGGGTTTTCTACCCCTCCCATAGGACTGATAGTCGATCCTCTACAAGGTTTAACTATGCTAAAATATACATTCAATCAGAATGAAATTTTGATAGCCATAGTATGGCTAGCACCATCGTGCAAGATCAAGTGATAGCTGAATCATTAATGGCTCTAAGCCTCGAACTAGCTCTACAAGCTAGCTGATAAGGCTCTATACTTAGATAATACTCATGCAAGGCATGCCGTTTGGCCATGCGACCCAAAATATGGTCGACATTACATAAACATTTGGCTCAAGGCCATGATAAACATAAATAGAGAATTACATTTTACTATGCTATGGAATAATTCAACAAAATGAAAATAATACCACTAGCATGTTACAAAAATGATAATAAAATCAAGCTTATTTCTAAAAGAAATTGATTTACCTTAAAATTTGAGCTTTTTGTGAAGCCTCCCTATGATTTTTCCACTTCCACGAGCTCTTTTTCTGTGCTTTTTTCCTTTGAGCTAGTCGATTCTATTCGCTGTGCTTTTCCATGGTTATGAATTCAAAATGGAAATATTGCTTTTGCATGTTTCTAAGGCATCACCATTATGGCATTATTGCCATTGCCGCCAGTGACTATCTTGATTTAGGTATTGCCATAATGGTTATGGCAGGCCATGTCCTTCGTGGGATGCCTTCATGATTTTCATTTGATTTCAAATAGTTACAACAAGGGAGAGCTATAGGAATAAGAAGAATGATTCCATTAATGTCAAGAGGAAGAATTATGAAAGGAATCTTCAAAATAAACTTAAGCATGAAGAGGAGAAAATTGCATCAAGCCTCGAGTGAGTTAATGTGTCGTATGAGAAATCCAAATCTATTACTTATTCATAATAGAGAGGGATATATTGCCTTGAAAGGTAATCAAAGATTAAAGTTTTAGTGTGAGCAGCCCTTGGAAAGAGAAAGGTCATTTATAAAGGTCGTGAAGTAAGAAAAGAGAGAAGTGAAAAGAGGAGTTACAATTTGAGTAGCTAGAGATATTATAGATTGACGAAGATAGTATCGAAGAGGCCAAATTTGAGAGAAAATAAAAGAAGTTCTCATGCAAAGGATAGAAACGAGTAGAAAAATAATCATTTAGTTGTGACAATCAAAAATCTTGAGAAAGGGAAAGAAGATGAGAAGACTCTCACAAAGATATCAAAAGGATGATCTTCAATTAGCATCCATGGATAGAGAAGGAATAGTTGAAGATGCATAAAAGTGTAACGAGATAGCTAAAAAAATTCCTAAATTTTTAAATTAAAGGAGATTATCCAAATTCTCTTGGACAACTATAAAGGAAGCATGTCACCCAAATACCATAGAAACAAAGGGTGGAGAGTTAGAGAAAGACTTGAATATTAGAGCAAGGGGGAGAATTAGAGAATTTCCAACAAAGGGAGAAGTGTATCCCTATTTTATTGGATGTAAGTATTAAAAAATATGACTAGATGTTTCCCATGATCTATTTGTGGATAGATATTTCATGAACATACCTTTTCCATTGATGTCAAAGGGGGAGACATATAGAATGGGGGAGAGTTAGAAAAAGAGAGAATTATGTTGCCATCAATGACAAAGGGGGAGATTGTTGGAAATATTGTCATTGATGTCAAAGGAAAGAATTGATTGGTTGTCATTGATGTCAAGGAGTTCATAGATCAAAGATTTTTAATGGATGAAATAGTTGCATCATTATCATTGATGTCAAAGTCATATAAATGTGATTGTTTGTAAGATGAATATTTTGTTAATAGAATAAATGGTAAATCATAAATGGCCACATGCCACTAATTGTTATTCTTGATGGTTTAAGATGCATATTCACTTAGCATACCTCATGAGGAAGTCTACCATTATAAAAGAGAACTTTGTATTTAATTTTCCAAGACAAGAGTTATATATACACAAGGCAATAATTAACATTTTATAAGTTGTAGAAATGTATATCTACAACAAGGATTAATGATGATAAAGGAGCAGTGATTAATATGTATAAAAAGGCAATGATTAAATTAATATTAAAAAAGGAAACATATGAAAAAGACAAAAGTCAAAAGAAGACAAATAAGATAAAAAAACAAAATATATTAAAGCAACAATCCCATCTCCCATAAAAAGCAACGATTGTTATGGAGACAACAATTAAAAATATGAAGACATTGATTATAAAGGAATTAGTTATATGTTAGAAAGGGCAGTGATTAGAGTCTCTAAGGAAGCGATTTCATGTATGATAAAAGGTAGAAATTAAGGTAGTAATCCATAAAGAAATTATATTGATATTAAGGAAAAAATCGTGTATTAAAAGGATATGAATTAGCTTAAAAGACAACAATAATGATCATAAAACAATGATTGATATGTGAGTAAAGGAGTTTTTCTAAACAAATGGTCATGTCTTTGTAAGAGGTTGTGTCCATTAGAGACACATCATTTCATGGAAAAATAAAGATATAAGATGATTATGAATAGAGGAATGTATAAGTAGTGAGGAATATAAGGAATATCTTATATACACCAAGAAAAGTGTAAGAAGTGAGATGTGAGGAACAAGAAGAGGAAATTTGAAGTGTGTAGAAGATTTCATGAGAAAAATTTGGAAGACTTTGTGAGAAGATTTGTAGAGAATGAATAGAAAAGATTTATGAAGGCCTTATGAGTAGATTTATGGAGACCTTTTTGAGCAAATGTGTGAAGAGATTTTGAGCATATATGAGTGAATGTGAAATATTTATAAGAAGCAAAGAATAGATCATTCAAGATAGTTTTTGTAAAAGGTTTAAATGAACATCACTCATGAGCAATCATATGAGAGGATTTGGAGCATATATAGGCTCGATGTATATGCATATATATTTGAGGAGGAAAATATAAAATGAATATCATTAAAGAAAGGTTGAAGGAAAAATTGTAAATAGTATATGCAGATATAAAATAGATATATGTAGATTTGAAAGAGGAATTTATAGAAAACTTGTGAAAAGAAGTGCATTTAGATTTAAGAAGGAGATTGATTGTGAAAATTTATGAAGAACACATTATTTACAAGAAGATTTTGAGAAGAGAAATCAAATACCTATTAATCGTTGAAGAAGCAAAATTTAGGGTGGAACTTTTTTTTGGAAGTTGGTGCTTCTTTAAGGAGAGATTAGCGTCTCTCGCTATGTTGGTGCATAGTTGAGAGGGTTGGTACCTATGAATTGAGGGGGTATATCTCCTATGAGTTGGTTCTTATAAATATTATAAGAAGTTTTATATATAGCATTATTTTGTCGTAGTTTTCTCCTACAAGGGTTTCCACATAAATTTGGTGTTCCTCTTGTGTTGCATAATTATTAGATTTTATGTGAATGATATTGTGAAATTGATGTTATTGTGGTTGTTAGTTTGAAAAATTAAAAGATTATATTATACTAGTTTACCCCCTTAGTATAATTGTGTGTTATTTAATAATATCCAGTTGGGTCACTAGATATCTTATTATATCCTCCTTCATGTTGGATAGAAGGTTGCTGAGCTCCACCTTGGAAACACGTTGTGGATGTTTTTGTGGAAGAGAAATCTCTAGCACCCCTAGTATTCTTCATAAATGATCTTGAGTAATTTTTACACACCTGATAGATTTCCTTAAAAGGTAATTGATAAATATCCCTTGCTCCAATGAGGTTTAGTGCATCCATGTAATCTTTATTTACCCCTTGCAAAAATACCATTTTAAGGAGAGCCTATTTTGATGTGACCTTTTAAGGAAGAATGAACCTCTTCACATAGACTTCAAGTGGTTCTTCTTCCTTTTGTGACATTATGAATATGCCATCTCTCTTCATGTTTGCTCCTCGACAAGAATCCCACCACTTTTGTAATAATTTCTTTCATTATTTCCCAATTTGGCATTGTATTTCTTCATAACCTCATGAACCACCACAAAGTAGCATATTTCAATATGGTCAAGAAGAGTTTCAACCTATGAGCATAAGTGGTGTAGTCATAACTTCTACAAAAAACATCAAACTTAAACAAGAATGTGTTTGGGTCTTTTGTGATTAAATTGTAGAAATTGGGCAAGGCCAAAGGAGGTATATTCTTGAGGGAAATTACTTATTCTTGGTTTGTGATTGGGAATTTGAATGTAACAGGATATGTTAGGTTGTCCATCGCGTCTGCTGTCATGATGTCAAGATTCCTTATGGGAATTCTCCCTAGGTTTGGAGCAACTATTGGTGTGAGGGTATTTCTATATCGTTGATTCCCTTAGTTGGTTCCATGCTTGCACCAATATATTTAAATTCTTTTTAGCTCAAGGGGAGAAATCTTCCTAAAGCATCTCTTTTTTTCCACATACAATAGTATCTCAATATTTAAATGGCTTATCCTACACATTGTTAGTGATAGGTTAGGGTTGATTTGTAAAGTCTACTAATCCTAATTGTTGTAAATGCGAACTCCTAATTTATGAAAGTAATGAATTCAAACATATTTATGAATTTTGAACCTAGCAACATCCTCAGAAATGATGCCAAAAATATAGAGCTTCCCCTATGTCCAATCAATTGATGGAGATAGTATACATACAACTTAACATACCAAAAAATCCCAAATTAAGTAATTCATTATCTTAGAGGTGCTTCATTTAAATTATCAACCAAGGAATTATAATCTTCAGATGATGTAGGCATTATATGTGCAACTAATAATCATAAACCTTCCTAATCAACTGAGTACATAAAAATTAATAGAAAAAATATAATTAAAGGAAACTTAATTGAAATAACTTTTACATAGAAATAAAATGAAGTGAATACTAATTGATGCAAGTAATTGTAATAACTACTACAGGTAACTATTCCTACATAGGTGAAGATGGAGAGGAGCGGGAAGAGGAGAGGAGGGGGAAATTTGAACTCTAGAGATGATGTAGGAAGAGAAGGAGATGATTCAGAGGAAACATATGGATTAAAGGTGGGAGGTGACTTGTGGCTATACAGGTTGTTGTTATTGTGTTGTTGGGTTGCGATGGCTTCATTCTGGTTGTTTCCATCTTCTAGTTAGGTGGAGGTGGTGCAGAGCAAGCTATTGTCTTCTAGTTGGGGGGTGACAATTTTTCTTCTTCATTGGGATGAGGTGGAGGCTACCATTGATCCTCTGGTTTATGATTGCTTTTCATCTATCCCTTTGGAGTTGATTTTATTCTTGAGGGTTTTGGCTATGGCCTTTGTGGGGAGTGCTTGTTTTTCCTTGCAGCTGGTGAGTGTGTGCTTTGGGTTTTTTGAGGAGGTTTGGTTAGATGATGGGATTATTTATGGTCCTATTGGGTTTAATGGAATGGCTTGGGTGCTCTCTATGTTGGCTTACTCTCTTTCTCATTTCTTCTTGGTTTCCCTTAGCCCCTCTCTCATGTCTATTTGGTGGCATCTTTTTAGTGGCTCTTGCCTTGGGTGTTTTGCGGTTGCTGTTGGTTTCCATCTTATGGACTGGTGGTGCTTCCGATTGGTTTTTTTTTGAGTTTTTTCCTATCTTTGGCTCTGACCGATGTGTTGGGGTTGCTTGGGTGTTTTATGGTTTGACCTTTTCTCAGTTTCCTTCTTGTATGGGTCCCCTTTTCCCTCTTGGGTCCTGTTTGCTTATGCTCTCTTTGGGCTCGGGTCTTTTGAGTAGCTGCTTGTTTGGTTCTTTGTATGGGATCCTTCTAGATTGTTTTCTCTTGCATAGGTGTTTTTTCTATCATTTTTCCTAGATCCCAAATTTTATTTCCTTTTGTTGTTATTTATTGGCTGATGACTAGGCTTTTTTTCAAGCTTTTATTGAAAACCCAGATGAGTTTAAGACCGAAAGTTGTTATGATGGATTTGTGGCTATTATTTGATATTATTCTCTTGGTCCACAGTATGGTCTTGGTGCTACATGCAGAAATTATGGATACACATTGTCCCTATGAAGCTACAGTCTTCAAGAGGACCTTTGCCAAGAAGAAATTCACCCACAAAGAAAGTGTTGCAACTTAGGCATGCAAATTGAGATTCTATTATGAGATTGATATTACAATGTACAAATTCCTTGACTATATAGGCAAGAGTGAAATTTAGTATGCATTATGATGCTTCCATGTGTCTTGATCAAACAACATGTGACAACATGTAAACCCTAACTAACTACCTAGGGAATGATGAACTGATTAAGATAAGTTCTAGATGTATTCTAGAAGAATCTTATCTCCTAAATACATGGAAAGGGGTATGACCCCATTATTAACTAATTTCCTAGTAAATGCAACCTAGGAATTAGTTAAATATAATGCCTAAGTAAACTTATGCTAGTGTAATTAAATAAATAGTTACACAAACACCCCCCATAAGTGCAACTTAGGGAGGAAATGAAAATGCAATGATTATGCAATGATGGATGATGGTTCCTGGCTACATGATGGCCATTTGAGGTACCCATTTACAAATAAGAATGAAATGCAACTAATCTCCCACAAATGGAGAAAAGGGGAAAACCTAGTGGGAAGAAAACCCCTCTCCAAAAAGCAGATGAAATGCAGAAAAGAGATGGAAGAGTGATGTTTGGAGGTATCAACATCAATACCCCCCAAGAACTACAAACATCACAATATACAAAATATGAACAAAATTGGAGACTAGATATCCCCCCATAAAGGAGGGTGGTCCCCTCAAGAACATCTTCAAGACCTATGGTGAAATGGTGAGCCAAGTCAGCAAGACCTATCATGAATCCATCTAGATGCCACAAATCTGAAGAGGACAATACATCCTGCTCTGCTAAACCAAATCTCAACTAAGAGGAAGGAGATGAAGATGGTGCCATAAGAAAATCTAATTCAATCCAACTACCACAACCATGGTGAGAAGGAGGATAATTGCTTCCTACCCTTGAGTCCAGAGAATCAGGAACCTATTGATTTATATTATCCCAAAACTGAGAGAATTTGTATACCCGTGACTGATGATCAGCCACACCATAGGAAATGAGTGTACCAAACTCATCTCGAATGAGTGATGTCTCGAATGTAAACTCAATGTGAAGACCCTCTTATGCAAGTTGATAAACATAAAGAAGATTATGATCCATTTTGGGAATATAAGCTACATCATGAACTTGCGCTCCATCCAAAGTGACATCACAAATACCAACTACAAGAACAATGTTAGCATTGGTAGTGAACATCTTGTTGAACTCTGGTGGTCTCACAGTCTCCCAAAGAATGTTATCATGAGA
Organism: Sequoiadendron giganteum; assembly: GCA_007115665.2. Lineage (NCBI taxonomy): Eukaryota > Viridiplantae > Streptophyta > Pinopsida > Cupressales > Cupressaceae > Sequoiadendron > Sequoiadendron giganteum. Next base: position 422,400,653 of record CM021101.1, on the reverse strand, counting down.
ATTGGTGACATGTTGTGAAGCTCCTTAGTCAATGACCCAACCCTCCCGTCTACCAACAAGGGTAGTAATTAGTGCATGTCCTTTTCCCTGAATGTCGACTGTGGCAATTCCTGCAATACTTGTAGATGACTCCTCATGTGAAGAAGAGTGGTGTGATTTGGTGGAAGAAGGAGGAAGAGTATTATTATGATCTTGAATAATTTATCTCAATTCATGGATCTCCTTCTTGAAGCATACCTCCTCACGATGTCCAAGCCCATTACAAAAAGTGCATTTGGGCCTCTCCTTCTTTGGCTTGTCTTCCTTTTGATGTGATGCCTCACTAGATCATGTCTTTGATTTCCCTTTATTATTTAATTTTCCTTTAGATGGAGTTGCTACTAGAGCATGAGACTTTGTGGAAGAATCAACATTGTTGAGCTCAGTTTGTTCTCTTGTCAACCTTTCACAAAAATTCTCAAAAGAGGGCATAACAAAACTGCTCCCTAGTCCATCCATATTAGAGTAAAAGGATGTAGCAAAATAGGAATATGAACCTTTCAATTTAGACAAGATCATGAAAATATATTCCTTATCAATTTTGTCCTTCCCACATTTTGACAGTTGTGTCATCAAAGATTTGAATTTTACCAAATAAGCTTCAATGGAGGGAAACATTTCAGCTGAGAGAGATGCTAGTTCTGACTCTAATTGAAGTGCACAAACATCACTTACTGAACCAAACAAGTATTTTAACTTATCCCATACCTCTTTTGGAGTTGACACCCCTCAATGTGGAAGAACAAGGAGTTGGAAACATTGAGAGCAATCAATCCCATAGCTTCCTCACACTTTATCATGTGTTGAAACTTTTCATATTCTTGGGTCAAGTGGGGTTGTTGTTCATTCAAATTTGATTGTAAACCCTTTGACCAAAAGAGACATTGCATGCTCACTTTCCACGTGTGATAATTGTGGGGTGTCAAGATTTTGAAACCTATCAGCCATTAGAGCAAGAAACCAAGTACAAGATAAAAATATATGAAGGAAATCGTTGTGAAGCCTTTGATATATCAATGTGAAACTAAAATGATGTCCGTCAATAAAAAAGACCTTTCTCCAATTTGTAGGATATCCAAGTAATGATGAAAATGCTCAAAATGGAAAAAAACCAATGCAAATCACTTAGTGCTGAAACTAAATGAAAGGAAAGGACTAATGAAAAACACTATAATACCTTCTTGATGCTATTGGAATGACTGATTCTGACAATCTGATGGGAAGATATTGCCTTTTGAGTCCAAATTAGGGTTTTTCACTTCAATTTACTATAAATTTTTGTAGCAGTAGAATTCTAGAAAATAGAGGGCACCACTAGAAAGTACACTACAACACCTTTCCAATGATATCTCATTTTCTAAATTTTAGGATCGTGGTGAAAAGATATGGCCCTCGAAAGATCACTACCCTTTTAGGGCCTGACAAGCTAATCAGGTGCAAAAAATTAGCACTAGGGGCTTAAAAAATCAGCCCTAGGTCATTGATATGACCATGGGTAGTATATTGGAAAAAAAAGCATCCCTTAGGGAGCAACATCAGAGTGACTGAGTGGAGGCAGACTGGTGGCACAATTGGGATGTAGGGTGGCGACACTCAGGATCTAGTAGAGCCCATGGTTTTTGAAGGAACCTTGTCTAATGCAAGTGGGGGCTTGAATAAGGTGCTTGTGCTTTGATCTCCGGTGAAAGGAAGCCGAAAGAGGACTATGGTTAGTGCAGATCGTTGGTGATGGGAGTTCAACGCCAGTGCCGAAGAACGAGGTGTGGGCCCAGTACGATGGGCACCGATATGTCAGCCTAAGTGGCTGACAACCTCTGCAAATAAATGTAGCTGACAAATTTCTGCAGACTTAAGAAAATCGTCCAAGAAATAAATTTTGGATTATGCCTATACGACAATCCAAAATTAATTTAAAAGGCTAATTATATAAAAATATATGTAGAAAATCCACTCAAATAAAATACTGATGGGATATAAAAGTATATACCGCTAATAAAAAATATCAAACCCTTGTCGATGAATAATTAAATAGTAGTTGCCCGAATAATTTTTTTTTGCCAAAACTATTGAGAAGAGCCCAAATAGATATTTTTTTGAATAAAATAGCCTGCAAATATAAAAAAAAATTGCCACAGGGTACAATAATAAGGATTAGTTTTTCTTAACTAAAGATTGTACTTGGAAAATGGTACAATTAGCAATTCCTAAAAAATATCTCCAATGGCTCTCAGTAGATATCTCTGATTTTGATGAATGAACAAGCAATCTTAGGGTTTTGAGGCCTTTTGAAGACAATGGAAAGCTTAAATTGGATTCAATTTGCTCCAAAAACCAGCTTGGTCCCTGGGTGGAGCCAACTAGCTTGCAATGAAAACCTTCAAGCCTACAATGAATCTCTCTATCCCAACTTCCTTGATCTTGAGATGAACCTTCAATGGAAAAGATTTGATACCATGTAGGAATTATGGATGCATAATGCCCCTATGAAGCTGCAGTCTTCAAGAGGGCCTTTGCCAAGAAGAAATTCACCCATAAAGAAAGTGTTGCAACTTAGGCATGCAAATTGAGATTCTATTATGAGATTGATATTACAATGTACAAATGCCTTGAATATATAGGCAAGAGTGAAATGTAGTATGCATTATGATGCTGGCATGTGTCTTGATCAAACAACATGTAAACCCTAACTAACTACCCAGGGAATGATGAACTCATTAAGATAAGTTCTAGATGATATTCTAGAAGAATCTTATCTCCTAAATACATGGAAAAGGGGATGACCCCATTATTAACTAATTTCCTAGTAAATGCAACCTAGGAATTAATTAAATATTATTCCTAAGTAAAATTATGCTAGTGTAATTAAATAATTAATTACACCAACACTACATTTACTGAAGGATGCTATGGTTGCCTGTTTGGTTGCTATTTCGATTTTCTCCTCGGATCCTATGGAGGTGGATTCCTCTCCTTTTGAGGTGGAGATGGGAGATGATGGTTTTTAGTTTCCTCAGTTGCTTATCCTATTGAGGTGGATGCTTCTCCTATGGAGGTGGAGGTTGAGGGGGTTAGAGATCTCAGACTGTGGTGGATTAGCTTGTCATGACGTCCTCTCTAATAGAGATTAGCTCTCTCTTTTAGAGGTGGAGAATGAGTTGGTTTTTTGGTATTGGGTGAGATGTGCTATAGGGAAGCTGATTTCTTGCATTTTTTGTTGTGTACCCCAAAGCCCCTATTGAGGTGGGGTGTGGGGATTTTTTGGTTTTGTTGAGAAATAGGGTCTTCTTGGTGTTTTACACTATTTTGTTCTCTATTTTTTTGGGTTCATAAATGGATGTTCTGAGTAGTTGGTTTGCTAATGCTTGGCTAATTCAGGCAACACTCTATATTTTTGGGATAAGAAATGGATGTTTTGAGAAATTGGTTTGTTGACACTTGCTGATTCAAGCGGTGCTTAATTTTATCTATGGGTTTAAGGCCCCTATCAAAACCTATGTATAAAAGGGTTTAAGGCCCCTTTTGAACTTGTTTCGTGCAATTCATTTTTTCTTGTCTTTATCTTTATGAATGCTATTGTTTTGGCTTCTGATGGTCTACATCTTATTTTTTAGGTAGCCCTCTTTTTGTTTGGGTTTCAGGTCCATGTAAAACCTGTCTATACTGGGTTTCGAGGCCCCATCAAAACTTTCTTTACCCTTAATAAAAAACTATTCCTATGTAGGTTGTAACTTAATGACTCTCTATGTTGTAACATAATTCAATAACATTTAATTATTTATTTAGAAACTCAACATAATATGAATAAAAAATATAATTCAAAATTTAACATAATCTAAAATAACATGGATTTTGTAGTACCTCAAGTGGCCCTTGCTTGAGCCACTGTAATCCACAATGTCTTTCTTCAAATATTAACTTAGAGATTCATGGAAATTGGTATATTCTTCTTTATTGTAGTTCAAAAATGCAAATTTTTTAAAATAGAGTATTTGATAACAATATTTATATTTAGATAACTTCATACAAAAATCTATCTAGCTATGGTCTCTCATGAGATCATACATATATACAAGGTCTTTGAGAGTCCCCTTATTTCTAGACTAAAAATAAACTATAAGAAACTATAAACTCTCCCAAAAATATAGGAAGAGGATATGTCTTATTTCAATAGTAAATAAAAACTAGTGGAGATAAGAGTGTAAGAGTTTTATCAAGACTCTTCAACAATTATGAACACAATTATAATCGAAGACATTCTTAATCAAGGCATAAATTATTGCAAGCAACTAACCATTATTAGTACAAGTATCTCCTTTTCTCCATTATTCAATTAATTGTATAGTTGACACTTTAATTTTGTAAGAGTATCTCATTGATAACATGTTAAATTTTTTAAAAAATATTTTTTTTATCAAGGAAAATGAGAAAGTGTCAATGTGATAAAAGGAAAAAGGTAAAAATGAAGAAGTGACATGAATGGGAAAGTAAAAATGGAAGACAAAACTATTTTAGGTTCCAAGAGGTAATAGTTTTTATGTTTGCTTTGCCCACATAGCAGAAAAGACTTAGGGTTTCAGTTTGATGGCGTTGAAGGAGTCTTTGTTGCAACAAAGGAAAAGACCCATGTTATAGAAGTAAAGAAGGGGATGTGACATGTTGCAGATCTTTAGGAAGGAGCTTTCCACATTTCTAGAGGTTGTTGTAGTTTTAATAAGCTATACCATGTTGCACTTGACACCCAAGGAAGCTAGGGTGCACTGCATAATCAATAGAGTATAGAGAGGGCATGTGGGGAGAAAGGGAAAAAAATAGGTCTATCATTTCCTTTTCATCGAGTCTTCACATTCTTGAAAAGTAGCATTCCTTTCCTCCATCTAGAATGTTTGTTTTTCTCTTACCTTTTATGCATATATATTTTGAGGTTGCTGCTCTGTAAACTCCCCACATTTATGCTAAAATGATGAGTAATGATTATAGTGATTGTATGATTTGTCAAATATCTTTATTGATGCCTTAAATAAGTCTTGGAGCTTGCCTTGGTGTTGTCTTCATTATAGGGTGTCATGTTTTATGCCATGCAAAGATGTTATGTAGTATAATGCCTAGAAAGTCTTTTAGGAACCATTCAAAACAAAAAACATGAAAATCCGAAGGTCCAAAAATTGTACAGTCATGTGACAACAGAAAAGCACTAGCTTAAGGTAATGATAGGTTTGTGTAACAAGTGTCAATATAGAGAAAGCTTGCAGTGAGTAGCCGAGCAAGGTAGAATGTAGAAAATTTGATTGCAGTCCATGATGGCTCTTGAAAAAGACAGGATCAAAGCTACAAAGAATAGTGAATGATGATAAAGAAGTCAAATGATGACTGTGAGAAAGATGATAGTAACCTCAAGGATATGAGTGTCATATAAGATATAAAAGGAGTATCATCATGTACATGAGAGTGTTGATTCAAAATGATCAAAGTAAATGTCATGAAAAAGTTCAAAATATGCTAGATGCAAGCCAATGGTGGGGATTGTTGATTTCATTGCAGAATTTATAGATCCTTAAAGGCACAATGATGTTCATGTTGTAAGAAAGTAGAGGGTTATAAAGCTAAATAAAATCATTCAAGGACTTGTAAATTTTAAGTCATAAAAATCCTAAAATGAGACGTAAAAATTGGATTGAAAGGATAGTCCAATCTCACAAGAGATAATTCAGAATAACAAGAAAATAGTGCTTGAGTTGGAATGTAGATAAGTTGGAATCCTCTATGAGGTATTGAGTTTTGTGGGTTTTATCTCTGTGATTTACAAGAAAGAGGTTAATTTCACTAAAGAAGTTATCAGGAATACCAATGGTCATCAACATGATGATGGCTATAACAAAAACATTATTGAATGAACTCTCATGCAAAACAGTTGGAGACCATTATGATGAACATAGGAGATCAAATGTATAACTAACTCAGTTATGTTTTTAAGATTAGGTACGGTCTCATGGAAATAATGAAAAGGTGGATATTCAAGGGTCTTCTAAGGGTAGGCCTGTTGTATCAATGATTTGAAAAGGAAGGCTTGTGAACAAGGACAACGACCATATATAATAAAACCCTAATTTCCATTTATGACTATGTGCAAAGCTTGAATTTGATCATCCTAAATAGTGAAATGGTGAAGATGACTATCGAGATGGTGGAAAATGCAAGCATAAAGGTTAATAATCTAAACAAATGATTATGAAGATAGTGAATAGACAAATAATTGAATTATTTTTTAGATGATAGCCTAGGACATTGTCAATGATTATATGTATCCTTTCTTAGGAAGATTTAGAGCTATAGGTTATGCTGTTGAAAAATAGTTGATTGGAATGCTACAAAGAGGCATTGTGCTTGATCATGTTGCTTATATATTAGTGAGTAATGATGTTCTTCAAGAGTGAGTCTTTCATAAGCTAGAGGATAGTGTTTGCATAATGGGGAAATAGTATTCAATATTCACAATGAAAAGCCAATGATTTCACATAGCAAATAAACTTGAAATATCACTTATTATTTGGAGTTACAGATTTGGGTTTCTCTTTGCTTCAATACCCTTATTTTCTATTATCATGAAGGAAAGTAGGGTAAAAAAGGTGGTATTTCTTCCATAGAGACATCAATTTCTCTTTTACAATCAAGAAATGTCTGAGAGAGTCATAAGCACAGAGAGCAATCCATGAAGTATACAATCATGAAGTATAATGCCAAGCTATTCAATCTTTCTTATGGGGAACAAAGGTAATATAAATTCAAGTGATAGTGATCTAAGAGCACAAGGGATAGTCAAGAAAAAACATAGGGAAATGTGAGCAACATCAAAAAAGATAGTCCAATCAAAGTGTTGATGACAATCATATCAAAGGGTAGGGACAATCAACAAGATTGTCAAAAGGCTAATCTATAATGAGCTATGACCAAATGGCACATGATTGAATAGTCTATCATTCATGATCAAAGGGTTACTGATACCAAGGAATGTAGTGAGTTTTAGTCATCTCATGAAATGATCAAGGTCAAGTTAAGAGTATTTCTTAAGGACATCGCTTGATGAATCATAGGCACAACAGTATCATTAGATCTCAGTTTTAGTGTTACTACAAAAACCTTGATTTGAGATGATTTACAAGAGCTGAAAATGTGGTGGAAAGGTGCAGCATGTAGTCCTAATTTCTTTATTGTGTCTTGAATGAGGAATTATTATAATATCAAGAGGAAAGCAATGAAATTAAAATAGTGATGTGTGACATTTTTATGTACTGTGCAATATAAGTGAGTTTCAAAAAGGATAGTGGAACCTATAGAAGACAATACATAAAAATGTAGTAAAGGGGAACTATTATAGAGAAATTAAACTATCATAACATTCATGTACATATAGTTCATGAACAACAACAATGGTGAGCAAATAGATACGAATTGAAATGAACTTCAACAGCCTAAAATGAGCAATGGTAGATACAGTCTATGAACAGGGAATCAATAGCATTGTTTTGTGTTTTTAAGAAAGGACAATCATCATAGTGAGCTATGCAAGATTATTAGAAAATTACAGTGCATTTAAGCATGATAGATAGGAATGTGAGATCTTTGTAACAGTTGACAAGGGTCCAAATATAGTATGGGAAAATTGTAATTTAGTGAAGACATCATGAAGAATTTTAAATGACGGAAGGAGAGAAGGTTTTGCATACAATGCAATCAATGACAGTCATGGGAGATGGTACTCTACTAATGCCTTAGTAAATAGAATACTATGGATGCATAACACTCAAGGCATTCGTGAAGTGTAATGACAAGAGTAAGTGGTTTTTGATAAGCATGAAATGATGATTTCTAGTGAAGTTGGAAGTCCTATACCAAGTCAAAATCTTCCTCTCATGCATCTCAAAGAAGCCTTTTAGTTCAAACTTGTTGAAAACTCATGCCCTATTATCTTGTAGATGAGTCGAGAAAGTATGAATGCCAGATTTATGATAGTTATAGCAGCGTGATGGGAATTTGAGGTATTTTGGTGTCTTGGAAAACAACTTGAGAGTATCTAGAAGGCAGTTTGAACAAGAATTGAATAGTTACAAGCATTTGGCTGGGTCAAAGAGAAAATATAGGGCTAGTTGGCAAAGATATAGAGGTCTTATGGTAGCAATATGAGTCAAAAATCATTTTAAAAGGTCAACAATTCTCGTCTCCAATACCACCACGAAGCTTTCAGTTGTCAAAACTTGATCAAGGCAATTTGAAGATAGTTTCAAGTGCCCAAAGTTCAAGGGAGAGTGAATAAGTCATAAGGGGGTAATTAAACTGTCATTGGATGTTGTCCTACTTTTCCTCCAGCGTAGGATAGACAAAAAGCAAGCTATGTCTCATTTTTGTTTAGTTCTTTCACTTTAGGAATAACATTGTAAACTGAAAAGGTTTCTTTTCTATCTCTTACTGTGTATTGTAACTCTCATTTTCAGTTTTCAAACTGAAAATAAGCACTTTGTAACACTTTATCAAGCAAGAGACATATTTTTTTAGATTATGTATTGTTGTATACACATCTTCTATCAATAAAAAAAGAATTTTGGCTTTCAAATATTTTTTTATGGTTGTGTGTGAGAGCTAATTGATGTTATTTTTGTGAGTTTTATGTGTAAATCCTCAAATCAATGTCTTACTTCCATCATTTTCAAGAAGAAATGATATGTTTATGTAGGTTATTGTTTGTGTAATAGTTCAAATAGTGTTAGTTTGTGAAGGAGACCTTCTAAAATTGCAAGAAACACATACCTTTCAATAAAATACTTATACAAAGATATGTAAAACCTTATGTTTTGCATAAGAAATTAAACATTGATTAGTTGTATGTCAAAACAATAGTCCAAGGTCTGAGAAAAACACTTTTGGTGCATCACCTCAATAGAAAAGTAGGTTCATCTTCACATTTCCTTCTTACTCTTTTCCTCAACAAGTATTATTTTAGTTAGATTAGGTGATAGAGCCAAGGGAACCAACCCTCTCTGGAGGTTCTTTTTCATCCTAGGTAACCGAAAACCTCGAAAGGTTCCCATGTTTCATGAAGTAAGCTAAGGTTTGCAACTTAGCAAGGGTGCATATTTAAGTGATAACAATTTTTGGCATGCCTAGTGGGATAGTGCAAATCAAAATAGTTCAAAAAATCATTTTATTGCTGGTTTTGATATATAACCAATAATATTCAAACTTTTAAGAGGTTGAAATCTACATATCTGACAACTCTAGGTGGGGAAAATTAGAAAAACCAACGCTGTAATAGCTTATGAGAAGGATACAAACAAGGAATGCAAGTTCATTTGAATACTTGCAGCTGTCTCCACCAAGGAGACAAGGTAGAACTAAAATAACTCCTTCTTCATCAAGGAAAACACAATCAACTCCACCTTCTGTGAGTATTTCTACTCATTTTGTGAAAAATTAGACTTTTGTTGCACCAATGGCAACCCCTAGGTAGCAAGATTTCAGACCATTTGATGGGGGAATCCCTTAAAATTTGGCTCAACATGATGATATACCAATGGAAGCTCTTAAGAGTATTCCTTTCTTCACGGGAGAGGACCAAACTACACCCATTAAACACATCAAAGATATGGAAAACTTGTGTTCAGTCCATCATATAACTACTAAAAATGTAGCTCTTAGATTGCTAGCAACATATTTCAAGGGAAAATCTCTTCAATGGTTTAGGAGCTTGGATATTAACTCAATCACTACATGGGACCAACTTGGAGAAGCACTTTGTAAGCATTTTGAAGACAAGTCTGATTACTTGTCATTGTTTGAATAGCTCATCACCATCAAGGGGGATCCTCACAAACATATGACATATTTCAATTTCCATTTTCAAAAGTCTTGGGATAGGATCCCACCTTTGGTAAGGCCTTCACTTGAAAATGCTTTCTTGTATTATTTGAGGTTTTTAAATAGCGATATATTAGTTATGATATAGTCTATGGGTGGAACTACGCTTCCAAGTGCTTATGAGGTAGCCATTAGAGCTGAAAATAGCCTTATATAGGTTGAAAAAATAGCCCCAAGACCTCCAATACCATTTTTCCCTCATATCCAACCAATAATGCCTATGCAAACACCACAAATAGCCCCTATACCAACTCTTCCTACTCAAGATAAAGCTGTCCCAACCCAATCATCTGAACTGCAAGAGATAAAAGGCCTCCTTCAATCATTTGGGAATGAGATGGTTAATATAAAGCAATTACAATTTCAAAGCTACAGGCCTTACCTACCCCAAAACCAAGCACAAGGCTAGCCAGGTCAAGAAAATAGGTTTCCCTTTCAAGCAAATTACTAAGGCCCAAAACAAGTTCTTAACCCAAGGCCTTTTCAGTCATATAATCCAAATGTGCCAAGCTCATCTACAACGTTAGTTCTCATCCAAAATAATCTTGTTCAAGATTATGAGTGGCGTTTCCTTGTAATCAGACCCATAACCAGTCGACTTGTTCAAATGGGGTGATTAACCAAGCTATAATGGCTCAACATGTATCTAGCTTGGAACCAAATACACCTAATAAAACACCCTCACAGTAGAAAAAACCTCCTCCAAGTGACACTACACTTCTAAATTGGCAAGGAGAGGAGTTTTGTGGAGTTAACCAGGACTATTCTTCTATAGAAGCTAACACGAGGAGTAAAAACAAACTGTTGAGATGGGACAACCAACAAATAAAGAGCCTTATCAAGCTCCTAGAGTAGAAAAAGAGGTTGTTGTTCCGTTTACATCCCATGTACCATATATACTTCAAAGAAATCAGCAAGGCAATACTAAAGAACAACTTGGGAATTAGTCCCAATCAACACATTTGCAAGGAGATACTACTGTTACGAAGGTTCATCAAAAGGTAAACATTGCTCCTTTCAATATTCTTGAGCACATGAAGAAATCAAATGTTACCATGTCTATGTGGGAATCTTTGTCTATCCTAGGGAAAGGGATTTGTTGCAATCTTCTTTATCAAATTTGAGTGTGTCAAGTGAACATCCCACTAACCAAGAGAAGGTTGTACTTACCAATATACCCAAAAACACCAGTGGAAAACCAAGCAAAGAAGTCAATCTAACACCTTTCTATGTGTCATTGATCATAAGAAATAGCCTTGTTCATAATGGCATGATTGATTCAGGGCGTAGTAGTTCCATCATGCCTAAACAAATTGCTGATAGGTTGGGTTTGGGATATCAATCTCTTGAAAAAGGGGTAGTTCAACTTGAAGGGACAACCATCAATACCTGTGGGAGTTATTAAGGATTTTAATCTTACCTTGCATAAATGTCCTAATTTTTCCATTCCACAAGATGTTTATGTGATTGAATTGCCACCTTACTTTTCCCTTTGTCTTTCAAGGGATTTCACTGCTAAGATAGGTGGCTATTTATCTTTAGATTGGTAACATATGTTATTTAAGACAAGATATGAAACCAAAGTGACTATTAAATTTGAGTAAATAGCAAAAGATCACGTAGAAACATATGTACCTTGTGTTGCCAATGTTAATTGTGCTAGTTTTGACCGTGATGAGCATATTGATGTACAAGAACCAAGTACCCAAACTGAGAGTATTCTAGATATTCTTTTGGATGAATGGGAAGTTAAACAAATTGAAGTCGATCCAAACAAAAACCTTGAATAGGTAGGCTTAGGTGTTTACATGATTCATGAGCAATATTCTATCATTCCCAACCTTGAAAAGAAGGATGAATAACAACATAAATAATAGAAAAATGAAGTTTGGAATTTTTCTTTTGATGGTTCAAGAAGTAGACATGGGGCTAGTGGGGGTGCTATGCTTGTATCTACACAAAGTGAAAAGTATTATTCATCTTTTCATTTTTCTGTTAGTTGTACTAATAATACAATTGAGTATGAAGGTGTTCTATAGGGTTTGGAATGAGCAAGGAAGAGAAAAATAAGCTTTCTACAAGTGTTTGGTGATAGTGAGTTGATTGTAAACCAAGTAAGAAACTTAAATGTGACAAAAAATGATGTGCTTAAGTCGTATAAACATATGGTATTAGATATGATAGAGGAATATGATGCTTTTAATCTTCTGTCTGTACCTAGAAGTCAAAACAAGCATGTTGATAGATTGGTTGCTATAGGTTCCCAATTTGATATTCCAAATGACATTAAAAAGGATAGCTATATGTTAAGGTAGTAGTAAGGCCATCTATTCTTGATAATAATGTTCATTGGAAAGTCTTTGAAAGTGATGAACAGGTGCTCAATTTTTTGCTTCAAGAAGTCGAGTTTTCAGCTAGAAATCAAGAAAAATTACAACAGTATAGTGATCAGATTATACAGCTAAAAAAAAACAAGTTACCAAAGGGTTTGGTTACCTTAGAGTCTATTTTCAATTCATATGATCAGCTCAAGAAGGGAAAAACTAGCATGCATATCAAGGAGGAACATTACGACGAGGTGGAATTTTTCAAAGGTAAGCTTCTTAAGATTGGTAAGATTTGTTCTCAAGAGGATATAGAAGCTTTTATTTCACTTTGTCAAGAGTTCCATGATACATTTTCTTTGGAATATTCTGATTTGAAAGGATTTGATTCCAAATTGCACAAAACACCATTGAACTGGAGCCAAATGCAAAATCGTTAAGACAAAAATAGAGGCCTTTGAATCCCAAGCTTGAGCCACTCATGAGAAAATAATTGAATAAGCTGATTGAGGGTAATATCATTTTCCCAATCAAACACACCTTATGGGTTTCCAACCTCGTTCTTGTTAGGAAGAAAAATGGGGAGATAAGACTTTGTGTTGACTTTAGAGATTTGAATAGGGCCTCACTCAAAGACCATTACCCGTTGCCCTCTATGGAATAAATTCTACAAGTTGTTGCAGGCTCAAAGAGGTTTTCTCTACTTGATGGCTATTATGGATATAACCAAGTGCTAGCGAAAGAGGAAGATCAGTATAAAACAGCATTCACCATGAAGTGGGGAACAATGGCATACAAGATAATGCCCTTTGGTTTGTCCAATGTTGGTGCAACTTTCCAAAGAGAAATGGACTTGGATTTTGAAGGGTTAATGTACAAGTTGGTGTTGATTTATCTTGATGAACATATCTCTCATTTAAGGCAAGTGTTTGATAGGTATAGGGAATATGTCAATCCATTAACCCCAAAAAGTGCATCTTTGTTGTCCATGAAGGTAAACTCCCTAGACATGTGGTCTCAAAGCATGGAATAACCATTGATCTGAAAAGAGTAAGTTCCATTCTTGCTCTACCTTTTCCTAGTCATAAGAAAGGGCTGCAAAGTTTCCTTGGTAGAATCAATTTTATGAGAAGGTTTATACCTGATGTAGCCAATCTTTTGAGACCTCTAATTGCAATGTTGAAGAAGTATGTGAGTTTTAACTAGACAAGAGAAGGGAAAAATAGTTTTGAGACCATCAAAGAAGCATTAATAACAACACTTACATTGGTAAATCCTAACTTTGTGAAATATTTCATCCTTTATGATTTTGGTAGCATAGATACTATCTCTTCTATGTTAGTACAACAAAATGAGGATGGTTTAGAACAGCCAATAACATTTTTTAGTCAAGGCTTAGAGGGTTATGAGCAAAGCTATTTTTTTTTTGAGAAGCATGTACTAGTTGTGATTAGAAGTCTCAAACAATTTCGTCATTTGGTTTCTAATAACAATATTTAGTTTATGGTTGCTCACCCAAGTGTTAAAGATTTTTTGTTGACTAAGGATTTGAGTGACGAAAGGGTCAAGTGGATCGCCAAGGTGATGGAATTCAATGTGGAAATCAAAGTTAAAAAGCTTGTAAGAGGTAAGGGACTGTGTGAACAACTGGCTGTTGGGTTAGAAAATGGTGAAGAAAATCAAGAAGAAGATGAACTCATGACAAATGATGAGCCACAAACTACTGCACCATCATTGGGTACTAGTTGGATACAAGAAATGGTGCATTTTCTTCAAACTGGTGAGTGTCTAGTTGGCTTGGACAAGGAAAACAGATGGTATTTTAGATTGCAGTCCATTCCATTTGTACTTGTCAATGATGTGATTTTTAGAAAGGATCATAATGGAATTTTATTGAGCTGCATAGATACTGACCAAGTTGACAAGGTACTCCATGAGTTTCATGATGGAACAGTTGGTGGTCACTTTTCTGCAAGGACTACAACTTGGAAAATTATGAGGGTTGGGTACTATTGGCCAAGCCTCTTCAAAGATGGCCATGCTTGGGCAAGGAAATGTGTCAAGTGTGAAATGTTTATAAGAAAAGAAAGACTTCTAGCTCTTCCTTTGCAACCCATATAGGTTGAACAACCCTTTATGAAGTGGGGTATAAACTTCATTGGGGCTATACATCCTCCATCTAGTGCTGGTCACAAGTGGATTTGACTGCTACAGATTATTTCACAAGGTGGATGGAGGCTACAACTCTTAAGGAAGCAATTGAAAATGCTATTTTGAACTTCTATGAGGAGTTGGTAATAAGGTTTGGAGTTCCAACTCCATTATTTCAAATAATTCTTTGGCATTCATTGGTGCAAGGATTAGTGAGTGGGCTATAAAACAAGGTATATTCTTGAGTACTTCATCAAGTTATTATCTTTAAAGAAATAGTTTGGATGAGTCTACTAGCAAGAATTTGATCAAGATCATTAAGAGAACCATGGAGGATAACCAAAGGACTTGGCATGCCAAGTTAAAATATACTCTATGGGTGGATAGAATCACACCTAAAAGGTCCATTGGTAACTCTCCATATGTGTTGGTCTATGGAAAGGAAGCAAGGTTGCCTTTTTCCATTGAACTCCCAACACTTGACATAGTAAATCAACTTGATATGTTTGAAGAAGAGGACCCCATGGCAGTTAGATATGCACAACTGATGGAGCTTGAAGAAGCAAGAAACTAGGCCATGAAAAAAGACACAGGATAAAAGTTGCAAAGAATAGTGAATAATGATAAGGAATTCAAATGATTCCTGTGAGAAAGATGACAGTGACCTCAAGGATAGGAGTGTTATATAGGCTATAAAAGGAGTATCATCATGTACATGAGAGTGTTGATTCAAAATGATCACAACAAATATCATGAAATAGTTCAAAAAATGCTAGATGCAAGCCAATGGAGGGGATTGTTGATTTCATTGCAAATTTTATGAATTCTTAAGGGTATAGTGATGTTCATGTTGTAAGAAAGCAGAGGGTTATGAAGATAACTAAAATAATTTAAGGAATTGCAAATTATGTCATAAAACCCCTAAGATGAGACGTAAAAAATAGATTGAAAGCATAGTCCAATTTCACAAGAGATAGTTCATAATAAGAAGAAAATAGTGCTTGAGTTGGAATGCAAATAAGTTGGACTCCTCTATGAGGTATTGAGTTTTTTGGGTTCCCTTTTTCTGATTTAAAAGAAAGAGGTTAATGTCACTGAAGAAGTTATCAGGAATGCCAATGGTCATCAACTTGATGATGGCTATAACAAAAACATTGTTGAATGAACTCTCATGCAAAACAGTTTGGAGACCATTATGATGAAAAGAGGATATAAGATGTATAACTAACTCAGTTATGTTTTTAAGATCAAGCACAATATCATGGAAATAATTAAAAGGTGGACAGTCAAGGGTCTTCTAAGGGTAGGTCAGTGGTATCAATTATTTGAAAAGGAAGGCCTTTGAACAAGGACAATGACCATATATAACGAAACCTTGATTTCCATTTAAGACTGTGTGCAAAGCTTGACTTTGATCATCCTAGATTGTGAAATGGTGAAGGTGACTATCAAGATGGTGGACCATGCAAGCATAAAGGTCAACAATCCAAATAAATGACTATGAGGATAGTGAATAGACATAACTAAATTGTTTTTTAGATGATAACCTAGGACATTGTCAATGATTATAAGTATCCTTTCCTAAGAAGATTTAGAGCTACAGGTTATATTGTTGAAAAAAACTGATTGGAATGCTACAAAGAGGCATTGTGCTTGATCATGTTTCTTAGACAACAATGAATAATGATGTTATTCAAGAGTGAGAGTCTTTCATAAGCTAGATGACAATGTTTGCATAATGAGGCAGTAGTATTTAGTATTCACAGTGAAAAGCCAGTGATTGCTCATAGAAAATAAACTTCAAATATCACTTATTATTTGGAATTACAAATTTGAGTTTCTCTTTGCTTCAATAACCTTATTTTATATTATCATGAAGGGAAATAGGGAAAGAAAGGTGGTATTTCCTCCATAGAGATATCGATTTATCTTTTGTAGTCAAGAAAGGTTTGAGAGAGTCATAAGCATAGAGAGTAGTCCATGAAGTATATAGTCATGAAGTATAATGACAAGATATTCAAGCTTGATTGTGGGGAACAAAGGCAATAGAAATTCAAGTGATAGTGATCTAAGAGCACAAGGGACAGTCAAGACAAAACATAGGGAAATGTGAGTAGAATCAAAGATGATAGTTTCCAGTTAAAGTGTTGATGAAAATCATATCAAAGGGTAGGGACAATCAATAATATTGTCAAAAGGCTAGTATATAATGAGTTGTGACCAAATGAAAGATTATAGCATGGTCTATCATTCATGATCAAAGGGTTACTAATACCAAGGAATGTAGTGAGTTTCAGTCATCTCATGAAATGCTCAAGGCCAAGTTAAGAGTAATTCTTAAGGGCAATGCTTGATGAATCACAGGCAGGATAGTAGCATTAGATCTTAGTTTTAATGTTACTACAAAAACCTTGATTTGAGATGATTTAGAATAGCTGGAAACATGGTGGAAAGGTGTAGCATGCAGTCCTAATTTTGTTATTGTGTCTTGACTGAGGAATTATTATAATATCAAGAGGAAAGCAGTGAAAATAGAATAGTGATGTGTGACAATTTATGTACTATTCAATATGAGTGAGTTTCAAGAAGGATAGTGGAACCTATAGAAGACAATACATAAAAATGTAGTAAAGGGGCATTGTTGTAGAGCAAGTAGACTATCATAACATGCATATACATATAATTCATGAACATCAACAATAGTGAGCAGATAGATGCAGATTGAAATGAAATTCAACAACCTAAAATGAGCAATGGTAGATACAGTCTATGAACAGGGCATCAATAGCACTATTTTATGTTTTTAAGAAAGGACAGTCATCATAGTGAGCTATGCAAGATTATTAGAAAATTACAATGCATTTAAGCATGATAGATAGGGCTGCGAGATCTTTGTAACAATTGACAAGGGTCTAGAGATAGTATGGGAAAATTGTAATTTAGTGAAGACATCATGAAGCATTTCAAATGACAGAAGGAGAGAAGGTTTTGCATACAATGTAGTCAATGAAAATAATGGGAGATGGAAGTCTACTAATGCCTTAGTAAATAGAATACTATGGATGCATAACACTCAAGGCATTCATGAAGTGTAATGACAAGAGTAAGTGGTTTTTGATAAGCATGAAATGATGATTTCTAGTGCAGTTGGAAGTCCTATACCAAGTCAAACTCTTCCTCTCATGCATCTCAAAGATGCTTTTTAGTTCAAACTTGTTGAAAAACTCATGCCTTATTATCTTGTAGATGAGTTGAGAAAGTATGAATTCCATATTTATGATAGTTATGGCAGTGTGATACGTATTTGAGGCATTTTGATGTCTTGGACAACAACCTGAGAGTATCTAGAAGGAGAACAAGAATTGAATAGCTGCAAGCATTTGGTTGGGTCAAAGAGAAAATATAGGGCCAGTTGGCAAAGATATAGAGGTCTTATGGCAGTAATATGAGACAAAATTCATTTTAAAAGGTCAATACTTCCCTTCTCCAACACCACCATCGAGCTTTCAGTTGTCAAAACTTGATGAAGGCAATTTGAAGATAGTTTCAAGTGCCCAAAGTTCAAGGGAGAGTCAACAAGTCATAAGGGGGTCATTAAATTGTCATTGGATGGTGTCCTACTTTTCCTCCAACGTAGGATGGACAAAAAGCAAGCTATCTCTCATTTTTGTTTAGTTCTTTCACTTTAGGAACAACACTATAAACTGAAAAGGTTTCTTTTTTATCTTTTATTGTGTATTGTAACTCTCATTTTTCAGTTTTCAGACTAAAAATAAGCACTTTGTAACACTTTATCAAGCAAGAGACACATTTTTTCAGATTCTATATTATTGTATGCGTATCTTCTATAGATAAAACAAGCATTTTGGCCTTCAAATATTTTGGTATGGTTGTGTGTGAGAGGTAATTGATGTTATTTTTGTGAGTTTTATGTGTAAATCCTCAAATGAATGTCTTAATTCCATCATTTTAAAGCAAAAATGATATGTTTGTGTAGGTTATTGTTTGTGTCATAGTTCAAACAAGTGTTAGTTTGTGAAGAAAGACATCCTTCTAAAACTGCAAGAAATATAGAACTTTCATTAAAATACTTATACATAGATATGTCAAACCTTATGTTGTGCATAAGTAGCTGAAACATTGATTATTTGTATGTCAAAACAATAGTCCAAGGTCTGAGAAAAACACTTTTGGTGCATCACCTTAGTAGAAAAGTAGGTTCATTTTCACATTTCCTTCCTACTCTTTTCATCAACAAGTATTAGTTTAGTTAGATTAGGTGATAGAGCCAAGGGAACTAGCCCTCTTTGGAGGTTCCTTGTCATCCTAGATAACCCACAACCTTGAAAGGATCCCATATTCACCAAGTAAGCTAAGTTTTGCAACTTATCAAGGGCGTATTTAGGTGATAACAAGTATAAAGTGAAAAGATGAAGTGATCCATGAATAATCATTCCCACACTCTTTGTCCATCTCCTACATCAGCTTTGGGAAAAATGCACATGCTATAGTTGATCACCTCCTCTGACTATGGTGAATTGACATCCTTCTACTATGGGTTGAAAATTATTTCGTTGTGGGTTGATAGATCCTTTGTTGTAGGGGTTGGTTTCTTGCAAAGACATTTTTCCTCATTAAAAACTATAATTAATCATAAAACTCCACTAAATTCCATAGACATTCAAAGATCACACAATCATTTATCAAAATAATATATCATCTTCAATGCTTTAGAATATATGAAAAGGTTTGTAAATATCTTTGAAAATTATCAAAATTATGATAGAAAGTATGAAACTAAAGGAATGAAACATGAAATTTCTAGGGATTGTCACCTTACAATATGCTTGAATAAAAAATTATATATTTTATGAGGGGAAGATAAAAATTTATTCACTCTCAAAACCATATGAGACAAATTACACATTGAAGACCAAAAGTCATTTATCTTGTTTCCCATTTTTTATTTTATTCCCTCATTATATTTCACTCAAAATATATCTTGTGAATGATTATTGGGTGACTCATGCAAAATATAGCTATCCTTAGTGCCCTTTAGTGATTGTTCTTGTAGAAAAAATAAAAAATTCCAACATAATCTCAACAACATTCATATTTGGTCTATATGAGTACACAAATTTAACATCATCTTTGAAAAAAACATCTAATAAATTCCCATGTATTTTCTTGTATTCAATTTATTTCTTTTCAAATTATTTATAATTTATCCATATTATTATAAGCCTAATGATACAAGTGGAATAAAAATTGACCTCTTTGGGAGACTCCTTGATATTTTTTGATATGGGGAAAATTAGGTTTAAGAGCTTGAAACTTGCACAGCAGCCACCAAACTGTTAGTAACAAGCTAAATTCCCAATCCAAGCATAGAAAACAAACTTGCATAAAAGATCAAATGAAAGCACACAAAAAAAAATTATACCTCTTATGTCATAGTTGAATCACTTCTATTGCCCTTCTCCTCTTTTCTTTTTGAAGTGTTGATCTCAAACTTTTGGAGTGCAAGAAGTAAGAGGCTTATAATGATAATGGTGACAACAAAGATTCAAAGATGGTGATTAGAGAAAAATGGAGGTCGAAGCTCAAATTCATAGACGAAGAGTGGCAAAATGGATGAATGAGATTGAGTAGAGAATGGATGGCTAAGATCAAATGAGACAACTTTAATGAGAAAGTTGCTCATTCAAAAAATGGAAAATATAAGAGTTGTCCATTTCTGAAATAAAAGACCAAAATTGAGTCTAGATGAAAATTAGGGTTTAGATAGAAATCGGGTTAGACAAATAATTAATCAAAAAATACTCTCGCAAACTTGAGACAATTTTAAGTGTCTACATTTTGCCCCTCTTTGAGACAATGTGTTTTTTAGCATTGTCTCAAAGAAAAATAAGAAAAAATATAATCAAGTATTGCCCTTGTATGTCCCAACAAAAGTGGGATTATGATGCCCCCTCGAGAAATTTGGTAAAAGATTTAAAAAAATTGAGTCGAATTTACCGATAAGATAGAAGAAATAGGAGCTAGAAGAAAAGAATAATGGTTAGTTTGAACGATATTAGATGCAAAGAAGATTGATAGAAGAACTGTTATCTAGAAAAATAGGTTAGTGAGAAGGGAAGAATAATAAGTAAGATGAATGGATGTAGAAAGGGAAGTGATGAATATATCATCATAAGCCTTGATAAGTGCACATTTATCATCATTGAGTGTTTTTATTTTGTAAGGGGATGACATACACTGAGGTATGGAAAAACCATGGTGCAAAATGTGATCCCTTTACATAAATAGACACATTGCAGACAAGGAGTGCCAAGACTCATACTAGGAACTTAATTTCCCCAACCATATTGTCAAGACAAACCATAAACATAAACCAAATATAAAACATCATGATCTATCCTCGCTCCTCTAATCACTTGTGGATATCCTTGAGTAGTATAGGAACATGATAACAAAAAAATTAGATATAAGATAAGACAAACTAGACCAAATGAGTCAACAACCATTTAGATCTTCTTTCCAAAGATAAAAAATAGAAAAGAGAGTGTCTAGTTTCAGGAAAGAAGCACCTTGTATAAGACACCTAGCTTGGTTTCAAGGAATGCAACAACCTATATAAGACAAAAGACCATAGAAAAAGACAAAGATAGATGATTAAGATAAGCAATTAACCTAGGGTAGACATGAAGACTTAGCTCGATAGTTGGTATGTTATTACAAGATTTATTGAGCTTAGTGTTTGAAAGATGTTCTATTTGTGTCTAGCCAAAATATTAGTCTTAGCAAAGAGAAAATTTATTTGGAAAATGGATAGTGTAGATATGATAGTGTTTATTGTGGATTGTGGATAACTTATTATGGAAGGGAGATTATTTATTATGGATGGTATATTACAAGGACCATGACAAATACATGTGAAAGATACACACAAGCGAGCATGCACAAGGATACCAAAACAAACATGATCTTTCCCTTAGTCAAACTAAAAACAAATTGACTGATAGAATGATTGATCAATAGATTGATTGATGATTGATTGAGTGATTGATTTATTGATGGATTAATTGATTGATTGATAGAGTTATTGATTGATTGAGTGATTAGTTGATAGATATGGGAGGGACACATCCCAAAAAACAACATGAGGATAGGGATACATATCTAGATAATGACAATGTGACTAAAGGATCAAGGTTTGCAGTAGGGTTAGGAACAAAACCAAGGAATGTTTTGGATGATGTGCTAGATTACATAACAAGTTTTCTTGAATTAGGATCATTGCATTTGGAATGACTAACCTTAGGACAAGGTGGGATTATGGAGGGATGTTTGATAAGTGGATTGGAAGATTTGATCTAATGACAAGGTAAAACTAAGTCATGTGATAGATATGAAAGGATAATGGGTTTATTTGGTAGAGGATAGGAGACATGAGGATTAATGGATGAAGAATTTAGTATATGATCTCCAAGGACTATGTTGCATATGAATAATTTGTGTTCTTTGAGATATGGGTTTGGATAGCATGTAGGCAATTCCATGAGATTTGATGGATATTGTATGAACAAAGAATTGACATGTCAAGAGTTTCCAAATTATGATTTAAGTCTATGCCCCAATCCTTATCAAGATCAAGATAGGTAGGGAATATGGATGGAAAGGGGAAGATGGACTAGATAGATAGGTGTAAATGTCATGAAAAGGGTATGGAAGATTATTTTCCCTCGTGTAATAGTCCACATAGATGATTAATTTTACACATGATGCCTCTTTGCCAGGTTTTCATCATTGTACTTATCTAAAGCACCACTGGAGTAATTTTCACTAAAGGACAAATTTTTTCTATTTACCTTTTTTTGATTTTTTTTGATTTTGATGTCACACAAGATGCTTGTTTGCTAAGTTTTCATCAAGGTGACGTTTTTTTTGTTTTTTTGAATTATTTTGTATTTTTGATATTTATATATGGCCTTGATGTTTTAGCTGATCACCGACTGTTCTGAATCCTTTAATGATGCTGATGTAGAGACCGGTGCCATGATATGCCAATAGTGACCTTTATAGAGTAGTTGCCTTGTCAGGATCATGGTGCTTGCATACAACTAATGGATGCCATTATGATACTTTTTGATACTAGCATTGGCCTTATTGGAATACACACATCATGATAGAATACCATGAGAGTACTTACGATAAAGAGTTGCTGCCAAGATGCGACAAATTTGTGATGTAGGATTTTTAGACTTTAAGTGAGATATAGGATTATGACAGATAATGGTAGATGTAGATGAATTATTTAGAATTTTGGATGTAGGAATTTTTATTTTCCAAACTTGGGGTGATGGATGATGGAGTTTGGAATGTTGATTGGCATAGTGTTTGGAACCAACACTTTTATATGCCTTACGTGATGGCCATTTTGAAGGAGGTGGACAATTATTATATATAGGAGACCTCTTTTCTTGTGAAGCCACTTTTTATTAGATATTAGATTTGGAATATTTTCTTTTCTTGATCCATTTTTCTTTGGGATCCTTTTATATTGTATTTGTCCTCTTGATTTTTTTTTTGATTCAATAGCCTTTGACATTTGATTTTGTAATAATTTTTTTTTGTTGGTTTCAAATGGTGGGTTTAATAAATTGGGAATTATGGTATGGATGGAAGGAGTGTTGGCAGCAACCTTATGGTAAGGAATACACATGGCAGGCTATTTTTATGTTTGTATTAGTTAAAGTTTCCCCCAATATCATGGAGGTACCACTAATATCATTTTATTTTCTAACGAAGAATAAGCAAGACCTTTATGCCTAATATTTTCATAAAACCGAACTGATTCTAGGATGCCTTGCTCATGTAGGCCTAATCCTCTTCGTTGATATTGCATGCTTTGAAATATTTTATTTGTGATGGGGTATTTGTTATTTTGGAAGAAAGATACTAACCCATCATTGTCTAGCTAGAAACCATTGGTGATTGGTATTTTCTCATCTGCAAGAAATCCTAATTTGACAAAAGTAGATGATCCTAGTTGATAGGATATTGTAGATTTATCGTTCATCACACTTGTTTCTGCTTGATTATTTGAGATGCAGATTTGATCTGTGGTAGCTTCTATATCTTCTAGTTTGATATTATCCTTGTCATTTTCTTGATCATCTATATGTCCAAGAGAGGAAAGTGTCTCACCTTGGGAAATTGAGGTAGTTGGAATATGGATAAGATCGATTTAAGTTTGTGATCATGGATGGTAGAATATAAGATAGGCTCATCTTGGACATCCTGATTAGGAATAGGACCTTGATTAGGGATTAGATTAACCTTGATATCATGAGAATCTAGAACGAATTCTTGGATAGACTCAAGGATAGGATCATGATCAAGGATTGGATTATCATGGATGCTATGATATTCTATAGGGATTTCTTGGGTAACTTGATCTTGATTTTTCTTCGGGTTTATTTCATCATGATTTAGCGTTTCCTCTTGACATGGATCCAATTTTTAGGCAATGCAATGCTATCTTGGAAAATGATACAATTTTCTTGAGGGGACTTGGGATTTGGGATAGGAAGCACTTGAGTTAGTTAGATAAGTGACGAAGGGCATGATGGTGGAAGAGGGTTGGAGGGTGTAAGATTAGAAACGTGATGGGATTGTACAACTTTATTTTGAGGTAAATCATAAGCTAGTAGTCCTCAGAGATCATTAATGGATTTTTTTTTTATTGGATGTATTTGTGGATTGAGGTGGAGTGGATGGAAATTGTTTAGTGAATAAAGGATTATGAGAAGAGGTGGAGGCTATAATACTTTCTTGGTTTTCCCTTGACGTAGGCTCAACAATGATTCTACCATGGTAAATAAGGTCTTACATGACGTGCTTGAGCCTTGAGCAAGAATAAGTTCTATGTCCTTTGTGCTTGTGGAATTCACAAAAGGAATTATCATTCCACTAAGATGGTTTGTTAGGGCTAGGGTTATAAGGTATGGCCTATGGGAGTTGAATAATATTATACTATGATAATTACTTTAGGATTGGTTTGATTTGTTCTCTCAAAAAGGTAAATTATTGTTGTGGAGGAAGATTAGGTCTAAGGGAACCATGTTGAGGGTAGTTTTAAATAGCATTGGTCAATTGTGAAGGAATTGATGGTGGATAGGTGTTGGTAGGTTGTGCATAACCTTTTGCCTGGTTGTGGTTGGGTTGTTGGTATGAATGAGTGATAAAGGGCTGACTAGGGTTTTTAGGTTGTTGGAAAGGAGGTTGGATTGTTGGGGATTGTTGGTATGAAAGCTTAATGTATATGTCACGAATCATGTGGTGTTCAACTTGACTACGAAGAAGATCAAGGTAAAATAAAGACATAAACGTGAATTTGGACTAGGTTTGAAAATGGGATGGTTTGGATGGATAAGTAGGTGGATAACGGTTGAAATATAAACCATAGTGCAAGGAAAGACAATAAATCAAAGAATTTTTTGGTTTTTAGGTTTTCAATTTTTTTGGATTTTTGGATTATAATTTTTTTGGATTTTATTATTTTATGATTTTTGAGAATGATTATGCATATGAAGGATGATAGATGGTGTATGATTATGGTTTAAGGATGGTTGGGGATAGTGAGGAAAATTGATGGTGATTACCGATTTATACTTTAACCTTGAAAGACAATGGTTAACCAAAGTAGCCAAAAGGGATATCTAGATCTCCAAAAGATAGAAGTGAGAAAGACAATAGATGAGGGTTGACCTTAAACTAGACTTGTGAATTTTAAAGCCAATTTTTGGTGGGAAGACGAAATGACAAGAGATAAGACAACCCCAAAGGGTGACTAAGGCTGAATCATAATCTAGCTAGGGAAAAATCAATGGTGGATGAATGATGAATAGATATGAATGGTAATAGATCTAAGTATTCTCAAGAGAAGCCTAGAATCTCAAAAGATGAAGATGGGAGACTAGTCACACCCAAACTAGACTTGTGATTTTAGGGAAACTATAGGCAAGACAATGAGAGTTGGATGAGATTCAAGACACCTCAAAGAGGCAACTATGGTCTATAAATGAGGGTTGGAAATGAGGTTTATGAGTGGTTAAGTGGATGATTGAATGAATTTTTTTCCTATGAATGAAATACTAACCAAAGTTTACCCTATAGATGAAAATAACTTGACCAAGGTTTAACCTATAGATGAAAGGATTAACCTAAGGAAGAAGGATTTACCAAAGACTAACCTAAAGGATGACAAACTTAACCAAAGCTTAACCTATGGAATGAAAGATTAACCAAATTTTAACCTAAAGATGAAAAATCAACCAAAGATTAACCTAAGTGAAGAATAATCCACCAAAAATTAACCAAAGGAGGGAAATCAAAATGTAACATAAGGATGCAAAGACAACCAAGGATTAACCAAAGGAAGAGGAATCAACCAAAGATTAAACCAAGGAGGGAGACCAAAATTTAACCTAAGGATGCAATTAAGATTTGAGATGCAAAGGTGGATGTGGAAAGCTAAACTAAGGAAGTTTGATAGGTCTCAAGTCACTTAAGTTCAAAAATTGGATTGAAAGTATAGACCCTAACTTGTTTCAATATAGAATATGGTTGTCTCCCTAAGAACGAAGTGTTTAGAGGCGCTATTTGTGGGGGTCATTTTGATTTTAATATAACATACACTCAGAAAAAATTTGGAAGACAAAGTGGTTGTTGAATTTTAACTAAAAAGGGTATGGCTTAAGGACCGAAGGCTCAATGGCTTCACTAGTATATCACAAATTAAGAAACTCATAAGACAAGCACAACCTAGTTATTCAATTGGGTGTGTTTCACTTAGTGCGGGCCCACCACACCAAAGTGCTAATACACCAAGCTCATCGTGAGATGCTTCAATTTCAAGAGCAGATAGCTAGAGGTCTGGTGATAGGCTCTATGGCATGGGCACACCTTCCCTCTCTCCTCAGGAGGCTTAGAATGCCAACTCAAGTTTCCTATCTCAACTTAGGGGCATACGTGGTGAGTAACTTCGTGCATGATATTGTATGCTACAACACACTAAGATTACAACCAAAGGCTTGTAGGCTACTAAAAGCAAGAGGTGTCTATTGGAGAAAGTCCTGTGAGCAACACAACATACATAAATGGGAGATCAAAACCTCAAACCTTGTGTTTGAAATCACTTGGGACCATGAAGAACCGCCTTGTATGGCACAAGTGGATTGAGCTACAAATTTCCCTCTCACCCCTTTATATAGGCCATCAAAGAATCGTGATTGAGTTTGAACCTTGGGGTGATGAAATAAAGCCTCCTACTAAAAAAAAAAGGGTTGTTGGTATTTCTCATGCACCCTCGGTTGCATAATATCGTGAGGGGAGAGGATAAGTACCAACAAGCAGGTGACAAGATTGACCCACAAGTGTGCAAGCACGCAAGACACGAAAAAAGGTTATTTTTAACCCAACTACTCTAAATTTTATCTAATCTAGAAAAAAAAAATACAATTTTTCAAATTAGATTCTTTGATGATCAAACCTACAACAAACTAATCAGTAATTTAAGTAGTGCCTTTGTCAACGTCTTGCAAAACCAATTTTGTTAGAAGTTTTAATTTTTTTGGTATTTGGACCTTGAAAAAATGCTACACCAAACGATTAGTCAAAACACTTAAAAAATTAAAATTAGAAAACCAATCACACCATTAAAAACTCTTTTGAAAATTTAATGATTTAAAAAAAAAACAAGTTTGTGTGTTCTTATTTGAAGTTTAAATTTAAAACATTCAATTTAACATGATTATACCTGATTTATGATTTATGATATGAAGAAATGATTTGATCCTCAACATTCACATCATAAGCAACTTTCTAATGCTTGAAAAAACTTGAAAATCTAATGAGTAGTTTGCAAGTTACACCTGTTTTATTACAGGTTAGTATTTTTCAGAAATTATGAAAAAGATAAATAAACACTCTCACCAAATAATTCAACTTATGTGAATTGATTTTCTAACCATAAAATGAAATAGAACTCATTATTAGCAGAATTTAAAATTGCGCAGCAATAAAAACTACAGTCAAAAATTACATATCCGTACAATGTATAGATTAACAAAGAAAGTGATTGCAAATCACATTCTTTTTAAGTTTAAAATACCATTTTACACCAAAATATGGGGTATAATATATAAAAATTTGTGGCTTGGTGCTTTCAGACACAACCATTATGTTTGTTTGTCCTCAAATAACCCCTAAAAATTCTGATTTTCATAGCCTCTTGAAACTATCTACAACCTGCAAGACATAAACACTAAAAAATTGCACACAAGTAGGTTAGCCAAAAATAAAATGTTGTTCATGTCAGGTTCACCAATTGTGAAATGGGGAAAATTAGGTCAAGGAGCTTGAAGCTTACACAACAACCACCAAACTATTAGTAATAAACTAAATTCCCAATCCAAGCAATAAAAAACAAACTTGCATAAAATATCAAATGGAAGCACACAAAACACAAATTATACCTCTTATGTCATAGTTGAATCACTTATATTGCCCTTCTCTTTGCTTTGAAAGATTTTGAAGTGTTGCTCTCAGATTTTTGGAGTGCACAAAGTAAAAGGCTTATAATGATAATGGTGACAACAAAGATTCAAAGATGGTGGTTAGAGAAAAATGGAGATCGAAGCTCAAATTTACAGATGAAGAGTGGCAAAATGGATGAACGAGATTGAGTAGAGAATGTATGGCTGTGATCGAATGAGACAAGTTTCATAAGAAAGTTGCTCATTTGAAAAATGGAAAATATTAGAGTTGCCCATTTTCGAAATAAAAGAGTGGAAGGGAAATATGGAGTGGGAAATGGAAAGATGTAAGAGTTAAGTTGAGAAATTCAAGGAAATGGAAGAGTTAAGTGAGAGAAAGGGGGAGTTAAGTGAGAGAAAGGGGGAGTTAAGTGAAGAGAAAAATAGAGGAAAGTTTCTAAAATAAAATAAATAAAATTTCATTTATTTTCAATGTCATGAATAATTAACTAATTAATTAAATTTAATTAGCTAATTAATTATATTGAATTAGCTAATTAATTAAATTGAATTAAATAATTAATTTAATTGAATTAATTAGATAATTAAATTTAATTAGCTAATTGATTAAATTTAATTAGCTAATTAATTAAATTTAATTAGCAAATTAATTAAATTTAATTAATGAAATAAATAAATTTAATTAATGAAATAAATAGATTTAATTAATTGAATAAATAGATTTAATTAATTGAATAAATAAATTTAATTAATTATAGAGGAAGCTTAGGTTAAGACAATTAAATAAACAATAATATTTATTTAATAATTGATGAAATTAAATTAGAGATTGAATAATTAAATAATAATTATTTAATTGACGAAATGATGAGAGAGAATAATTATAATAATTAAATAATTATAATTATTTAGTTATTGAAATGTAAAAAAGACCAAAATTGAGTCTAGATGAAAATTAGGGTTTAGACAAAAATTGGATTAGATGAAGAATTAATTAGAAAATGCTCTCGGAGACTCAAGACAATTTTAATTGTCTACAATTTTCATCAAATTGATTTCTTAACACTTATGCTAAATTAAATACATGCTTTTTATCATATAAGTAGTAGCAAATCCCCTCTATAATATTCTATATGTCATCAAAATCATCATGGACTATATATAAAATGTTGCTTCAAATTTTACCCTCCAACTTCTTAAAATTTCTCTTCAAATTTTGTATGCTTTCCTTAATTGTGTGTAAGAATAGGGATCTACTCCATCCAATAACTCTCCATCTACCAAAGATTGAAAATCCACCTTGAACTCTATAATGTGGGGATAATTATTTTTTGTGGCCACCAATTCCTCATCAATACTCTTCTCCAATATTTGTATTGCATCCTCTTGCTTTGTAGTCCTATCCTAGATAGTAGCAACTTTCTCTAAAATCTTGTGTCCTAATGACAATAAATCTGCATTTCATGCTTTAATTTCTTTGACAAAATTTCCCACTACCCCTACAACTATATATCTTTTTATGTAGTCTAGATGGATTTTAGAGTGAGAGTTGTAATTGAAGAATCAATAGGACCAATTGGGTATTCAATTAAGGATGTGATATGGTTCACTTTATCCTTTAAATCTTCATTAGTTGCTTTGTACTTATCCACTCTCTAACTCAAATAAATTGACCTCTTTATAGTTTATTTGACCTTTTACATTGAATATTAACCAAGTGTAATAATGGTCACACATAATCTTGAGGTTGTCTATTAGCTTCAATCATATCTAATAATAGTAAATTATAATTTGAGAATTCTTGTTTCCTTTAGTATCGATTGTGATAGATGATCTTACCTTAGGGGATTTCTTTGGAGGATGGGATAACATGTTTTAAAGTCCCATCCTTGAACTCTATAGTGTGCGGATAATTATTTTTTGTGGCCACCAATTCCTCATCAATACTCTTCTCCAATATTTGTATTGCATCCTCTTGCTTTGTAGTCCTATCCTAGATAGTAGCAACTTTCTCTAAAATCTTGTGTCCTAATGACAATAAATATGCATTTAATGCTTTAATTTCTTTGACAAAACTTCCCACTACCCCTACAACTATATCTCTTTTTATGTAGTCTAGATGGATTTTAGAGTGAGAGTTGTAACTGAAGAATCAATAGGACCAACTGGGTATTCAATTAAGGATGTGATATGGTTCACTTTATCCTTTAAATTTTCATTAGTTGCTTTGTACTTATCCACTCTCTAACTCAAATAAATTGACGTCTTTATAGTTTATTTGACCTTTTACATTGAATATTACCCAAATGTAATTATGGTCACACATAATCTTGAGGTTGTCTATTAGCTTCAAGCATATCTAATAATAGTTAATTATAATTTGAGCATTCTTGTTTCCTTCAGTATCGATTGTGATAGATGATCTTACCTCAGGGGATTTCTTTGGAGGATGGGACTTTAAAACATGTTATTCAAATAGGTAAGGTCATATAGAGTAGGCTTGGTTACTTTTTTTCTCTTTTAAATAATCTATTGAAATAATTTAGGAGTGTTGGTTGTGGTCAACCCCTCTTATTGAGTACCATAATTTTTATATTGTTCATCTTTCTCTTTTATAGGATTTTGCGGGGAGGATATGGTGTTCAATTAGTAGGTGGGATGGGAAATATTATGAGAGATGGGATACAAATTTTTATAGAGAGCCTCTCAAGGATTCCATAGGTGGAGTAAAATTAACATTTGGAGCATCTAGTGGGGAGGATGAGAATTGGGAAGAGGAGGTGATAAGAGAGCTTGAAGGCAATAGGAAGGTTTCTTTAGAAGAGTGTGAAGTGGGTATGTTAACATGATTTTTCTCAATTTATAAAGTGTGGGAAGGGGAACTAGGGACATAGGAAGTATTTGGGCCTTGAGGTGGAATCATTTGTTGTGTAGCTACTCCTAAGGAAAAATAAATATAATCTTGCTATTCTTTTTTCCTTGGACTTTATAGTTTCCTCTTCATGCTCATCCTCTTCTTCCCTCATGTCTACAATTTTAAGAGATGCCTTTGATGCTTAAACTTTATTCTTTACCTTTTTAAGAGACCATCCTATAGGTAAATTAAGCTTCTTATTGTTCTTCTCACCACTTTTAGCTCTTCTCAATAACTTTCCTCATCCTTTCCTTGACACCTTTATACTCCATATTCCAAATGACCAATAAGAGTGATTTAGCATAAATTTTATTCTATTCATACAAGGGATATTTTACCCTTCCATCATATTTTAATCTATATGGAATAATAGCCACCTAATACATCTTTATTTGGTAAGTATTCAAATGAAAGTAGTCATTTTTTTACCTCAAATTCATCAGAATCATTCTCCCAATAATATATAAACTTTCTCTTTGTTTATATGAAGCCCTTACTCATTCTATACATTATACTAGATTAAGTAAACTCCTATATGCATATAGGGTCATTTTTAACAATACAATCTCACACTCCATAATTTTGAAGGTCTGGACTATTAAGAGAGTGTACCCACTTATAGAAATGGGAGATGAAATACCATTCACCTTTCTTTTGGAGTATATTTTTTGTACTAGAATAAATTATCTACATAGCTCTAAGAGTCTCAATTTATTACTCAAATATATGGGGAGGTTGTATGGTTCCTTTCTAAATATTCCCACTCTTATGTATGTGAATGTGGAAACTTGAATATATTAGTTTCCCACTTATTTAAGACATCCATAGCTTTCAAGGATATTCTCTTGGCAACATAATTTAAAACATTCTAATAATATAGAAGATGAATGCATCATCAACTCTCATTAATAATTTAACACTCTCTCAAAATTCTAACTTAGGGTAGTATTCAATACTTTGTACTATCTCATTCTCCTTAGTTTTGAGTCCATTAAACTATTGAATCTAGTTACTACATAAACTAGGTATGCCATAATGTAAATCACCTTTGATTCATTTATTTCACTCAACTACACATGTACCTTATTTCTAATCAAGGTGGCCCAATTGATAAACTCCTTTCTAGAAAATATCTTAAAAATATACTAGAACATCCATATTTATAACTCATTTGTCATTTCTTACATAGTTACCTTGCTCAAAAATGTAATTATGTCATTGAATTCTTCACAATGGTCACTTTTATATATTTTCTTTGGGAGTGTAGATGGTGATGGCTTCAAATCAATGAACTAGTTTTTATTTATATTTTCTAAACATATATGCACATGAGTATCATAATATTATATGTAGGAGTTCATGGTTCTCTTTCCCTACTAGGGAGATCTAGCATTTCTTTGATATATTATGGTTGCATCGACAATGATGCATTACCCTTTGCATTTTTGATATCCCTTGAATATTTATAAATTTTTTTGGTGCATTTCATCCCCAAAAAAGAATTGAATAGATAATGGAAATACAACAAATTTATTTCAAAATTTGGGCCCTTACATTTCCTCCATTGATCTCATTCTGTCTCTTATAAAACTCTTCTACTTACACATTGTCAAGGTTTATGTTAGTTATACTAGAGAGTTTTATCAACATATTTGATGGTGGGACCACACCTTTATAATTATATTTTATCTTAGTGAGTGATTTCATTCTCCTTTCACATATTCTAACAAAATGGGATAGGGTTCAATATTGAATTCAAGAACATTCTACAAGTTTTAGTAAATTTGATTTTTTTACATTTATCATCATTAATGTATTTTATGAGTTTCATAGTGTTTGAGAAACCAAATAGTATAATAGTCCTTGAAGGAGTATGGTTTTATAGGCGAAAATACAAAAAAAATTCTACTTTCCTATTTTAAAGTGTGAAAATTAGAATTTGAAGTCCAAAATATATGTTTACATGTTTGTAAATAGGGTCAAAAGGTCTATTTTACATGCTTGTGGTTTGGAGTCTGGTGCAAGGGCACCCATAGTGCTTTTATGCCTCCAAGGGGGTCAAAAAGTGATATTTTGTTTTTTTTGAGTTGCTTATATGTAATAAGGTCTTCTAAGACCATTTAATGTATGTTGGAGTCTAAGTTAGGTCATTAGGTGAGTGGAAGTGTCTAGTTGCAAAAAATGTCAATGTTGCAAATGTTATCAAATTGCACAATGTGGGAAGATAAAGGGTCAATGTGCACAAAGTGGGAATTTGAACAGCTGCAAGTTGAAAATTGGTCATGAACCATTGGGAAATCATAAATACATGTTGTAAACATGAATCCCAAGGTTGGGAAGGCTGTGAGGAGATTGGAATTAAAATTGGAATCAATTTGAGCAATTTTTTTTGTGTTTTTTTCTATAACAGTCATGTTATTTCACATGGTATGGATTTGTATGAACTTTGTATGACCTACATGTGGTATTATTGGAAAGATAATTGAGTTATATTTAATTTGGTTTTGGTTTGGTTAAATTTCATTAATTTTAGAGAAGGTTTTAGCATTTTTGGTAACAATCGGTCTGAATCTATCCTAGGGTTACCAGTTTTAGGAAAAATAACATAACTCTTATTTCCACCGTTGGATTTTGATAAAAAATTGAGGAAAGGTCTGTAATAAGGTCCTATTTAGTCTCACAGGAGTGATTGGCTTAATGTTTTGATTTTTGAAAGTTATAGGTGACTGTTCCTTTCATTTGTATGCATATTTGCCTAATTGGGCCTAGTCAAAAAGGAGGACAGCCAATTTTTGAGCCTTTCCATACAAAACAATCCTATTCGATTTTGAGATATGTTCAATAATGGACACATGGGTATCCAAAACAAGTTTTATTTTTTGGAGATCAGTTGGGATTGAAAAGTTATGTGGAAAAATGTCTTTTTGAAAGGCTACAAACAAGAATGAGGGTTTGTGAAGAAAAACCCATGTTTTGATGAGAAAATGAACTTGTTTAAGGTTGTTTTGAGTTTTATTACCCCCTGATCTACATCAATTGGTATCAGAGCCTGAATATATAAGCAAGATAGGTTTTTGGAGTTTGTGTGTTGTCTTTTTTTAGGTTGAAGCAAGAACCTAGATGCCGAAAGACTAGGTAGTGAAGAAAGGAGGAAACCTAGGTGAGGTATCATGAAGACAAGAAGAAGCAAGGTGAAAGGGACTTTCTTGAGAAAGAAGAATGGAAATGTTGAGAAGATTCATTTGTGGAGACTTGTAGAGTAAGGAGATACCAAACAAGAAGCAACAAGAGAGGAAAAGAGAGGAAAGGGAGATAAAGAAAAAAGATGAGAAGGTAAAGAAAATTGATATTGAGCAAGAGATAGTAGATTTGAGGCAAACCTTGGAGAAAATGAAACAAATTCAGGAAGAAATGGAAAAGAGAATGGAACTTGAGATGGAGTAGATTCTTGAGAAAGCAAACTAAGAAAATGGTTGAAATTTACCAATAAGGAAGAAGGTTAAGTGGCCTATCAAGAAGATCATTCAGAGAAGAAGAAGGAAAAAGATGACAACAACAAGCATGGATGAGTTGCAAGATATGTTGAAAGGAAGGGTGTTAGAAGCATCTAAAGAGACAAATAAAATCTTGTGTTTTTGAAACTAAGCCTTTGTGTGAGTATGTGTTTATAGGTGTAGTAGATGAAAATGAAGATGGAGAAGGTATAAAGAAAAATGAGAAGTGCATACAATGTATGAAGATGGTTATACAAATGTAGCACTCTATGAGGACGAAGATGTTGCCAAAAAAATCGAGGTAATGGTTGCATTTTATAATTTTATGGATGATGAATATGCTGAAAAATTATATTCGAATGATGAATATGAAGACATAGACGATGGTAGTAAGACATATGAACGAGAAGTAGAATTTTGGAACCTTAAAGCTGAGAAGATGCAAAGTAAGAAACAGTGCAAGAAGAAGAAAAAAGATCCAGGGAAAGTTGCAAAAATGAAGGACAAGTTATGAAAGAATTGGAAGACCAAGAAGGGAGAGAAGACCTGCACTCAAGTGGACTTGAGTTTTTCTTTCCCTTGGGAGTATGGTGCAGGGGCACCCACAACACTTTTATGCCTCTAAGGGGGTCAAAAAGTGATATTTTGTTTTGTTTGAGTTTTTTTACATGTAATAAGGTATTCTAAGACCATTTCATGTATGTTGGAGTCTAAGTTAGGTCATTAGGTGAGTGGAAGTGTCTAGTTGCAAAAAAATTTCAATGTTGCAAATATTGTCAAATTGCACAATGTGGGAAGATGAAGGGTTAATGTGCACAAAGTGGGAATTTGAACAATTGTAAGTTGAAAATTGGTTATAAACCATTGGGAAATCATAAATACAGTAAACATGAATCCCAAGGTTGGGAAGGCTGGGAGGAGATTGGAATGAAAATTGGAATCAATTTGAGCAAATTTTCTATGTTTGTTTTTGTAATAGTCATGTTCTTTCACATAGTACGGCTCTATACAACATTTTTATGACTTGCACGTGGTATGGTTGGAAAGATAATTGAGTTAGATTTAATTTGGTTTTGGTTTGGTTAAATTTAATTAAGTTTATAGAAAGTTATAGCATTTTTGGTAACAGTCAGTCTGAATCTGTCCTAAGGTTACTAGTTTTGGGAAAAATAACATAACTCTTATTACTGTTGGATTTTGATAAAAAATTGCAAAAAGGTTTGAAATAAGGTCCTCTTCAGTCTCATTGGAGTTATTGGCTTAATTTTTTGATTTGTGAAAGTTATAGGTGACTGTTCCTTTCATTTGCATGCATATTTGCCTAATTAGGCCTAGTCAAAAAGGGGGACAATCAATTTTTGAGAATTTCCATACAAAATAACCCTATCTAATTTTGAGATATGTTCAATAATGTCCAAATGAGTATCTGGAACAAGTTTTATTTTATGGATATCAATTGGGATTCAAAATTTATGTCAAAAAATTTCTTTTTGAAAGGCTACAAGCAAGAATGAGGGTTTGTGAAGGAAAACCCACTTTTTGATGAACAAAGACACTTGTTTAAGGTTGTTTTGAGTTTGATTACCCCCTACTCTACATCAAATTTTTGCAAGTTTGAGTTGGTAATGTCTTGGAGTTTGAAGTCCTGATCATAATTTAAAAGTAATTAGCATTGACAAGATTTGAGTTTGGGATACTATTAAAAATTTATAAGTTTTTAATTTTAATTTGGAAATATAGATTTCTAAATTATTTGTGTTAAGAATTTACTTAATATTTTACAAGGTTCATAATTGGAACCTTTATTAAGGTTTAATATTCATAGATCTTTACTAAAAATCCTAACTTGTTCAATCTTAGGGTTCAAAATGATAATACCTTAAAGCTTAGAGCTTAATTTTATGTTTCATAGGTTTTTATTTTTGGCGAGTTTGAATAAATGAGGACTCAAGGTTTTAATTTTACTTTTTTTAACATATTTTAGTCTTTAATCTAGAACTCTAATTTTTCATGTTTTTTCAATTATAGATTTCATTTTCTCATTTATAATTTTAACTTTGGACTTATTTTTTTAGGAACTAAGACTTTAAGGCCAAATACAAAATTATTTTCCTTGCAAAAATGAATTAATGACAATACTAGGATTTACAATTAGTTAGTTTTATACTCACACAACTTGACTTATAACTTTGAATTTCAAATAACCAAATGTGTAAGGGCCTCTCATTTAGGTTTGGAATAGCACTAGGGTTAGACATGCAAGCTCTAATTTGAATTTAACTTTTACCTATGAAAACTTAAAAGTAGGGTTCAATATTAGTTAGGGAAAAAATAAGAACTTAACCCTAAATCCATGCAACCTAGGGTTCTTAGTTTATTTTTCTTCTAAAGCATAAATAATTTTGTGGTTGCAAACAAATGAGAATTCCATAAAACCCAATAAATTTGAAATGAAATCAAAATAGAGAAGACATAAAAATAAGGCCCCCAAAATGATGAAGCTACAAGGGAACTAACAAAATAAAAAATAAACCATCCAAATCTAGTTCTCAAAATCATAAGACGATCAATCATCACCAAAATATAGAAAAATTACCCCAATATATCTAAAAATTATGTAGGTTGAAGAGACAAATAAAAAAATTAAATATATGCAAGGTTTCAATTGGGATTTTCATGTGAGAACCATCAACTCTTACTTGCTTTGGATCTGAGGCTTTAGTGTTCCAATATTAATTCAAATTGCTTATAAATTTGTATGGTAAAATCAATATGAAGGAACCTTGAGGCTTGGATTTTTGAGGGAGATATGTAGTTTCATAAATCTAAACTAGGAATAGGTATTATAGTTTGGAATTCAAATAGGGCTTTACAACTTGTAAGAATACAAGGGTATAGTTTAATTTTCTAAGAACACATGATTTTGACTTCTAAACCTAGATGAATTTGGTCAAACTTAAATTGTATCTAAAGGTATCTTATCAAGGCCACTTTGACATATATCCAAAATTACTAGACCTTGAATAAATTCCCTTGACACTAACTTGAACACTGTGAAAATACTGCAAACTAAAATGATGACTATGTCCAGAATGTAAGAATTAAAAAAGGTGAAAAAGTTAAAGAAAGGGTCCCCAATTTTGAGAGAAATAGGGGCATGTTATGGAGGCCACAGAAATGATGCCCTCTAAAGAAAAATAAAATTTCCTAGGACCAAGTTATGAACGATATGAAATAATTCTCATCTCAATCCCAAAGTAGTGAACCTCTTATTAATAACAATAATCATATCCCAATTTGTATAGTTGACCATTAAATAAATTTACCACTAAAGAAATAATATGTGATGATCTATAAAAAATAAATTCAAAACAAGAGGTTGTTTAAACTTATACTCTTGTGAAAACCTACACCAATATGGAAGCCTAAAAAATGGGGACATGACCTATAGGATGACCCCCAATATTTTAGAAGTTAGGTCTTTGTCAAATTTCAATTTAGATTTTTATATATCATTATGAGGGAAAGGTAAAATAAATTATTGGACATCTAACATCAATCTAAAAAAAAATGTGAATCTATTTATTGGATTTATTTTGATTTGTCAATAATAAGAATCAAATAACCATTATTAAAAAATTATACAAATATATGTTGAACAGACAAAAGACTCTCAAGTGAACAAAGTAGAGTTATGAAAATATCATAAATTCATACATTCATTTGTTGATAATGTACAATTTGAAATTCACATAATAATTAAAATGATTTCAAGAATTTTGAGGCTACTGACATGATGCAGGAGGATAGATCGGGTACATGAACCATTTGGATGAATGCTACATATGAATAAAATGGATTTGCTGATTGGGTGTTGTAAAGCTAAAATCTTAACTTTATTAGAAATTTACCATATAGATTAATTTTTTTTTGCTAAGATGTTGTCATTGCCATTTCCCTATTGACATATATGCAAATGTGGAATCATAGACCAACACGTTGAGGAATCTTGGGATTTCATTAAATCTGGAAAATGCAATTCATTTGTGCCTTTTTAGCTTCAAAAGCCAACATGATATTTTGGAAAATAAAACAACATACACTAGAAGGAGAATCGACTAAAAAGGAGAGACCATTTTTTTAAATAAAAGAAACTTGAAGTTAAAGGGGTCAATTTGCTATGTTTTAAAAATTGAATATAAATAAAATGAGTGATAGACATTGAAGGGGCAGCAACTTCAGGGGAGAGGAATCACCATATCAAGAGGGGAAAGGATGTAATTGAGCAAAATACAATCCATAAATAAATAATAAAAATATCTTTTATTGTAGATTGGAGGGGAAGTGGTGTGCTAGGCAAGGAAAATAGAGGGGCAACACGAGACTTTAGTAGGGATTGGCTAATGTGAAGCCAGGAAATTAAAAAAGAGTTGTGCTATGCAAGGGGAATATAAATGAAAGAATCTGAAATCATCTATGTGAAGTGAGACAAAGAGGAAGGAACAACAAATTGTCAAGTGAAGAAATGGTAATTAATTTGTATGTGTAAAAGTGTGGTGCCATGCTTAAATGGATTTTGAAATGCACAACAATAAAATTTAATGGTAGAGGGGTCTAATTTCAATGTGAGAATGCAAATGTTACAGAAAAAATTATTGTGTAATAGTTGAAGAGTGAAGGCACATTTAATTAATAATTGTAAAATTAGTTGATTCAATTTGAAATACATTTGAATTCTGATTGCTTCTAATAATATGCATGTAGCATTCTAATGGAGTAAATTTAAAGTTTGCTTTCTAGAATTTTGTGTAAATCTAATTGATTGAATGAAAAACAAGGTTGTCAATTCAATGATGTCATAGATATATATAGTCTTGCATTAATTGGTATCAGAGTGACAAGATCCTGAGAGTGGAGAGAATCCACCAAGACTGTTGGTGAAGAATTGGTAAAGAGTGAAGAAGCCTTGAGAGGCCATTGATTCTATGTTAGTCATTTTGGTTGTGCTCCAACAGAGATGAAGTTGGGTAGAAGGTGTGAAAATATTTTCCATTGAGAGGAAGTGGGTAGAAGAGATCTTGAAGGTACATCTTCCAAAATCCTGTAGGGTAGAGAATAGTAGTTAGAGTTTAGTTGCAGGGGTTCTTGCAAGGTAGTGAGTGTTGGCTATAATTTGTTTGTGGTTGCAGATTGAGAGTGTGCCATAATTGTTTGGAAAAATGTCTTGGAGATATGGAGAGAGTTTGTTGATGAAGAAGGAATATTTGAAGCCACAAAAAGTGAAACAAGAACCCATTAGAAGGAGTGATTTGTTCTGAACTATGTGCAAGTCCGATGGAAAGTGTTGCAAAGTGACGATGGATAGTGATAGTAGAGATAATTTGGTTGCGTTGGAAATGGTTGAGAAACTGAACTTGAAGAGGATGAATCACTCAAAGCCATACTACATCTCTTGGTTGCAAGGTCATTGAATTCTGGTAAGTGAACAAAGCATTGTGAATTTTCACATTAAAAGATATAAGGATGAAATTGTCTGTGCTATAGTACCCATGGAAGTTTGTCATATTTTGTTAGGTAAACCTTGGCTTTGGGATAGGGAAGCTATACATAATGACAACGATAAAACCTATATCATAATCAAGGATGGGAAGGAATATGTGTTGAATCCATTGCGGGATAAACAAGAGGAAGTGGTAAAAGAAATTGCAGCAGTATGCCCCAATGAGAGTACGAAATAAGAAATCAACATCAAATTTGTAATAGGTTTGAAAGAAGTAGCCGAGAATCCTTTAAAGGATGAAGAGAAGAAATAAAATATTGCAGCAGATACGAAGAATGAAGAAAAAGAAGAGGATATCCTTCTGCAAAAGGATCAAGAGGAAAGAGAAGAGATTGCAACCAAGATTGCAAAGGATGGGAAGAGTTGTTGCAACCCTTTGATAGAAGGGGCATGGAAGGAGAGGTGTGTGGGAACAACCCATACAATCCCAAAAGAAAGTAGATACATGGAGAGCTTTAATTTCCATACAAGTTTGTGTAAGAAAGATGCTAATTTAGTTGTTGTTGAGGAGCATGACTTGCTTGAGGTAGAGATTTAGAAGATTGAGAAGTTGTTCAGGAAAGAACACTTGAAGGGAAATGAAGAAGCAACAAAAAACATGATGGATGAGGTTGTTGTAACAACAAATTATGCTGAGGTAAGTTGTAATTTTTCTAAAATTTGGGAGGAGTAAGTTGATAGGGAATCACTTGTTGTTGAAGTGAATAAGAAGTTGCAAGTAGATACTAGATGGAAAGAAGAATGTAGTTGTAGGTTGGCATGCAAATATATATTTGCATGTAGAAGCTGTAGAGAGTATCGCAAGTGAAACTTGGTGGAGGTGGTTGGTTTATGGTGGGTCAAAACCCATGAAAGAGGAAAAGAGTGGAGAGAATGTTTGGTCGAGGAGGTTAGATAATGGTGCGTTGGATCCCACGAAGGAGAAGAGGATAGGAGAAAATATTAGGAGGAGGATGGTTCATGGTGGAAATGAGTCCACAAGAGGAAAGAGGAAGAGTGCAAAATTATTGGGGAATCATGGTGAATGTTCCAGCAAGATGTTGGAAGAGGAGAAAAAATAAATAATTTGCAACTACCAGTTTCAACATGGGAGCGTGCTGTAAATTGTTCGCAACTTGGAAGAGTACTCATCTCTATTTTGTGAGCCTATGCTCACAAAATCTTTACTGGGTGCGTATTATGCAAGAGCATAGACTGGGTACA
Organism: Sequoiadendron giganteum; assembly: GCA_007115665.2. Lineage (NCBI taxonomy): Eukaryota > Viridiplantae > Streptophyta > Pinopsida > Cupressales > Cupressaceae > Sequoiadendron > Sequoiadendron giganteum. The sequence continues at coordinate 422,359,500 of CM021101.1, read as the reverse complement.
TGAACCATTTAGATGAATGCTACATGAAATACCAGTTATGAATAAAATGGATTTGCTGATTGGGTGGCGTAAAACTAAACTCTTAACTTTATTAGCAATTTACCATTGCAGATTAAAAGAAATTTTGATAAGATGTCATTGCCATTACCTTGTCGACATATATGCAAATGTGGAATCATAGACTAGCACATTGAGGAACCTTGGGATTTCATTAAATTTGGAAAATGCAATTCATTTGTACCTTTTTAGCTTCAAAATCCAACGTGGGATTTTGGAAAATAAAATAGTAGACATTGGAAGGAGAATCAACTAAAAAGGAGAGAAATTTGTTTAATAAAAGAAACTTGAAGTTAATGGGTTAATCAACTATGTTTTAAAAATATAATATAATTAAAATGAGTGATAGGCATTGAAGGGGCAGTAGCTTTAGGGGAGAGGAATCACATATCAAGAGGGGAAAGGGTACAACTGAGCAAGAGATAAGCCATCAAGAAATAATAAAAATATCTTTTATTTCAAATCAGAGGGGAAGTGGCACACCGGGCAAGGAAAACAAAGGAGGGGTAGTGTGAGACTTCAAAAGTGACTAGCTAATGTAAAGCAAGGAAATAAAAAATAGTTGCACTATGCAAGGGGAATATAAAGGAAATAATCTAAAATCATCTATGTGAAGTGAGACATAGAGGAAGGAACAATAGATTTCCAAGCAAAGAAATGACAATTAATTTATATGTGTAAAAGAGTGGTGTCATGTTTAAATGACTTTTGAAATGCACACCAATAAAATTTAATGGTAGAGGGGTCTAATTTCAATGTGAGAATGCAGATGTTGCAGACAAAATTATTGTGTAGTAGTTGAAGAGTGAAGGCACATTTAGTTAATAATTGTAAGATTAGTTGATTCAATTTGAAATGCATTTGAATGTTGATTTCTTCTAGTAATATGTCTGTAGCATTCTAGTGGAGTAAATTTAAAGTTTGCTTTCTAGAATTCTGTGTAAATCCAATTGATTGAATGACAAATGAAGTTATCAATTCAATGATGTCATGGATGTATATTCTCTTGCATTATAACATTAACAAATACTTGAGAGAATAAAAGTCTATAGAGCCCTTATAACATGAGTATTCATAATCCAATATAGCTATAAATGAGCACAAAGATCTTATCTATAGAAAACAAGTTTTTGAAGAAGCTAGAATCACCATGCTACAAATCAAGGAATACAAATTATATTGCATGCATAAAATTATTATATGACTACACAAAATTTTAAACTTGAATTAAATAACTCTCTAGACAACTTTCTAACTAATGATTTTTGTACTAAAATTAACATGAGCTTCAAGATATTATTTGTACATTCTATAATATTTGTATGTACACTTCTCAAAGATATACTTTAGACTCATGAAATGATTTTGCTAATCATCAGAGTTGAATTTTCCTTTAAGGAATTATGTCCATTTGATGGAGACTCCCTATGAAAAATCAAGTTGTGTAGGATGCTACCAACTATCATGCCTTTCATATCTCTTTTACCAATGCATAATGTTTTACATTATAAATTATTCCATTTTAGAAAATGAGTGAAAATATGACATTTTTTTCTTAATTACGTTACCATCCATTTACTCATTGGTTAATAAGTTCTTTGAGAATAAATGAATAGGACCCAAAAACATGCCACAAAAAAATCACCTAGTGTAGTAATACAATTAAAGAGATTGTTTGATTGCTAATTGTTCTAGAGAGTGTATGGATCCCATGTGTTTTATTGTTATACCAATTCTTCAAATGTATTTTATGTTGAACAAGACAACTGAGAGGTGAATCAGTTGTACCAACTTTAACCTTTAAAAACTCCCACTAGAAGTTATATCAACTAGAATTCATAAAACCCTTACTCTGTTAATGTGTTTAATCATTGAATGCATAAACATAAATTTAAAGTAATAAAACCATCCACACAATAACACCAGTTTTACATGGAAAACCCAATGAGGGAAAACCACGGTGAGGATTAACTCACAATATAAGAAATTCCAAAACTGAATACAAAGGCTCACTGCTACAAAGGCTCACTACTAGGACAAGACACACTGTCTAATAAGGGCTCACTGCCACAAAATTACAAAGAAGATAGAAGAGGATTGTTACAAAGAGAAAACTATCTCAATGCAAAAAATATTCCACCATAATTCACTCACACACTTGCAAACATGCTTGAAAGATAGAGTACACCTTCAACTCATTGCCTTCAGGAACTCAACACTTGAAATTCACACTGATTTACTCAAATTACATCACACACACATATCTCACATCTATCTCACATCTATCTTGCATCTATCTTGCCATTCACCAACATCTCAACTTGTATTTATACTGTCTTCAACCTTGAAACCCTTCCAAGGTCGACCATACATAATTTGCATTTACAAACTCAAATTAGGTCGATGCCAAAACATTCTATAGTGGAATTAGAATGAGGGCAACCCAAACATATACTTAATGAGGACCTAAATGAGTCCTAGCATGCCTCAACATGCTTCCATGAACTTCGTAAGTAGTGTTTAACACAAGGTCGGCCAACACCCATGTAAAACACATAAAACAATTAAGCACATGTAACCTTAACATGATCCAATCTTTCCAGACAAAAAACTTCACTTGAACACGACCTTATCAAATTATTATTAGAATTGAAAGTCATGAAACCAAAATTTGGAGAAATATGGAGCAACTACATTTCTCCTAGACCAGAGCCGGACACACCGAAATGCACAATTCATATACTAGTGAAAATATCTTGTACTATACAACAATCCAAAAGCCAAAATTCTAGATACAACAACTACCAGCAACCATGAACAATATGTCAGGAGCACACAAGCATAGAAGCAATACATAGTACATCCTGGAGCATACATTGAATACTTGCATGGCATTTTTTTCCCTATTTATCAAATTTTCTCAAAAGCACTTGAAATACAAGTACCAAAGACATCATTATAGCACATTACTTGACTCTAACACACCTCCAAACATAGCAACATAAGGATAACTCCATGTACCTTTTTCAGATTTTTCCTTCCAGCACCTTCTTTTTCAGAAGGAAGGTCCTGGTTTGAAATCTCTTTAGGAATTTTTTTAACATGCATAGATATAGGAGAATCCGGTAGTTCGTTTGAATTCACTAAAAAGAATCGCTCATAAATCAAATCATGTTCTGTAGGAACAACACTCAGAAGTAATTCCCATTTCGGACCCGTGGTTTCAACGAAAAGATGCAATAACAAATTAATAAAGACTCTTTTATCACAAGAAGCGATTCCCCTTTCTATTTTTGTGTTTAGATCTTCCGAAGAAGTTTTAGAAAGCAACCTAGACATTTGCTGATTTTCTAATGCTTTATTGAAAAGTGCAAACCTATGTAATTCATCTTTTATTCTTTTACGTATTTCAAGAAGTACAAATTGAATTGTTTTCAAACCTGTACCAATAATGTCTTGCAGTATCTTAATAGTTTCTTTTGCATCTAAATTCAAATATTTTATGAATTTCTTTTCTAGTACAACCTTAAGGATATTAACAAGAGTATTGTTGTATGCTACTAATGTTTTCAACGCTTTAGTATTTTTTTGAAAAAACTCTTTGTAAAAATATTTGTGATAAATTACTTTGTACAATAAAATTGAGACCTTTCGAACCATTTTGATGTCAAACATTGTATGTTTTTTCTCTAAAAGATCTATCGTAGATAAATTCATGGCCATAGGGTGCCAAGTGCCACTATCAATTAAAAGTTCAATTCGCTCTGAACTAGTCATTTGCAGAGTAGCTCCACATTCTGCACAAACACCTTTTGTTCTACTAAAGATTTCTTATAGAGAAGGGTCTCACAATTTTCGCACAAAAACCACAAATGCTTAAAACGTTCCGAATTGAATCTGTCTTCTACGGGTGTTGTTTCGATATATTCAGAATCCTTGTTTTCTTCACACATTTTCCTATATTTTTTCTACATATTATTAATGTACAACTTTGAACAGATAAAATACAAATTTTGCTTCATTTTTATTCCATTTTTTTTTAATCTTGGGCAAAAAGATCTTTTTTGTATTTTTCGAAAAAAGAAATTTCTCTATCTGACTCACTCCACTTAATTGAGAATTCATTCGATCTTCTCGTCGTAATTCATTTATTTGTTCAAATAGCTTATAGTATATATACATATATATATACTATATATTTTACATACATTTGAATCTTTCGAATAGATAGATTCAAATCTTGTTAATAGATCTTTCAATGTAGCTTCATCCTAGAATCTCCGTGTTTGTTTTTCCTCTAACAAGAATAAACGAATTTTATCGAGCCACCATTTGAAAATAATTTTTATTTTCTCATTTCAATGAATGAGTTTATCCTTATTTTCTGGTTGAATTAATGAAATTCGATCCAGTTGGTTGGTAGAATCATGGTTGTTCGATTGCCATTTTTTATTCTTCTGCAATCGCTCGGTAGAGTTCAACTATACATGTACAACCTGCAAAACTTCTTTATTACAATTTTCACAATATCCTCAGCATATACAGCTAATAACCAACTACCTTGACAAATGACAACACCTTCATACTTGCAAAAATCTCCCCCTTTGTCATTGATGGTAACACATGATGTGAAAAACCATCAAAGACAACATAACAACTGTGAACCATCAACCTCCCCCTTTTCTAGAATGCTTTCTCTCCCCCATAATTTTTCACATGATACTTTATCCCATTTTGACATCAATGGTAAAGGAAAAAGATATTTTTAGATTGTTCTTCCCCTTAGACACCAAGAAAATTACCAGTACTGAATACCCCCCCTTAGGAGTACACCCAATCAACTGCACAATGACAACACAAGACACTACTTGCTCCCCCTGAGAGGTAGCCATGAAACATCAGTCCAGAAGAAATATAGATCCATAGATCCACCAAGTTGATGCATCTCCATATGCATCTAGTTCAAGAAAGGAGGGGAAATAACCCCTAACTTCTCCCGAAGATACTCAAAAGTATCTTTAGGAAGAGCCTTAGTAAATATGTCAGTAATCTGATCCTTTATAGGTACATAATCAAGCTTTACTTCATTCTCCATAACCTTCTCTCTCAAAAAGTGATACCTGATAGATATATGCTTTGTCCTTGAGTGCATCACTAGATTCTTTGAAATATTGATTACACTTGTATTATCATAGAAAATAGAGATGGGATCATCATACATTACTCTGATATCCTTCAATGTCTGTCTCATCCACAAAAAATGTGTGTATCAAGATGTTGCAACAATATACTCAGCCTCTACAGTGGATAAGGAAATTGAATCTTTCTTTTTGCATAACCATGATACTAATCTACATCCAAGAAAGAATGCACCACCACTTGTACTTTTTTTTATCATCAACACAACCTACCCAATTTGCATTTGTATAAGAAGTTAGTGTAAAATCAATATCCCTAGGATACCGTAAGACATAATCTAGAGTGCCATTTATATATCTGAATATCCTCTTGACAACTATAACGTGTGTTTCTTTAGGATCTTCTTGAAATATAGTCACAAGACAAACTGCATGCATGATATCCAGATTGGTAGAAGTTAAATGCAACAGTCCTCCAATCATTGATCTGTATTTTCTCTAATCAACCTTAGGTGAATCATCATCCTTAATCAATTTGTAGCTAGTTACCATAGGAGTGCATACTGGTTTGGAACCATCCATCCCTAATTTCTTCAACATTTCTTTTGCATGCTTTGATTGTGAAATAAAAATCCCTTTGTTTTCTTGATTGATTTGCAGTCCAAGGAAGAAATTCATCTCACCGAACATAGACATCTCAAACTCTTTTTACATATCTTCAACAAACATCTTACACATAGTTTCATTACCTCCAAAAATAATGTCATCCACATACACAACTACTATCAAGATCTTGTCATCTTCAATTTTGAAATATAAATTGCTACCTGACGTACCTTTGCTGAAACCTTGATGAATCAAATATTTTTCCAATCTTTCATACCAAGCTTTGGGAGCTTGCTTCAAACCATATAAACCCATTTTCAATCTATAGACCATATCCAGTTGACCCGACAATTGGAATCTCTTTGGTTGTTCCATGTAGACTTCTTCTTCTAACTCACCATTCAGAAATGTTGACTTCACATCCATCTAGTAAAATATAAAGTCCTTATAAGTAGAAAATTAATAAATGAACCGAAGGAAGAAATTATAAAATAAAAAGAAAACAAAATGAATCTAAAGACAAAAGAATAAATGACAATCTTTTTATCTCGCTACAAAATTACCATTCCAAAATTCTTGACCTTCTGTCTGATTGCTCTAGCTACAAAATGTTATCTTGCAACCCTTGTCTTAAAATTCTAAATAAAGTTAAGCAGGACATTTCCCTCTCATCTTTTGATGAGGCTGCCAAAAAACATTTTTTTCCCTCCAAAGAAGTGACATCGCGTATTTATGGGGTCCCAAAAATTCACAAAAAGGATATTCCTTTAAGACCCATTATGGATACAATAGACTCTCCCACTTACAAATTAGCATCCTTCCTTGCCAAATTAATCTCTCCTCTTGTCAATAATTCTGATTCCCACATCAAAGATTCCTCCCATTTCGTGGATTTTATCAAGAACATCAAGCTAGATTATAATGACATTTTAGTGAGCTTTGACATTGTTTCCCTCTTTACCAAGGTTCCCATCCCCGATACCATTGAGATTATCAGGTGAAAAACTAATGATGAAATTGCCTCCCTTGTAGAGTTGTGCTTGAAATCTACCTTTTTCTCTTTCCAAAATGTCATCTATGAGCAAGTTGATGGTGTGGCCATGGGTTCTCCCCTCTCTCCAATCATTGCTAACCTCTAAATGGAGCAGTTTGAAGAGTCTTCCCTTTTCTCCTCCCCCTTAAGCCAAAATGGTGGAAGCGCTATGTGGATGACACCAATGTGTGTTGGCCGCATGGGATCGACTAGTTAGAATAATTTCATGCCCACCTCAATAGCTTGGCCCATTGCATCTCCTTTACTAAGGAGATTGAATCTAATGGACAACTCCCTTTCCTCAACATCTTGCTTGTTAAAAAATATGATGGCTCCCTAGGTCGTCAGTTTTTTTGTAAGGCCACCCACACTGACCTCTACCTCCACTCGTCTTCTCATCACCACCCTTTTCAAAAAAGTGGTATCCTTAAAACCCTTGCCTTGAGGGCATTTCGTATTTGTGATGAAGAGTACTTGGACCAAGAGTTGGCCCATCTTCATAAAGTCTTCATCCTAAATGGATACAAAAACAAACAGATCTCTAGAGCCTTTAGCCATGCGAGGGAAAGGTTCTACTCCAATTCCTCAACCTCCAATCCTGATTTCCTCCCTGGTGCTTCTCTTCCTTATATTGAAGGAATTTCCCAAAAAATCTCCAAGATCCTTTCGAAGAGAGGCCTTCATCGTGCTTTCAAACCTTTCTCAACTATGAAACATCATCTCCCCTCTCTCAAGGACTTGAGAGACATTTTACTTGAGTCCGGGGTCTACAAGGTAGTTTTCTCTTGTGGCATCCCGTATATAGGTGAAACGGGCCGTTCTTTTTGCACAAGGATTAAGGAGCACAGTGTAGACATCAAACATGATCGAGTTGTCAAATCTGCACTTGCAGACCACTCTTCTTCAACCAAGCACCACATATGCTTGAAAAACGCTCAAATCCTGTGCAAAAAAGATAATTTTTTTAAAAGGAAGCCATTCACTTGAGCTTGGAGTGTTATTATTACTTGGGAACCTTTACTTTCCAACCTCCGTAACTAGGTTCGTTCCTAGCTTTTATGTGCTCCCTTTCCCCCCCTCTCTTTCTTATCCTTGTCCTCCCCTCTTCTCATCCTCCTACTTCCTCCTCCCTTTCTGGCCTTTCTTCCCCCTTGGGTGCGGTGTGGTCTCCTTTCGTTCTTCCTCCACCTCCTTTCGTCGTGTTCCTCGTTCTTTCTCTTTTCCTCGACCTCTATGGCAGTTGAGTTGTTCTCTTATTCCCTTTCTTATTTTTTGTTTTTTCTCTTGTCTTTGTTTTCTTCTTTTTTGGTTTTCCTTTGTTGTTCCTTTTCTTTAGTTACTTTTTCTTATTTATTTTTAATTTAAAGTTTTTAATTTTTGTTCTTTTGTTGATATATATATATATATATATATATATATCATTCTTTTCATTCTCTTATCTTTTCAGCCTTATTTTTTCTTTCCATTCATTCTCTTTTCTATGTTTAATTCTTTATCTTTGTGTTTGTTCTCTAAGGATCTTACATTTATTTATTTGGTTTATTCTCTTTTTTCTCTTTTCTTCTTATATTCTCTCATTTAGTTTCTTTTTAGAGTTCTTATATATATATACTTTTATTCTCTGTTTTTGGTTATTTTCTTTTGTTTTTCCTTTTATGTATCTCTTTTTTACTATTTTATTTATATTCTTGCGTTTATTAGTTTGTCTTTAGATTCATTGTATTGCCTTGTTCTTTTATAATATCTTTCATCTTTTTGTTTTTATTTTTCTATTTGCTTTTATTCCTTTATCTTTTCTTATTTTATTTTATGTTCTTTTATTTACATTCTTTTTTACATATATTTATTCTTTTATTTCTTTTTTGTTCTTTTATTTATTTTCTTTCGTTTATTATTTTGTCTTTAGATTCATCTTTTTTTCTTTTTCTTTTATAATTTCTTTCTTCGATTCATTTATTAATTTCTCTTTGTTTTTATTCCTTTATCTTTTCATCTATTCATTTTTCTTTTCTTATTTTATTTTATGTTCTTTAATTTTCATTTTGTGGTTTATTCATTTTTTCTCTTGTCTATTTTTTTTTTTGTTTTCCTTGAAGTGTTGTTTTTCTCTTTTTTTTTTTTATATATAGATATATTTAATTCTTTTATGAGTTGTTATTCTTTAATTGTTTGAATTTGCTTGTTTCTTTATTCTCTTATTTTCTCTTTTATCTATTTTTTCTTTGCTTTGATTTCTATTTCTTTTTGTTTTTCTTTGCTTTTATTCTTTTTGTTTCTTATATTGTTATTCTTTGGTTTATTCCTAAATTTCTTTCATCTTTATACTTTTTCTTTTTTAGTTGTTTATATATATATATATATTAGTCCTCTTTTCTATTTATCTTCATTTATTCTTATCTTCATTGTATTCAGACCGTTCGTCTCTCCTTTGTTTTCATTTATTTTTCTCTTCCTTTTTCTCTATATTTATTTGTCTTTTTCATTTTCATAAGGTTTAGTCTTTGTCTTTAGATTTATTTATAGTGTTTTCTCATTAGTAATAATTGGTGTTTTTAATTCTTATCTGTATTCTTGTCCTTGATCCTCGTGTAACCTTCCCTGCCCCCCTCTCTACTTTTTATCTTGTCTAAGTCTACAATTATCCATTTTCTTCTCCTCTTGCTCTCTTTCATCATGATGATGGATCACAGAGTGTGATCCGAAATGTTGATGCTAAAAACTTTGGACAAAAACAAATCTAGAAGCTATACAGATTTCAATTTATTTGTAATTATAAATTTCAATGTGGAACTAAGCTCTACGACCATCTATGTGATCCTTACCTAAGATAATGCATATATTTCTTGAATTAAGGGTGTGAATCCCATTAACTACTTAATATTTTGCACTTCAATTTTCAATTTCTACTTTGCTTGCTCTATTGACATAAGTTCTTCCTTCAATGCTTTATCTAATTATAGTAGTTTATTAATTTATTTATGAAGCTCTATTTCATTAATTACTCTCCTCTCCTCTATGTACCTCTACTTTATGTGCCCCATAAGAGTTAGGTTCATATTTTTAATTTCTATCTACAAGTTTGTATATTTCTCCTCTACATAAATTTAATCCACCTTTACCTAAGTTTGGAGCTCTCACTTTAGATTCTATATATCTCGATGTTGTGATCTTTTCAACTTCCCTCTTCCATATTTTATTGTTCACCTTTATGAATTAGGTGGTGACCAATTTTTTTGTTTCTTTAATTAGCTATACCTTATCTTTTGGTTAGGGTTGTAGAAGGTTCATTCCAATTGCATGAACTAAATAATATTTTGGTGTTATCAAGCCTTGTGTTTATCCATTGTTAGACTCATGTGTGCCATAATTAAATATTAACAAGTAGGACCACATATGGAGCATATCTACCTTTTTGTGAGAGTTATATCATCCCTTTATCTCCAATCGTCCATCTTAGCCTCATAGGCCTTCTTATCCATTGTTATACATTGATGCAACTTTGACGAAGATATAATAATACCCCACAAATGGGAAAGTAGGAGGCATCATATATGGGAACACCACCATTTATTAAGATAGAGCTAAAATTACTCTAGAAGGCAAAGAGAAGTTAATCAACATGGTTGACAGTGATAATGGAGGAAGACTTGATGTAAGAGGTGGAGTTCATTATGAAATTTATATGATAATATACAAGGAAGTGGGAGTAGTGAATATATAAGTTGTGATATGTGAAGGAGTCACCTTAAAAATTTATGCACCAATTTTTTTTTTTGTTGGAGTGATGTGTAGGTGAGCAATAGAGTGATTGATATTTTTGAGCTCGATAGTACTTGAGTTGAAGGTGATGGTGAACTATCATGAATAATTAGATAAATGAGAGGAGAAGTGATGGACTAGTGACCCAAGATTCAAAATCACCACAATGGGTGGGTTATTCATATGTTTGTTCTTAAAATAATGGGAGCACAAGAAGTGTATAACTTGCAATTAAAAAAATTATCCTTAGTGTAATAAATAATAAATGATGATTGTGCATATATGGTTGAATTAACAAAAGAAAATATAAATAGTGGCATAGTATTAGAAAGAGTATAAAGGGAGATATATTTACACTTACCTATATCATGGTTATATTTGGAAATGATTGCTCCATTTTTTGTCGCTTTAAAGCCCCGGTTTCTAACTCTTTAGAATCAAAACATTGTAGTACTATATATTTTCCTTAGTAGAGATCAATTTATCCAAGCCTTAACTTAAATATACCTTTATAATTATAATAATATTATCTATTACTATTTTAGTTAAGGAAGAAGGTACAATTAATCTAATAATTAAACTTTGGACTGGTGAGGCTAATTGAATTACTTTTAGAACATCTCGATTTCTCTTTGGAGAGTCTATATCATGAATATAAAAACTTGTTACAAGTATTCCTCTAGGCTCCTAGATGTCAAAGATTGTTTATTTTATTGGGAAAGGTCCTATGATGATTGACCTTGAAGAGCATGGAATGATTATTACCACAATTCTTGACCAAATAATTACTTTATCAACTAATTTACTATTGGCCTTAGTAATTATAGTACTTACCTCTTCTTCTTCCTCCTATTACTCTCCAAATATTGTTAAAAATTTAATATTATTTACATTATAGTCAAAAGGATGAGAGTCAACTCTTTATCCTAAATATTTTTACATTTTATCCATTTGTACCTAGTCATATGTTTTCTTTGGTTCTACAATCTCTTTCTTATATTTTTAATACACTAATATTCTTCTCATTCTAATATTTAGCCTTTATATTTTTACAATATAATGTGTCATGATTTTACTAGATCTATATCTACAAACGGTTCTATAACATCTCTCCCAAGGTGGGAGAGGCTTTGTAGGCAGCTCAAGTAAATTTCTAAAAAGAGGCTTAAAATATATCTCATGGGATGCCTCTCAACTTCAATTACCAACTACCTTAGATGGATAAATTTATCGCTACACTTAAAAAACTTTGATCTAGTTGCCCATAAAACCATTAGGGTCATACATTAAACAATCATTTACAAACTCCAACCCAAGGTCTTACAACTTCAATATGAGAAGTTGTTTTGTGCCCCTCTTATTGATCATGATCCCTTCAAAAGAGAAAGGAATGTTTTACATGGATCTATTCTCCCTCCTAGCACTATATTATGAGTCAATAGCTTCAAGATGCAAAACAAACTTAAATTTCAATAATTTATTGGACATAGTTAGGAAGTCAAAATACTTGGACTCTATGAAACCATGAAACCAAATCATTGTTAAGTGTTCTTTGAATTACTAATCAACTAAAACCTTGCTAATTTTCAATTATCCCTCTTGCTAGTTTCTAGGTTGGGAAATCTTATCTTAGTTTAGGCCACCAAAAATAGTAGCCAATAATTTCTCTATGAGCTCATAATAATCTAAAAAATATGAGGGCACATGTGTCAATGTGGATATTAGGATTGTCCTTGTAGGGTTAAAGGAACCATCTATGATGTCCATGTGAAGGAATTCCTGAAGGAACTAGGCATTATAATACATGAATAAGTGTAATAGATAAGACAACTACATGAACACATGTTATTGGGGTAAGTTGTTGAGATGATAATACATGGTATTGTAAATAGCATCCATAAAGTAAAATAAGAAAATATGCTTTTGCATAATTATCCTCATCTTATAGGGAGCTCCCAATTATACATATTGCACTAGTTTATCATTATCAAGATAAAAGTGAAGGATACCATAGAGAACACATGGTGAATATTGTGCTTGAATTGAGTGATACCGAGGGGAATGGATAGATGTTTGGTGTTATCCTTGTCAGTACCCAGCTCCTTATTTAGAAATTTGAGTTTTCCCTCCTTTCTTTACCATGTATTTTGAAGTTCATAAAACTATAGTGAAAGGATCCCACAATGTGTGGCAATTGTAACATCCCTTAGATAGTGTCAACACTAATCACAAACTAAATACTATTCCATAATATGATTCTAGTTTTGGAATCATAAGAATTCATAAAATATTGAATGGATTTTAGATAGGGGTGCACTTGGGGCACCATACATTGAGCTAATATAAAGCTCTGGATTTTGATTTGGAAAGTTTGTTTTCTCCTAACTAGAGAATTTTTAGCATTCAAGAATGGTTTGCTTCCCACATGTTTTTATATATATTTTGAGAGCTTAGAATCAAAGATGTTGTTTGTAAAGTCAAATACCAAGGAAGGGTTTGAGTGCTTCCTCTTCTTTATTGTTTGATATTCCCTTTGGGAGTGAAAGTTCTTTATTGAGTAGGCACAATGATATATGGCTAATTATCCCTATACTTAGGATAAAATTCTATACATTTTTGAGTTTGCATATCTCTTTTATGCTTCAACATGGTTGTTTTCCTTATGAATTATTGATCTTTGTGTAAATTTCTTATAATAGAAAGACATAAACAATTGATAATATCAAAGGTAAATAAATCTTATAATTATAAATTAATTTATGAATATACAATAACATTTTCAAGGAAAATTGATGAGTTGAAGCATATCATAAACTACAAAAGTGTCATTAATGCTCATCACTCAATGAAAGTTGATAGACTCACACTTGAGATTTAATCTCTATTTACATGTCTTTTTATTTGCCCCAAAACTTGATATTTTATTTTAAAGATTCAATATTGTTTGTAACGAGATGTGAGGTAACCTATATTGTTTGTAACGATATTTTCCCCAAAACTTGATAATTTATTTTAAAGATTCAATATTATTTTCCCCATGGTGTGATCAATTGTCTATTAATGGTATCCTTTCGATTTGATTACTTTATTTTTCCATGATTGGGCCTTCTTAAATACCCAAGTTGGGATAGATGCCTCATTTTTGAAAATCACCACCTTTGATTTATAGCTAGGTATTTAAAGTTGATGAGTTTAGTAGTTGGAGAGTGGGTGAATGTGTTTATCATTTTGTAGGTTTGTAGGTTTTCTTTCTTTCAAAGACAATGCATAGCCACTAAAGTTGACTAGGTATTGCTTTGTATTGACATTTATTTTTGTCACATGTCCTTATATTTCCAAATAATAGTAAAATTTGAAAAATTGGAAGTTAGCATCAACACCAAAATATTATTGAGACCTCTCTAGTTGACCCTCATAACATGTTGAAATTGAATTGAGGGCTAAATTTTTAAAGGTAACATAAAACAAAAAATAATCTTGAGCAGTAAGATACCCACTAAAGAAAATAAAAATGTAATACATATATACAAGATATTGTTCTATGGCTCTAGTTATAATTATTGAAATATATCCCATTGACTGAGATAAGTAGGATATCACCATTAGCTTTCATATGGTCAAAAGAGTTGAGTTCCTTATAGGAAAAAAAATCTAATGTTTGACCCATAGGGAATAAAATTAGGAAGGATGCCTTGGATTAGTTGATATTTCTTCCCTCTTAAGGATTATATCACCAATCTTAACATTAAACTTTGAAGAGTTCTCATTAAACCATCACTCACCAATTTGCTAGTGTCCTTGCATTGAACTCCTTGTAGATTCTTATTTTTTCTCTAGCTTAAATAAATCAATAGTTTAGGTTTCCATACCTTTGTTTTATTTGATCTCCATATGATTTATCACTTATGATATTAGGATCTCTATGGAAACATGAAAAAAAGCTTATTTTCCATATACTAGACTGTAGAGATATATGCCAATAACCCTTTTTGGGGTTATTTAATTCACCCATAAGTATTGGTTTAGGTGTTGATGCTATCATTTTTGGTACTTGAAGCCTATTCTTTGATAATCCAAGTTGGATTCTTATTCGTAGACTGATCTAAATCCAATTGTGGATTTATTTTATAATATTTGGTGTTAAGAAAAACTAGTGATATTTTTATTGCTAGACAATTACAAAACTCGTAAAAAGGAGTTGTATACATTTTAATTCACCATTTTATTCAAAAAATAAAAACTATATACAAAATGAGGAATGTCCACAGTCATCACAATCTCAAAAATTCAAAATGAATAGATGGATGTGAGAAAATAATAAATAAAACTAAAATTTTCAAAAAACATGTGAATTTAGGTACCCCAACTTGGTGGGGTCCTAACTTTCAACCTCCTAATCGGATTTCCAACTTCTCTACCTCGTTGAAAAGGTCTCAAAGAGATATAATTTTAGTCCCTTAAACCTAATGCTTATGCTATTCCATTTAAGGGACTGACGACAGTCTTGACCCCAAATTTTGCTTCGAAGACCTCCGAAAATGTAATTTACTAAAACATAGAAAATACTAATTTTTTTTTGATATTTTCCATCCTTTGCAATGCCAATAACTCCAAAGTGCTTCAGATCATAGACCCCACTAGCCCATTACTCATTACCTTGTGGGTAAAAATTAGAAGATGTCTTCATGTCAATACCATATATTATGTAATGTCCCCATTTTTAGCACTGCACTTCTCAGTGATCGATGGCCTATTCTCGGGGTGCTGTCAGCTAGTCAGAGGCAAAATTAGGGTTTCTGACTGTTTGGTGGGTTCTCTTGAGGATTCAAGGTTCTGCTTGTTGGAGTTTGGGTGTTTGGATTTTGGTTTCCTTCTGGGTTTTCAGAGAACGTCGTAGTGGTATGTTTTCCTTGGCATTCTGAGCACCTTCAGGAATTTACTATTTTTAGTAAATTTTATTTTTAGCAGTGGTCCAGTCAGCGTCAGCTCAATCAACTTTCCTCGTCTGGCAGTTCATTGGGTAATTCTCATTTTTGGCTTAAGGGGTTCATTTTGGAGAAATAAGTTATTTTAAGTCAAAATGTTTTATTATAAAAAATACCCCTTGGCCTAGTGATATAACTTAACAGTTGTTTTAAAGAAGGGGACTTTGAGGGGTATCTTCTCATGAAGGAAATATTTTTATATTTCTAAAGTTTATAATTGCTCGAGGGAAAATGGACGCCTATTTGAAGGAGTTTATATTTTATAAAAAAAAAAGAAGTGATTTATATCTCTCAAGGAAGGTATGCCATTTTGAAGAAAGGGTTTTGGTCAAAGATTAAACCTAAAAGTAGCTTGGGATTAGGGGTGCACTTTCTAGAAGCCTCTGGAGTCTTCTCTTCATTCTATAAAAGAGGTTCCTTCTCTTCTTTTGGATTATCTTATGTTTATGACATTGTTATGCTGCCAGAATGGCTTTGGGACTGCTTCGAGGAATGAAAGCCTCCTAGCTTGGCTCTTCTTCTTGCTTGAAAGACAACAAATAGTTGAGAGGTTTAGTTGTAGTTGGTTCTTCCCACACTCTGTAGTTGAGTTATTGTATTTTCTATCAATTTTAGAGTTGCTGGTTTGTATGGCTGTAGGTTGTTTTTACTCACAACTCAAGAAACATAAATAATATTGTTCTGGGTACTATTCCAATCTATTTTCCTATGTAGGGTGACCATATGTGCAAGTTTCCAAAATTTTATTTGAAGTCTATGAATTATCTAAAGTAAATCGCCCTTGCTTGCAGGCAATTTCACTTTGTAAGTGCTTGGAAGTCATGCAAAATAAATAGGGGTCTTTGTGAGAAGTTTTTGTGATCCATCTTCATTGTCATCATCATTAGAATGTTTTGCAAATGATTTCAAGTTAAATGAGTGAGTATTGAGAGAGATATGAGTATTTAAGTGAATTATGGAGTTGCTGGTTTCACCATTTTTAACTGCAAGTATGTCATATCAGACTTAGTAAAATTATTAATAGGGCTGGGATTGTCTATCTTAGTCATATTAATCATTCTGGAGTAGCTCTACATTTCAGCAGTTTGATTATCACTATAATCCATCGTGCTTGCAGGAGATATATTACATTGTAAGGCTGTTAGTAGTACTAACTAGCCAATATTCACATTTGTAAGCTCTTTATTATATTTCCCACTATTAGTGGAAGAGGCTGGCTTGCCGCCTATTTACTTTGATTTGCATTGTAATATCTTACATCTCCGCCCTATGGTAGCTCCATTCCCACTCCGGGTTTGAAAGCACATTTTGGGTGTTGAGTTTACTTTCAGCATAATAGAAGATAGGGATCCTCTAACCATATGCTCGTCGTCATCCGGCGCATTCTTGGTTAGAGTTCTTTATTCAGCATTGCTTTGAGATCCTTTGACCATATGCTTGTCGTCACCCAGCGCATTCTTGGTTAGAGTTGAATTCTGCATCGTTTGGTTTAAGTGCTAACCCTAATGGATGTGTGTTGCTTTGCTCACTGTAATTGGAAATTGAAAAAATTTGGCTCAGAATATTTCATATTACGATGAATTATAAGATTATTTCAATTATGAATTGTTTTGCATTATTAGATTTAATAGTGTGGGGATCAAAAAACCTGATAAGAAGTTGAAAATCACATTATTTGTAGCCTATTTTAAAGGTATTGCCTCTACCCACTTTATAGAAGAGTTGGTTGTCAAGATCCATTTAAAAAATTCTAGTGCTTGAAATGGGGTTGAATACATATAAAAAACTAGTGAGGAAATGGTTCATCTACTAATACAGGATTAAGGGGAAGTGGAACATATATCCATTTTATAATATAGATATTTCATCAATGACACTTTATTACCCACATGTGATAGTCTAAACACATATTAGGACATTAGTATCTTGCTTGGAGTATCTTTGTAGCTGTTGCATGAGCTAAGAAATGTGCTCCTTATATTTCTTGATGAAAATAATGTAATTATTTTTCAATTACATCTTTTTCAACAAATTTGAGTAGGATTCCATCAAATATCCTTCTAAAAAAATTCTATTGAATAAGGAATAAGGTATTCCTTGTGTAGAAACCTAAAACTGTCTTGGACATATCACATACTTGATTTTGTGTATTAACACCATTTTCTAGTCTATTTCAATTAATCCCTCCATTTAATTAAATAATGTCAATTATTTAGTTAAATTCACCTTTCTCTTGTCAATTAAATAAATCAAATTTATTTATTTAATTAATTATTCTTCACACTAATTTCATTCTCAGTTGATTAAATAATTCAACTTATTTGATTAATTGTCACTTTCCTTAGTTTCATTAAATAATTCATGATTATTTAATTAAATGCATTTCTTTCATTTGCACAATTAAATAGTTTTAATTAATTTTTTAATTGACTAATATCTTTCAAATCCTCTAGCTTTTCCCACTTGCACAATGGATATTCCAAGGGAATATTCTATTTTCAAATTCAAATATTTCTCCCCAATGGAAAATATCTCTAGCATGCCTCTAACACATTTCCTAAAAATTAGGAAATTAGTTGGGTCTCTCATGGATTCTAAGCCCTTGATATGATCTTTAATCCATGCCTCATGGATTAGTAACTGTTGGATTGATCCTTGATCCTTGATGCATGTTCACTTCTTCAATTAAATTTCATCCATTGATTAGACTTTTTGATTCTCACTATTGATTCCAATTTCACAAATCTATAAATAGCAGCCATTTTTCCATGAAAAAGGATCCACAAGCTTTGAGTAAACTTACTCTATCATATTGAATCCTCAACTTGAGCAATTTGATAACTTGTGAGACCATTTGCTTATCAAATTCATCCATTTTTCTTTACATTGATCATGAGTTTTTTTCTAAAATGCAACACTCCACATCTATGAAGGACATAATCCCCAAATGAGATTAAGGTTTGTATTTGTTGATTGACTTCCATTTGAATTTACTTTTATATTTTATAATTTTAAAATCAATTGCTTGTGTATTTAATTTCATTGAGATTTATAGTTTAATTGATCATAACTTTAAAATTATTATTTAATTCAGCTTTATTTGATCAATTAGGTTTATACATCTACAAAATGTCACGCTTGATGGGAACTCATGTTCCTAATTAATCAAAATTTTCTTGAGATTTTCATGACTTTAGGAACCAAAAGTAGGCCAACACACTTGTTTTGAGCCAGATCCGTGCATTTGTTGCATTGGCATGCACCTATTTTGGTATAAAGCAACACACTTGTTTTAGCAACACATTTGATCATTTTGGTTTTTTGTGCAAGGTTGATAGGGTGACACACCTATTCTAGTACGAATCATCTCATTTGAAAATCACAACGAACTTGTTTAGAGGCAAAGCAACGTATTTGTAAAATCCAACACACTTGTCAAGAAAATTCCAGTGCACTTGTCTGACAGAGCTGTGCACTTGTAGGTAAACCAAAAATGGTAAACATTAAGGTTTAATCTAAATTTTCAATTTGACTTGGTTTCTAACCCTAATCAAGTTTGTTGAATTGTGTTGGTTGGTTTAAGACTAACAACTTGCAGGATCAGATTGAAGCTTCAAAGCGTGGAATAAATCAAAAGTGTTTGTTAATGCTTATCATGGCCTTATCTTATCTATTTTTTCTAAAGTGTTTTTAAACACTCATGAGAAAGATGAATTAAATTGATTTTATCTTTATTGTTTAGGTTAAATAAATTTCAGTTTGGGTTTAAAATTAACTTTAACACTTCAATTTTGGCTTAATAATCAACAATACAATGTGTATTTTTCAAGTTGGAGTAAAATTAAACCTAACAACCTCATCTTATTTTAGGATATAAAATTGAACAATACAAACCTCACACTCAGCTTTGGTGCTTTTAAAATTAACTTTCACATTTATCTTTAGTGCTTATAAAATGGACAAGTGTTTACTTTGCTTGCTTTGATTAGTAGACTAGTTGTGCATATCCTCTCCCCTTGCACTTCATGTGATCTTGGGTGAAGAGAAACACTCCTAGTTTGCATCTTTTGAGTCACCTAAGACATGCTATGTATCCTCCCCCCTTGTGCTTCATGCGATCTTGGCTAAAGAGAAATAGCATTCCTTTTTCTTTTATTAGAGAGGGTCTTCCTTGAGATGCAATTTGCAATGGAGAACTCAAGGTGGACCTTTAAGCAAATTTTTAGATGGCTATATTAAAGGGTGTGAAAGTGAAAGAAAGTAATACTTATTTGAGGATGTTATACCTTGCGTGTCAAAACCAAAGGTGAATGCATAGGCTGCTCGAAGGTTGATTAGAGACTTTAGTGTCTCACATCTGAAGTATACCTTTGGTGTTTACTGAGTTTTACAAACCTTTGTCTTAGAATCCAAAGCTAAGTTTTCTGAAACATCGATTGAGAAGGTGCAATGGGACAACTAGTCATTCCATGAAGATATCCATCATGTATTGATTTCTTGTTGAGATGAAAAACACCTTGGAAGGAACATGTCCTTTCAAGGTAAGAGGTGTATTGTGTACATGTGCATACTTTAGTCATCCATTCATGCTAGGTATTCTATTGTGTGGACTCGACTCAAGAGATGTACCTACTTGACTAATAGGAATGTGATTGATTTGTGTTATCAAGCCTTTCTTAGTAAGCTTTATGGAAGAAATCTTGCAGAATATTCCCCTTACCCATTGAGTCAGTAAATACATTGTGTATCATTTAAACTCAAAAACAGACATCAACATGGCCATAACACAAATTTCAAACCCTTTGAACATGATTGAGTGCACTTGAAGGGCATCATACTATTGCATCCCTTAAGTATATCTTGTTTTTATTAAAATAATATCTTAGTGGCTTCCTAGTATACTTTCCCATATCTTAACTCAATATGTCAAAGTAAACCTAGGGGACTATGATTTAGCACTTTGGGTTTCACAAATTTCAAGCTTTTGTGAAAAACAACTAGCTTTGTTGTAGAAATTTTATTATTCACACTTCATAATCAATAATTCCATGTGGAAAAACTAATTCATGTTAAATAAGATTTTTAATAATTAAACCACAAAATAGGTATCCTTTGGTTGATTATTTCAAAACATTTTGGTTACTTGAGTTCAACAGAGCAAAGAAGGAAATTTATGATCAAGCTTGTTTTTATCAAAAAAAATCTTTGGGCTATCCTTAGATCAAAATATTATCCTCCATCAAATGTTGAAACATTGTACAAGGATCTTTATCACAAACATTTGAAAATTGTCAAACATAAACTTAAGTTGTCATTTAGGGATCAAAATCATTCAACAACAAACATCCAATCAAACATCATAAGTATCTCATATCAAATCAACAAACTTTAACATTTGGGCATAAATCACTTAATGAAACCTTAGGTGTAGTTCAAGTCAAAAGTTCATCATCCATATCAACCATCAACATCATTGATCCCAATCAAATCAAAGACATCAACATTGACAATAAATTTCAAAGAACATTTCCAACCCTGTATGGTCACAACAAGATCACAATTCAAAATATTTATGGAGTCTACCCCCATTGATACAAGAGATCCTAACTCAAGTGTTAGTGATCAATCATTTGGAATTCATAAAACAAGTGAGGGTACTATAACAGGAACCACAAATCCTGCAACAACAAACACAACCAAACCACAAGTGGAAGTGGAAACTATTAATATTGAGGGATCAAAACCACCAAGTGAGATTAGTCAAGAAGACATCCTAAAGCTACAAAAATACCAAGAGTTTCTTCATGTAATGGAAGTGTTAATGAAACAAGACCCTACACAATACATGATTTAACCTGTACAAATGGGTGCTAAACTTCCATCTAACTTTGATGTCAACACATTAAAGGAACAACCCCTTGAGCAACCAAAACAATCATAAGATCAACCTTCAACAATGAATTTGAATACACAAGGGGTTTCTCAAACAAATTTAGGAAATATAGATTCCCAAAATGCTTTAATGCCACCTACATATAATACACCAAATCAAAATTTTGTAGTATGTGGGGTTAATCAATTACCTTCTGCTCATCAACCCTTGGTATCCAATCAAAATAAAATATCAATACAACATCAAGGAAACCCTTTACAACATCAACAATATACCACTTTACAACATTTACAACAACAATAAAGTTCCCAAAAACAATTGATGTCACAAGGAAATTTACAAGAATCATCTAATCATCAATTACAAAATCAAAGCAACATGGTTCAAATTCAAAATGTTATTAAAAATCAGACCAATGTAGCTCCAAATTAAAATATGGTGCAAACAAATCAAACCAATGTTGTTTAAAATCAAAATGTAGTGTCAAATTAAAACCAAGGGTCAAATCCAAACAATGTTGTAAAACAAAACCAAAGTTTAAATTCAAACATGCTTCCACATACAAACATGGGTCCAAATCGAGGTCATGGTATTCTAAATCAAGGTAGCATCATTCAAAATCAAGGTCACCCATATCAAAACAATGTGATTCTAAACCAAAACAATGTTCCCAATCAAAACAATGCTGAAAATCAATATACAATGCAAAATTAAAATACCATCCCAAATCATAACATTGTCTCAAATCAACACATAGTCCCAAATCAACATATTATTCCTAATCCATATGAGTCAACAACAAGGGTTTTATCATAATCAAATGCAAACACAACAAATGTATGCACAACACATGCTTGATCAACAATAAGGTCAACAATATCTTGTGTCTCTATATCAGCAATATATTAATCCTAAAAGTCAACAATATATTCAACCTCAAGGAAATGTCATACCACAATATCAATATGGTGGAGCATATAACATACCTCCCACACCACTATCAAATTCATGATATCATTCATACAACACACCCTCATATAAAAATCACACATATGTTCTACCATTGGTTAGCACAAACATGGATATTTCCTCACAACTACAAACATTGACTCAACAAATACAAGATATTCAAACTGAAAAGGTGAAGAAATTATATGTGGTTCAAGACTTATGCCCCTATCTGTTTGATAGGAGCATCATAATGATACCTTCCCCCCAAACTTTGAGATACCAAAATTTGACAAATACAAGGGAAGAGGAAATCCAGAGGAACACATAAGGGACTTCTATGTTGCTTGTATGGAGGTTTCTCATATTTATTCATATCTTATGCGACTATTCCTAAGAAGCTTGGGTGGGATGGCCATGGAATGGTTTTCACATATACCTCAAGGAATTAGAACATTCCAAGAGATTATAGACCAATTTGTTGCACACTTCTCATATAACATTGACGTGAATGCAACTTTGGAGGAACTATATACCCTTAAGCAAAACAAGGATGAGACATTTGGATCATTTCTACAATGGTGGAGACATAAAGAAAATAGAAGAAAATGGCCTATTCTTAAGAGACATCAAGTTGAAATTATTGCAGGAAATGTGGAAATTGATTTGGATTTTCAACTAAAAATGTAATGTGTGACATCATTTTAGGAACTTATATCAAAAGGTCTCAAAATTGAATGAACCCTAATTTCTAGGGGACCTACACAAACACAAAACCAACTATCTAGTTTCAACGATAAACCTCAATTTTGGGCTAAAGATAAGACAACTACTAATGATAGTGTGCTAGATGCAAAGGTTGTTATACAAGCACTTCAAACACATGAACCATCCTACCAAACACACAATAGAACATATAACATAATGTTAACAATTCCAACACTCAATTAGGACAACCACCGAGACAAAACAATTACCTACAAGGAAAAAAATACTCCTCGATGACAATTCACTCCCTTAGGGGATCCTATTGAAACAATGTTGAAGAAATTGGCTCAATCAAACCTTATCATGATCCCAAAATTCAAAAACTACCAAGAGACACAAGTCAAACCTCCTAGGTACAGAGATGAGCATTATTTTGAATTTCACCAATATAAAGGTCATAACAAACAAAACTATTCTAGACTCAAAAACCTAATCCAAGATCTTATTAAACAAGGATAAATTGACGTTGATAAAAAATCAAGAAATCAAGATTTAGGGATATACAAGAATCCTATGCTTGATCATGGAAAAGAAAAAGATTCTAGAAAGGAATCAAGTTCAAACAACGTAAACCATACATATGATAACATAGAAGGACAAATTCATGTCATTCACCCATCACAACATGAGGAATTAGACATGCATCAATACATATTCTTAAACCAAAGTCAAAATTAATCAACAATGTCTAGCAATGTCTCATATAGAGATGGAATTAAATATATTTTTGATCATAATATTGCTCATTGATATGACTATATGATTGGACACATTGAAGAAGTGGAGGTAGAAGGAATCATCCATTATTATATCCACACCCACTCATGCTTGTGAAGAGTCTTATACTAATACTGCGTCATCTACCCAAGAGTTATGTCAAGATGATGCTCCTAAGTATAATGAACATTGCTCCAAATCAAGTCAAGATCAAGATCCCCTATCCTCACACCACTCTCATGATCTACATAGTATCTTCCAATCCATAACTGATAATTGCTCTACCATAAGTCAAAATGAAGAGCTCACTTCCCCAAGATATTATCATGAATTGTTGAACATTTTCCAATCCAATTAAAACTTCAATCACTCATCAAACAAAATTGGATGAGTTTCAAACAAATTTCAAATCACCAACTCTTTATCTTTTTAGTTTTCACCTCCCCACTATGCCTTTCCTAGTAGGTCTGCAGACCTGGTTTTCAAGATTTATCTCATAAATTTTCCAAATGACTTAAAAAATAAATTATTGTTTCAAACACCCCTTATGGAGCTTTAGAACATACCTAAGAATCAACAGTGGTTGCTTTGGAACATGGGCTTCAAATTGAGGCTTCTTCGCTATCCTGAATAGGCTAATGAGGCCTAATTACCAAAGGGACTTATTTTAAAAATTCACCTTATCCCATAAAATTGTTGGGGCAGCAATCACCATGTGTCTAATCCCCCAAAACCATAATTTATACTCAATGGTACGACCTCCAACATATCTAACCTTGAAACCCTTGTTTTTATGCTTTTTCAAGAGGGTTTATTGAAAAACTACTCTCCAAACCTCTTCTCTCTATACTAAAGCCTCCAACACAGAATTTTACATCTGCCTAGGCTTCTCAAACCTTCACCAAACTTAGAACATCAAGATTTCAACAAAACACTACTTCAAACCACCATTTTCATACACTAATTCACTAAAAACACCCTGGGACAGCCTAGGGCTTTCTCAAGAAGGCATAAGAACGCAATTTTTTACCCTACAACTTGGAGAATATTGAAGAATATGTCCTCAAAGACCTTCAAAACAATTTTTATGGGATTTAATTGGAGAAATTAAGAGATATTGAATTTTAATTGCCTGTTGCTCTCTTAAAATCTGAACTTAACCACCTGGAGTAAATTTGTAATATCTGGAGAAAAACTTAATGAAATTGAATGAAACAAAAACCAAAATTCTCTAGATTCATGAAACCATCAAATATAATGACTTCCCCTCAAGAATATTACCGTACAATGCCATACAGAAACCTGCAACAAAATTTTACTAGTAATTCCTAAAAAATAACAGTTTTATTCATGATTTACCATTACAATACAAACTCCTCCTTTTCCTTGAATTATGAGGCTTATTTATGCCTTAAAAACCATAAATACCTCATACCAAATGACCCAAACCAACTCTTCACCTACTTGACTCTTGAACTTCCCAATTTTGCATTTTTTACAATATTTCCACCTTTAGACCAAAATGACTCAAGAATCATCTTAATTACAGTTAAATGGTCTCAAGGATCATATTTAATGCAAAATTATTGAAAAAAATAAGACACCTAATCACTTGACCTCCTATTTGCATGATTTGGCCTTGATGCCCCTGCACCATACAACCAGCCAAAAAGAAAATCTCAATGTCCCATGAGGACTGTGTTGCTTCCTTCCTCAACTTGATCAAATTGTATTCTTGCTTTCCACATTCTCTTCCACCTGGTAGTCCCTTCCATTGGGTCAAATACTGAAACTTTGCATCATGATTTTCTCTCTTGCACTTGATGTCACCTAGTCCTTGCTCCACCTTCACAAACTAATCTGTTGAGGGTCCTCTGACCTTTTTATCATCATGAATTGATGTTGTATCCGCTACACACTGATCACTGTCAACCTTTCCTTGGACTATCTTTATCTTCACTCTTGGAACATACTCATACTCACTAAATTGTCTTTGCATTTCAACTTGATATTGCTTCTCATTTGCAAATTTCCCTTTGACCTTTCTCCTGCCAAGAACTAATGGTTTACTGACCTTTGTACCTACAAAAAAACATTTACCTTTTGTCCCTTGAACTTTCTTCTTCGTCATCTCTATTTCATGCTTGAATTCATCCATTTGCTTTGGCCAAACACTCCTCTTTTATTCACTTTCTATCTTCACATCTACTCTCAAATTTTTTATTCCTTGAACCTCCATGCAATCAGACTTATAAACCTCTATCATGGCAGAATATGTTTTCCTTTTATCCTCTTGTCCAATTAGTGGACATAATAACTCTCCCACTATGACCTCTCCAAGCCATTCTTGCCTTTCTTCGGGAAACTCATTTTCACTTACCTCATCTTTCTCACTTATTAGGAATTCCACCCCAAGGATCTCTATCT
Organism: Sequoiadendron giganteum; assembly: GCA_007115665.2. Taxonomy (NCBI): domain Eukaryota; kingdom Viridiplantae; phylum Streptophyta; class Pinopsida; order Cupressales; family Cupressaceae; genus Sequoiadendron; species Sequoiadendron giganteum. The sequence goes on along the minus strand of CM021101.1, from coordinate 422,333,169 downwards.
CATATGATCCACAAACCTCTGCATTATCAGGTTCACACTCTTCTTCTCCCATTAATGGAAAAAGAATCATCTCTTGCACACTCTCATCATGCTTTACTGACTGCTCTTTCTCCTTCACAAGGAGTTCTTCTTTGATCTCTTCTACCTCAACTTTGATTACCATCATTTCTTCCTCTTTTCTTTCTGCCATTGCATCATCCTTCAATACTGTTGTCTCAATATATTCAAGCCTTGAAGTGGCTTCAACTTCTACTTCCTCTTCATCCTCTACTTGCACAAAATCCTTCTTGCCACATATAATCACCCTTGTTGCTTTATTCTTCCCTTCATTATCTTCCACCAATGGAATTAATGTAAATGAAACCCCATCCTTCTCAATCTGGTATGTATTAAGCCTTCCATCACATAGGGCATACCTTTCATATTGCCATGGTATCCCTAACAACAAGTGGCAAACACTCATAGGTACCACATCACATAATAACCTATCTTTATAGCCATCAATATGAAATTCTACCCAAGCTTGTTCTTTAACCAAAAGAGAATGTTCACCACTCACCCAAGAAACACAATAAGGGTTCTCATGAGGTAACCTTTCCAAATTCAATTTATCCACCATTTCTTGTGATACCATATTATCCAAACTACTTGAATCTACCATCACTTTACATTCCTTGTCTCTGCATTTGCATTTGGTCTGGAATATTGCTTTCCTCTGTAGCATCTCCTTGTCTTCAATTAATCCTCTGATTCCCTTTGCCATGTTATCTTTTGAATGCACCTTGTCTTTTCAACTTCCAATTGTCTTCTTCAATATTTAACCTTCAGTCAAAAGACCTACTCCCTGTAGCTATGATACCAATTGATGCAGGTCGGGAGTATCAATCACTCAAAAAACACAATTGGATGAGTATCAAACAAGTTTCAAATCACCAGCTCTTTATCTTTTCAGTTTTTACCTCTCCACTATGCCTTTCCTAGTAGGTCTGCAAACCCGGTTTTCAAGCTTTATCTCAAATTTTTTTAAATGAACTGACAAAAAAAATATTGTTTCAAACACCCCTTATGGAGCTTCATAACATACCTAAGAATCAACAGTGGTTGCTTTGAAACATGGGCTTCAAACTGAGGCTTCTTCGTTGTCCTGAATAGGCTAATGAGGCCTAATTACCAAAGGGACTTGTTTCAAAACTTAACCTTATCCCATAAAATTGTTGGGGCAGCAATCACCGTGTGTCTAATCCCCCAAAACCATAATTTATACTCAATGGTACAACCTCCAACATATCTAACCTTGAAACCCTTGTTTTTATGCTTTTTCAAGAGGGTTTATTGAAAAACTACTCTCCAAACCTCTTCTCTCTATACTAAAGCCTCCAACACAGAATTTTACATCTGCCTAGGCTTCTCAAACCTTCACCAAACTTAGAACATCAATATTTCAACAAAACACTACTTCAAACCACCATTTTCATACACTAATTCACTAAAAACACCCTGGGACAGCCTAGGGCTTTCTCAAGAAGGCATAAGAACGCAATTTTTTACCCTAAAACTTGGAGAATATTGAAGGATATGTCCTCAAAGACCTTCAAAACAATTTTTATGGGATTTAATTGGAGAAATTAAGAGATATTGAATTTTAATTGCCTGTTGCTCTCTTAAAATCTGAACTTAACCGCCTAGAGTAAATTTGTAATATCTGGAGCAAAACTTAATGAAATTGAATGAAACACAAACCAAAATGCTCTAGATTCATGCCACCATCAAATACAATGAATTTCTCTCAAGAATATGATTGTACAAGGCCGTACAGAAACCTGCAACAACATTTTACCAGTAATTTCTGAAAAACAATAGTTTTATTCATGATTTACCATTACAATACAAAATCCCCCTCTGCCTTGAAGTTTGAGAGGCTTATTTATGCCTTACACACCATAAATACCTCATACCAAATGACCCAAACCAACTCTTCACCTACTTGACTCTTGAACTTCCCAATTTTGTATTTTTTACAATATTTCCACCTTTAGACCAAAATGACTCAAGAATCAAATTAATCACAACTAAATGGTCTCGAGGAACCTATTGAATGCAAAATGACTCAAAAAACTAAGACACCTAATCACTTGACCTCCTATTTGCATGAGTTGGCCTTGGTGCCCCTGCACAAATTATTATATCCACACCCACTCATGCTTGTGAAAGAGTCTTATAATGATACTACGTCATCTACCCAAGAGTTATGTTGAGATGATGCTCCTAAGTATAATGAAAGTTGCTCCAAATCAATTCAAGATCAAGATCCCCTATCCTCACACCACTCTCATGATCTACATAGTATCTTCTAATCCATAAGTGATAATTGCTCTACCATAAGTCAAAATGAAGAGCTCACTTCCCCAAGATATTATCATGACTTGATGAACATTTTCCAGTCCATTTAAAACTTCAAGGATATATCAGAAACTACCTATGAGATGTTTCCCTTTGATGGACATATAGAAATTATTTGTCCAAAACTAGAGTCCTTTACTCTTGACATCATCACACAAGAGAAGTAAAAAAATAAAAGTTATTGATTCTTACAGTGACTGTGGGTCATGGAAATCTCTTGAATTAGTACCAACAAATGATACATCCCAAATTCTAGTTGAAGACATTGAGTATGAAGATATCCAACACTGTCCAAACAAAGGAATGTGTTTACATGAACAAGATATCTCAAAATAAGCACAAATGGTTTTGTAACGTGCTATTATCAATACAACACTAAATAAATCAAACATGACAATACACTAATAATTTCAAAGAACAATTGAAAAGCTATATTCTATCATAACATAGCATGTCTTCGAAATGAGTTATAATTATTCCTAAATTTTATAATGTTGGGTTACATAGTTTGACTAGGCTATAATTGTCAATTAGTCATTACAAGTTTACATCAAAAGTAGTATAATGTACAATAATCATAAGATGGAACTCCTTGTAATTTCATTTCAATGCCTACTTGTAATTGATGGACAAGAACATGGTTTAGGCACTTTTTCCACCCAACCACAAAGCTACGCTTCCTCGAAATTGTTCCTAACATGAAGAATACTCGACCCTGCATGAAATACTTAGCAAAAGAAATCAAAATGCAATGTGGAATCTGGTGTGTTCCTAACATAACTACATGCATTTCTATCCAAAATTAGAACATGCAAGATCAATGTTAGAAAATGGCAGAGATCTTAATCATAAAATTAGTCCATTCAATTATGGGCTACAAAAGCTTGGCCAAGCATATGCTGCATACTGCAACTAAATGATAGATTATGGAAAAGAAAAATCTATACCCCTATCAATCCATTTTTGGCACCCATCCCGAAAGGCAACTTTCTACACATGCATAAGAAAACACCCCTCCCTACTAAGATTTTAACTTGAAAACATACAATCTGGTTTGCAATAGGTTACCCTAGCCAACCTTGTTATGTTTAAATAAAATAGAAATTCCACAAGCACAATTTGTTGGCCCATAGTTGTCGTTGCACCAAAAGATCGATTTGTCAATGCCCGATACAACTGCTAGAGTTAATGGATCCACGAAAGGTGGTTAGTCCATGTCACGAATCTCGAGGGGAGCGTTGACCATCTGCCAACAAACTCCCCCTCAACATTACCCGAGGGGATTCAAACCCGACACCTTTGGCTTTGATACCACTTATTGGCCCACAATTGTTGTTGCACCAAAAGATTGACCTGCCAATGCCCGATACAATTGCCAGAGTTAATGGATCCATAAGAGGTGGTTAGTCCATGTCACAAATCTCGAGGGGAGTGTTGACCATCTGCCAACACAATTTTCATATGTTTAATTAAGTAGCCTTGAAGTCAAGTAGATTCTTGCATAGTGAACTAAACCATATTTTCTGCTTCTTGTACGTTATGCAATAGATAATTTGTCTTTTAACATGATCTCTATTCATCAAATAAATGAAATATTCATGCACATCTTGCAATAAATGTAACAACATACCAATACATATATTTCCTTTCTTCTTCCTTCACGAAATGAATCATGCATCATTCAAATAAAGAAAATAAGTTGCTTAAAAGAAGGTATATCACATGTATGCGTATATACATAATTGGTTTATGTATATACACATATATGGCCTTTGTTAATAGTATTTATGTATGTGTATACATTCTTTTTAGAAAACAAATATCAGAAAAGAATCCATATTTCATGAAAATATTTACATTTTCATATCTATATAATGTGTAGAAACAAAACATCTTGAAAAAGAATTCAACCTTTTTTATCAAAGAAAAAAACAATAACATATATCAGGAAAAAATCCAATAACATTTTTGACCTTATCTAAGAAGTGTTTAAAATACACAAGCATTACTTCAAATACAATGATCTTCTTTATGAATTATCTTAAACAATTACCACAGAAAGTAAAGGAACGATCTTATAATTTTACCATATACATTCATTGCCAATTTAATGAATTATGAATATTCACTTTCAGAGAACACTCCGTTTATTTGAAAATAAATTATTTAAGAGCACATCTGTCCCTATCATTCAGGCTGAGTTACAATGGTTATTCAAAAACCTTTGGTCAGGCCCTAGATGGTAGTTGGAGAATTATGAGATGTTTTTTAATTTGGAAATACACCATAGTCATTTGATAAACGATGGTGTTCATTCTAGAAGCATCTTGTGGTTGACCTCGTCGTTAGATCACCATTGTTGCAGATAGCGCTTTGGCATGTCTAGCATTCTCTCAGAGCATTACAGAATGGAAAAGAGAACAAAAAAAAAAAGAATAAATACATAAATGAATTTTGAGTTCCCATAATACCCTAACCGTACTTTACTAAAACTTGAATGGAAATAAGAAAATAGAAATTGGTGAACAACACAGCTGAAGGCATCTAAGTTCAATGCTCAAGGAAAAGAGGTCCGTCGATAGAATAATTGCCAGCACTTCATTACCATCCAAGAAAATAGATCACTGGAATGTAAAATGGGGGTAGGGTTTCTTCCCTTCAGTGTGTTGATTATAAGGCAATAGCCCAGGAAGCTTTCCAAATGTTCATCCAATTACCACATGATAAGAGAGGTAAGGGATGCTTATTAGTGGTTTCATTGGTGGCTATAACACGAATGGTAAAGAGTATGCAAAACTCAGGGGTTGGCATGGAGAGTATGTTCACATCGGTCGACCTATACTTTTAGGTAGGCAACTTAACTCTTCATGCAAGAGTGTATCAACATTGTTACAAGAACAGCGGTTCAAACCGCTTAGTTACCCTTTCAAAGAGCCCGCATGATGTATTCTTAGGCAGTAGGGGCTTCTATGGGTCTTACAGTGCTGCTCACCGAAGGAAGACCCACAATCTCATGATCGATGGTGTTTACAAGGTGCAAGGAAATATAGTCTAAGGCAACATCCACTAACCTGAAACCTACCCAAGACTCATCTTCCGCGTTTTACACAAGAGAGAGAATTCCATCGACCTCAAGTGAGGTGCCGATGCAAGAAATAGGGGTCGGCTTAGCGGTTGCGAGCCCATAACAACATTTCATTAATGATTTAAGATGCATTGGTAACCTCTACAGCAGGAGACAAGGATACAGTCAAGAGTTTAAAGCTTATCATACACTCCTTAAAACCAATATCGATTCAAAAGGAAGCTGTGAGTGAAAAAAAAAAATTATGATGAAAAATTCAGAAAAACAAAGTGAAGGGAAAAAGCCAGTGATGTCAAACAAGGAAGTTTCTAATTGAAAAAAAACAGTTCCTACCTTGTTTTCTTGCCAAAATCCAACCGATGGTCGTTGTGAGGAAAGGACAAGGAAACGAAACGAGAGATTCTCCCAGTGATCCGATCAAAGACTCGTGTACCTTCTCCGTTCTTCGTGAAATATCTCCTTGATTTTTGTTGCTTTCTACCTTTTTGTGAGATTCGCTCCTCTTTCCTAAATTTTGCATTTATTCTAAAATGGGAACATCTGCACTATCCACATTCTTCTCACATTATTAGCCACCCCCCACTCTTTTGAAATTAACATCTTTATTTTTAGAAATTAAAGGCGGACCACTACCTTCTTAAATTGCACTTTCAAATTATAACGTTGGGCAAGGACGGTTACTCAACCTCTTTTCAAAGCTATTAATTCTAAAAAGGAATAAATCTCTTAAGTTAATTAAATTCTTTCATTTAAAAGTTATTATTAGTACGTGTGGATATTAGTGTGTTTAATACGGTAGTTTTCATTTTTCTCATTTTGAACATAATGTTTTTTTTTACAAGGAATTTGTGTATAAAGTCTTTAAAGAATAATTTAAATTAAATTGTTCACTTAACAACTCTTGTAATTATATATATATATATATTTGTATACACTTTTATCATCTTTTATTTTCTTTTTGAAAGTAAAAAGCATTAAATAAACGAGGTAAAATAAATGAACTAATATTTTTTTCCCATTAATTTACCTATTCAATCATCACCTTATCTTTCCTTGTCTTTAAAATAAACGCAAGACATTCACATAAACCATTAACCAATATTAAAAAATGAAAGACATTCTTGCACTCACACACACTTGCACTTGCAAAATTTTCATCAGTAACCATTAACCAATATTCAAAAATGAAATATATTCATTACTTCGCCATAACATTCACCCTTTATGTTTGATCATAAAGTTTATACATATAAGCATTTTCAATTTACATTGAAATCTTAAATTTATCACAAGTCAAAAACTGATAAATCTATTTTCCAATTATTCTAAATAACTTAACATCATTAAATGCAAGCAAAATTTAGATGTGACATCCTTTCCCACTAGGAAGAGACATTGTCTCGATGTCTTGTCAAAAAAACAGAATCACATATGCCTATTTTAACATCCAATAATACTGTTATCAAGTCAAAATATCATAACATGCAAATCCAAAATGCTAGAGCAATAATATCTCAGCGAAACACCAAGTGTCTATTTAGGAAATCAAATGAGGAAAGGAGCATTCTATCTCCTGTATCCTCACATGTGGCATTGTCCTCAAAATATTGGTCCCAGTGGACTTTATATTGGACAATATCTCTATTTTACAACTTGATGTTACGTCTATCTAGGATTTTGATGGGTTCCACTAGCACCACCCTTGGATCTTGCACCTATAAGGAATTATAATAAAGTATGTGAGTTGCAACTGGATGGGTATGGTTTAAGTAAAGAAACATGAAATGCATTATGGAGTCGAGCTAGAGTAGGTGGTAGAGAAATTCGGTATGCAATTGGGTTAATCAATTCTAGCACATCAAAAGGACCCACGTATCTCAAAGCCAACTTGGAAGATTTACTAAAACAAATAGAGCTCTTTTGTGGCTTGACTCTAAAAAAGACTTTATCCCCCACTGCAAACTACTTGAAGGTTCTATTCCTATCAGCATAGCTCTTTTGTTTATCTGCCGCTTCCTTCAATATACCCTTGATGAGTTTCATTTTCTATTCCATCTCCTTAATCATTTCAAGACCAAAGATAATACTATCTTCCAACCTGTACCAAATAACGGGTGTACAACACTTTCGCCCATAAAGAGCCTCGAAAGGTACCTTACCTAAGGATGCATGATAAGAGTTGTTGTAAGTAAATTCTACCAACAATAGGTACTCTTCCCATTTATACCATTGGTCCTTACAATACATTTGAAGGAGATCCTCTACTACCTAATTTACCCTCTTTGTTTGACCGTCTGTTTGAGGATGATATCCTAAACTAAAATTTAGCTTAGTTCCCAAAGCTGCATTTAAAGTTGTCCAAAATTTGGATGTCATCCGAGTGTCTCTGTTGGATATGATAGTCCCTAACACTCTATGTAAACGAAATATATCTTGGAAAAATTTCTTGGCCAAGGTCAACAATCCATCCTTTAGGTTTCTCAAAATGAAGTGTGCCTTCTTAGTTAACTTATCGACTACTAATAAAATGACATCATGCTTATTTTTACTCAAAGGTAACCCCTATATAAAGTCCATGTTGATCACCTGCCACTTGTACTTAGGTATGTCATGAGGATATAGAAACCCTACTAGATGCACATGTTCAACCTTAACTCGACAAAATTCCAAACATCTAGCTACAAATTCAATCACATCCTTCCCGAGTTTTGGCTAAAAGAACAAAGATTTTAACTTTGCGATCATCTTGAAAACTCTGGGGTGTCTTCAATAAGGTGCATTGTGGATTTCCTTTAAGACCAACTTCTTGAGATCTCTAAAATCTAGAATATACATCCTCCTTTGATATCTTAAGATACAATCTAATTCAAATTCATACCCATCAAATCGATGGTCTGATGGATTTTCTTCTAAAGCTTGCTTTACTCTTTCATAATGTTCATCCCCTTGCAAGTGTTGCATCACTTGCTACCTCAAACTAGATCATGTCGTGGTTATAGCTGCTAGATGTCTTCTTCTACTAAGAGCATTTTCTACTCTATTGTATTTTCCTTTGATATACTCAATTCCAAAGTGATACTCACTAAGGAACTCCACCACATTCTTTGTCGTGCGTTGAGATTCAGTTGCGTCTTTAAGATGTATCTTAGTCCCAAATGATCCGTTTTAAGCTCAAATGGTTTCCCTGATAGGTAGTGCCTCCACATTTGTAAGGAATGTACTATTACAACCAATTCCAAATTATGTGGTGCATAATTCATTTCATGTTGCTTCAACTTCCTTGAATCGTATGCCTCCACTTGCCCATGTTGCATGAATACTATTCCCACGCCATCTCTTGAGGCATCCATGATCACCGTGAGTTGACCATTGGGATCAGGTATCGTAAACAATTGAGCTTTAGTAAGTTTCTCCTTCAAAATTTGGAAAGCTTGCTCACAATTTTTTGTCCAGTTAAATATGTTTCCCTTTCTTTGAAGTGATATGATCGGTGTTGCAATTTGAGAGAATCCCTTTATGTACTTGTAGTATCCTGCAAGGCCCATGAAACTTCAAACTTCTGTCACACTCTGAAATGCTGGCCATTCCATAATTTCCTTTAATTTTTTTAGGATCTACAAAGACTCCTTCTACTGAAATAATATGACCTAGGTAGTGCACCATGTCCTAATAAAATGAGCACTTATATAGCTTACCAAAAAGCTTCTTCTCTCTCAAGCACTACAAGACTATCCACAGATGCTTGTCATGCTCCTCAATCGATTTAAAATAGATCAGGATGTCATTAATGAAGATCAAAACAAGATCATCTAGACAATCCCTGCATACGCTATTCATGAGATTCATAAAGGTTGTTGGAGCATTGGTCAAACCAAAAGGTATTGCAGTGAACTCATAGTGTCCATACCTAGTTCAGAAGGCTATTTTGGGAATTTCCTCTTCTTTGATCCTTAGTTGGTGATATCCAGACCTGAGATCTATTTTAGAGAACATTGATGTCCATTTCATTTGATCAAAAAGTTCATCAATTCTTGGAAGAGGATACTGATTCTTGATGGTGACCTTGTTTAACATCATATAGTCAATGCACAAATGCAAGGTCTCATCCTTCTTCTTTACAAAAATAATCGGTGCACCCCAAGGAGACACACTAGGTCTAATAAGCCCTTTGTTCAATAGTTCCTGCAATTGGGCCTTTAATTCAAATAGTTTAGTGGTAGTCATCCTACATGGGGCCTTGGACTATTGTTCAGCTTTAGGTAAGAGGTTGATAGAGATCAAATTCTCACTTGCAAGGTAACTTTGTGAGTTCTTTCGGAAACACATCTTGAAACTCTTTAAGAATAGGATAATCATCTATATAAGGTTTCATATTGTCAGATTCACTAACATGTACAACATAGATGGTACATCCCTTCCTTTGAGCCTTCTTGAGTTGCATGAATGAGATCTGTCTAAGTTCTAGTGGTCTTTGCAATCTAAGAATCTTATTTGGTTTCCCAAAGTCATCTAGACAACTAATATTTTTGTCATCACAACTCACAATGGACTTGTCTTCGGTTAGCCAATTAATCCCTAAGATCACATAATAACAACCTAGGGGTGCCACATATAGATTGAATCGGGTCTAGAAGTTTGAAAGTTCCAACTTGCTGCAAAATAGATAAGAATCTACCCTCCGCTCTGCTCGATTCCCATATTGAACCATCCAAGAATTGTCCATATGTCCGGGTCTAATGGGTATTTTAGAAACTATTCTTGGATCTACAAAAAAATTATGTGGCTCCAATATATTATAATGGAAACAGATTGTCCATAAAGCTTACTTGATAGTTGGATTGGTGAGGCTTGAAACTCGGCTTGCCTATTGTCCATTGACACATGGATTTGATGTTGTGGAGCCTATTGTTGGTTCTTGAATCATGGCTGATTTGAGAAAGATGTTTGGCAATGGCATTCAAAAATGTCTAATATTTTGATTCCCAAATGGGGACACGATCAAATAATTTTTCTTGCAAAATCTGCCCATTTTTTTCGATCGACGTCATTGACAGCACAACACAATTTGTACAGAATTTTGAGGTAAGTCACTTGTTGTGATTCCAGTGGGTTTTAGTTTTTGAATCCGTATGTGGCTAGATCATGTAAATTGGATTTGTGAGTTTTATTTTTTTGCACATTGAATTTTTGTGCACTTTTTCTGAGTCATGGGATTTCCTGTAGGCCACCATGGTTTCCTTATAGCATCACAAAGAGAAGATGCAATAAGTTTTTAATGAAAGTTAATTATTACTTGGCATGTAGTAGAGTCGGTCTGTGCACAAACTATCCAACAAATTTTTTATTTACTCCTGCTTGCATTCATCCTCACAATCCCACCCACCCACACACTAATGGAATGCACTCGTGCACAGTTATAGTGCAATGTTCGTGTCTCGTCTCTTGTGATAGAAGGCACACAAGTTATCTCTTTGTGAAAAATATGTGGTCGTTTGGAAGAGCAGAGGTGATCAGTTATGGGAAGCATCAAAAATCAATTGTAATATATTGTCAAACAAAAAATCAAATTAGTTTAGGGTTACACTTTCTATTAAAATAGCCATGGTTAAAATTAACATGTAGGACATAAAAAGAGTGTTGAAAGATTTTGGAAGCAATATCATTTTCTCCAATGGGTTAAGAGATCCATGGAGCAGTGGAGGGTGAGTGAATATTCTTTTGAGATTTCATACCCATTAATTTTTCTAAACTTTGTGAATGAAATTTCAGTGTTTTGTTCAATATATCCAAAAATATTTCCTTATCCTCACCGAAGAGGGTAAGTTGGTTTCTAATGTTTTTTATTTTTTCCCTACCATAGTATGTAGAAATAATTTTATCTTATAATAATTTGAATGCCATGTGGGAACACATTGTCTAAGATTTAAGGTCGTGTGCTAACGATGATCTAATTCAGCTAAATGAACAAAGATAAAAGGAGATCATGATCATCCAAAAATGGATTGATATTATAAAATCTAACTTGAGTTGCTTATAAAAGTGGGGTGATGTCAAGACATTAAAAAAAAACTAATTACAATTTTGTTGCATAATTCAGAAACTTAACATATCGATAGTTAATTTTTATTTAGTTGTGGATTTATTTATATTAAACTTTTTCATTTAAATATATATTAATAAGTGGTAAATTTTGTGTAAAGTTTGATTTATGTTTTTATTTATTGCTATAATTTTTTATATACATATTTTTTATATTTTTATCATTTATTACATCATATTCATATTATTTTTGATATGTTTGTAGTGTCTTAATTGGATCAATTGTTCTACATAACTCAATTTATTTCACTTGGAGTTGAAGTTGGTTCAATCATTTCTCAACATTTTCTAAGTCAAGGGATAAAAAAATTGATATAAATGACCATCATTCAATACCTTCAATTCTATTTGTGGAAGAAATAAAGTAATACATTAACATATCATTTTACTATTCTAAAGAGATATGAATGCAAATATTTTCTCCTAGCGTACATTTTTTCCTTTTCCTTAATATATTACAATAAGAAAAAAAACCTTAAACTTAGCCAATCGGTAAATACAATGAAGTTAATATGTATAGTTTTGAAAACAATGTTCTAAGCTAATAGTCATGTATTTGTCTTTTTTGATATTGTTAGAATATTGTTGAGTTTGTATATGATTTAGAATTGTTGGTTTACTTTCTTATTTTTGCTAATAGTCATGTCTTAGTCTTGTTTTGATATTGTTAGAATATTGTTGAGTTTGTATATGATTTAGAATTGTTGGTTTAATTTCTTATTTTTCATGTTTTTCCTTTTTTCTAATTTTATTGACAAGAAAAGTCTCCCAAATTTAATATAAAAAATCTTTCTTAAATTAATATATCATTTAAATTACTATAATAAATTACTACACATAAAAAGATAGTCAGTTACTATCTTAAATTATTACACATAATAGAAGTTTCTAAAATTTAGAAAGTTAAGTACTAAAGAACTTTCTTAAATTTATTATTGTATATAAAAGTAAGTTTCTAAATTAATATACTTAAAATCAAAAAATATTTAAAATCCTTAAAAAAGAAAATTATCCTTTGATGTCATATATATATATATATAGAATAGAAATAAAATTATAAATGAATGAAGAAAAATGTTCATTTTAAATTAAAGTAGCAAATTATAAAATTGAAAAAAAATAAATAAAATCTTAAATTTATAATTAGACAAAAAAATATTGAATGTTTCTTAAAAGAATAAAAAGATTTAAAAAGGAAAAATCATTCATATTATATTTTATTCAAAATTAATATATAGCTTAAATAAATATTATTAATTGATGACTTTAGTAAAGATTTTATTGCACAAAAATATAACAACTTAAATGTACAATCTATTACAAAGGCTTTTCATGATAAGTCTATTGGCAAAGAAGGATAAACAATTGAGAGGGGGCGGGGGGGTGAGGAGTGAACTAGTTGTTGCAGAAATTAAACTTATTCAACCTTAATCAACTTTTAGTCTCAGATTTGATAATTAACAGTGCAAGCATAAATCAAGAACACATCAAAAACACATGAACACCAAGATTTTATACGTGGAAACCCTGTTAGGGGAAAAACCACGATGGATGTTAGTCCACAAGATTATACCCTGTTAGAAGTATAATGAAAAATGAATAAGGAATGCACATACATTCAGGCACATTGCCTAGAGCTCACTGCTCAAAGGGAAGGCTCACTACCTTACATAAGACAATCAGATTAAATCCATAAAATGAGGTTGAACTAAGAAATTAGTTTCTTCATAAGCCTGATGACAGTTTCGGTTAGGCACAAAAACACTTCTTCACTCTTCGCTCAAACTTCTTCACACTCTGCTCTGCATTCAGATGATCTGATCTTTATTCACACATATCTTGCATATACTTCACATGCATTCATCGAGCATACCTCAAAATGAGGAAAACAATTTCTCTTATATATCCACTACATGGATTTACATCAACAACTTTGTTGGCCACAAATAAAGAATAAATGAATTACAAATTGTCGGCCTCAATACATGAACAAATCTTAATGCGCACCAACCTAAGTTGGTCACAACATAGTGAAGACCTAAATCAACATCCTTGAACATGCCAAGCATTCAATAATTAATCCATAAGGATCTGCAACACATTATCACCATCATGTCGGCCAGGAACATGTAAACTTGAACACACAAAGGAAAAAATATTCAATCATGAACACACCGATCAACGCGGATGTACCACGTTGATAGAGCATGATCTAGAAACATCACAGAACATCTCAGGAACATACACAACAACTCAATTCATTAGAATTGCAATCTCATCTTCTAGAAACACTTGCTACAGTAATAGAATAATTGTAGGAACTTAGAGATTCATAACTTGCTTCAAACATGATGCATACCACTGAAACATTCAGATAACATACTAGATAGGCTCAACAAAAAACCCATTAATGTGCACCTTCTGAATATCAACGTACACAAATTTCCATCATAACTTCACAGATTGCCTGCAACATATTTATTACAATTTTCTCAATATCCTCAACATATACAGCCTTCAAAATCATCAATGCTAATAGTGTTGACATCAATGACAACAACATATTAGCAACACAACCACAACATCCAACAAAGTCCACATCTAAAATCAATTTAAAATCATAAAATTAAATAGAAATAAAATATAATAACTTATTATTACACATAAAAATAAATTTTAATTAGAATTAGGGTTGCCATTATAATTAAGGTTAGTGTTAGAAATAGAATTATAAATAAAGTTAGAATTATGGTTAGGGCTAGAAATAAGATAAGGGTTTGGGTTAAAATTCAACTAAGGTTGGGGTTAGCTTTAGGTTTAAAGTTATGATTAGAATTCGATTAGGGTAGGAATAGGGGTTCAATTAAGGTTAGGATTGAAATTATGAATAGAGTTAGAATAATGGTTAAGGTTAAAAATAAAAATTAGGGTTATACTTAAGGTTAGGGTTAGGGATCAATTAGCATTAGTGATGAATTGGAGACAAGGTTAGGGTTAAGAATCAATTAGAATACAACTCAATTATGATTAGGGTTCAAAAGGGTCAAATTAGATTTCAATTAGGGTTAAGAATATGTCAGGGTTAGGGTAGGTAGGGTTCAATTAGGATTAGAGTTAAATTTAGGGTTATAAGATAAAGTTTGAGGTAAAGGTTAGGGTTACGATTGTGGTTAGGCTTACTTGATTCAACTACAAATAGGGTTATGGTTTAATTAGGATTAGGCTTAGGATTAATGATAGGTCACTTGGTAAAGGTTCAACTAGGGTTAGACTTTAACTATGATTAAGGTTAGGGTTCTATTAGTAGTACAATTAGAATTAGGGTTAGTATTAGAAATTATGAATAGAGTTAGAATTATAGTTATGGTTAGAATTACAATAGGTGTTATAGTTAGGGTTAGGGTTAGAATTAAAAAAAAAGTTAGGGTAAGAGTTAGGTTTAAAGTTAGGATTAGAATTCAATTAGGGTTGAATTTCAATAGAGAGGATTATGAATCAATTAGGGTTTAGGTTATGGTTTGGGTTCAATTAGAGTTAGATTCAATTAGGGTTGAATTTCAATAGAGTTAGGGTGAGGGTTAGGGTTTTAAAATAAATCTTGGGGTTAGAGTTTAGGTCAAGGTTTGCATTCAATTAGGGTTAGAGTTTAGGTCAGGGTTTGCATTCAATGAGGGTTAGAGTTATTGTTGGATTTCTATTAGGGTTAGGGTTAGGATCAGGGTTAGGAGTTATAGGGTTGGATTTAAGGAACAATTAGGATTAGGCTTGAATTAGGGATAGGATCAGGGTTAAATTAAGGTTAGGGTTCAAAATTGTTCAATTAGAGTTCAATTAGGGTTAGCATTTTTTTAAGGTCAGGCTTCTTGATTACAATTTAATTAAGGTTAGGGTTATGGGATAAAGTTTGAGGTAAAGGTTAGGCTTTTGATTGGTGTTATTGTTAAAGTTAGGGTTATGGGATAAAGTTCGAGGTAAAGGTTAGGATAAGGTTCAATTAGGGCTATATGATAAAGTTTGACATAAGCGTTAGGCTTTCAATTGGGGGTAGGGTTAGGACTTAGCTTGGATAGGATTATGGTTCAATTAGGATTGAATTTTAATAGGGTTAGGATTAGGTTTCAATTAGGGTTTGAGCTATGGTTTGGGTTCAATCAACATTAGAGTTCAATTAGGGCTAAATTTCAATAGGGTTAGGCTTCTAAAATAAATCTTGGGGCTAGGGTTGGGGTTAGGGTTTGTGTTCAATTAGGGTTAGAGTTAGAGTTAGGGCCATTTTTAGGATTTAAAAATAAAGATTAAGATTAAAGGTTTGAGTATTAATTAGTGTTAGGGTTAGGGTTTAATTAGGGTTAAAATTCAATTATGGTTGGGGTTAAGGTTCAATTGATGTTTAATTAAGGTTAGGGTTCTATGATAAAGTTTGGGGTTAGGGTTAGAATTAGAATTCAATTAGGATTAGGATAAATGGTTATAATTATGGTAAGAGTTTATATTCAATTAGTATTTAATTAGGGTTACGATTAGGGTTTATATTCAATTAATGTTAAGGTTCAATTGGGTTAAGGTTAGGATCCAATTATTACAGTTAGGGTTAAAGAGAGGTTAGGGTTATGATTCAATTAGGGTTAGGGTTAAGGTTTAATTTCATTTAGTATTACAATTCATTTAATGTTAGAGTTTAATTAGGGTTAAAGTAGGATTAGGGTAAAATTAGGGTAAGGGTTATGGTTAAATTAGGGTTATGCTTTAATTAGGGTTAGGGTTTAATGAAGGTTAGGTTAGGTTAGAGTTAAGGTTTAATTAGGATTAAGATTCAATTAGGGTTAGGGTTAGGAATAAGGTTTAACTATGGTTAGAATTAGGGTTTAATTAGGGTTATAGGAGATATTTTAAAGTTAGGTTACAATTAAGTTATAATTAAGATTCAAATAAGATTAGGGTTAGGGTTTAATTAGAATACATGCTCAAGTTTATTAGGAGCTATCATTTAAGTAGGGTTAAGGTTTAATTAGGGTTAGGGTGAAATTAGCATTCGATTAGGGCTAGGGTTCAATTAGAACTAGGATTAGAATTTAGTCTAATTACTGTTAGAATTAGGGTTAGAATTAGAGTTCAATTAGGTTAGGGTGATAATTTAATTTGGATTAAGGTTCAATTAAGTTTACGAGTAGCGTTACAATGCATTTAGGGTTAGGGTTAGGGTTCAACTAGGGTTAGAAGATAAATCTTCAAGTTAGTGTTAGGGTTAGGGTTAAATTATTGTTACCTGTTTCAATTAGGTTTATGATTAAGGTTAGAGTTAAGGTTGACATAGGGTTAGTGTTAGTGTTCAAATTGGGTTAGGTTTTCATAAAGATTAAGGTTAGTGTTTAATTAAATTTAGGGTTAGGGTTCATTTATGGTTAGGGTAGAGATTAGCATTACAATTAAGGTTCAAGTATGGTTAAGGTTAGGGCTAGGGTTCAATTAGGAGTAAGATTCTATTTGAACTAGGATTAAATTATGTTTACGTCATAATTAAGGTTATAGTTCAATTAGGGTTAGAGTTTAATTAGGGTTCAATTATGATTTTGGTTCTACAATAAAGCTTGGGGTTAGGGTTAGCATTAGGGTTCAATTAGGGTTAGTATTAGGCTTAGAGTTTAATAAAGGTTTGGTTAGGATTAGGGTTCAATTAGGGTTACAATTAAGTTAAGGTTTCATTAAGATTAGGGTTTAATTAAGTAAGGGTTACATCAAATAAGGTTAGTGTTTAATTAGGGTTAGGGTTCATATTTAATTATGATTAGGGTTAGGGTTTGATTATAATAATAATTAGTGTTAGGGTTGGGTTAAAATTCAATTATGGTTAGGGTTATATTTAGGGTTCTCAGATAAAGCTTACGATTTGGGTTTGGATTTTGATTGGGGTTAGGGTTAAGGTTTGATTATGGTTGTGGTTTAATTAAGGTTAAATTGAGGTTATAGTAATAAAATAAAGATTTGGGTTAGGGTTAGGGCTTAATTAGGGTTACAATTTATTTAGGGATAAATTGAGGCTTGGTTAGGGTTAGGGTTAGAGTTCTAAATTAGGGTAAGGTTTAGTAGTGTTAGGTTTAAACTATGGTTAGTGTTAGGGTTCGATTAGGGTTAAAATTAAATTAACATTCAATTAGGGTTAGGGATTAATTAGGCAAGGGTTGTGATTCAAATAAGGTTAGTGTTTAATTATGGTTAGGATTAGTCTCTTTAATTAGTTAAGAGTTACAATTAAAATAAATTTATTATTTAATTAGGGATAGATTAGGGTTCAATTAGGGTTAGGGTTTTATGAGGATAAGGGTAAGCGTTAGGGTGAAGGTAACATTCAACTATGGTTAACATTATAGTTAGGGTTCTAGGATAAAGCTTACAGTTTAGGTTTTAGTTGGGGTTTGGTTTAGGGTTTTATTCAAATTAGGGTAAGGGTATCATTAGGGTTCAAATAGGGTTATGGTTCTACAATATAAATCTTGGGGCTAGGGTTAATATTAGGGTTCAATTATAGTTACAATTAGGGTTAAGGTTCAATTACGGTTATGATTAGGGTTTAATTAGGGTTCAATTTAGATTTGGTTAGGGTTAGGATTAGAGTTTAAAATTATGGTTATAACTCTATATCTAATGCTAACCTTAACCCTTATATTATAAAATTAACACTAATTCTAAGTGTAACCCCAACCCTAACCCTAATTTTAACCCTAAACCTAATCCTAGACCTATATGTACCTCTAACATTGATTGTAACTCTAACACTAACACTAACCCTAACCTTAAATAATTCTAAAACTAATGCTAATCATATAACTGTTATCATAACCCTTCACTTCCATTAACCCTAATCCTTAACTTAATAATAATCCAAACAATACTAATATAATATTACATTAAAATTAAATAATAACCTTTATAATACTCACTAATTTAATAATAATTTATTAAATATTATAATATATTATTATTTTAAAAATTGAGAGTTAATTATTATATTATTTAATATTATATAATATATTCATTATTAAATTATAACTTATATACTTATATATAATATTATAATTATATACATTACAATTTAAAATACTATAATTATAATAATACATTAAATTTTTTAATAAATTAGATTTATATAAAAAATACGAATCACAAAAATATTATTTGTTAAAAGATCAATTGATAACTCTCAGCGTATTTTATATATATTAATATTTAATATATGTATGCTAGTAATTATTTTAATACATACATACATACATACATACATATATATATATATATATATATATTATACATATACATACATACATACATACATACATACATACATATATATATATACATATATATATATATATATATATATATATATATATATATATATATATATATATATACATATATATATATATATATATATTTGTATACAATTTTATCATCTTTTCTTTTCTTTTTGAAAGTAAAAAGCATTAAATAAGCGAGATAAAATAAATGAACTAATAATTTTTTTCCCATTAATTTACCTATTTAATCATCACCTCATCTTTCCTTGTCTTTAAAATAAATGCAAGACATTCACATAAAACCAATATCCTACCAATTGTAAATTTCATTGCAAATACTATAATTTTTTAGTGGTGTGTGCGATTCAGATTCCAACATGCTTACTGATTGTCATTCGGCTAAGTACTCCTACCTCAACCATGTTCTCATTATTCAACTTATTCCTGCACTCACACACACTTGCACTTGCAAAATTTTCATCAATAACCATTAACCAATATTCAAAAATGAAATATATTCATTACTTCGCCATAAAATTCATCCTTTATGTTTGATTATAAAGTTTACACATATAAGCTCATTTTTAGTTGACATTGAAATCTTAAATTTATCACAAGTCAAAAATTGATAAATCTATTTTCCAATTATTCTAAATAACTTAACATTATTAAATGCAAGCAAAATTTAGATGTGACATCCTTCCCCACTAGGAAGAGACATTGTCTCGATGCCTTGTCAAAAAAACAGAATCACGTATGCCTATTTTAACATCCAATAATACTGTTATCAAGTCAAAATATCATAACATGCAAATCCAAAATGCTAGAGCAATAATATCTCAGTGAAACACCAAGTGTCTATTTAGGAAATCAAATGAGGAAAGGAGCGTTCTATCTCTTGTATCCTCGCATGTGGCATTGTCCTCAAAATATTGGTCCCAATGAACCTTATATTGGACAATATCTCTATTTTACAACTTGATGTTACGTCTATCTAGGATTTTGATGGGTTCCACCAGCACCACCCCTAGATCCTGCACCTATGAGGAATTATAATCAAGTATGTGAGTTGTAACTGGATGGTATGGTTTAAGTAAAGAAACATGAAATACTTTATGGAGTCGAGCTAGAGTAGGTGGTAGAGAAAGTCGGTATGAAATTGGGTTAATCAATTCTAGCACATCAAAAAGACCCACATATCTCAGAGCCAACTTGGAAGATTTCCCAAAACAAATAGAGCTCTTTTGTGGCTTGAATCTCAAACATAATTTATCCCACACTGCAAACTACATGAAGGTTCTATTCCTATCAGCATAGCTCTTTTTTTAATCTTCTACTTCCTTCAATCAACCCTTGATGAGTCTCATTTTCTATTCCATCTCCTTAATCATTTTAGGACCCATGATAATACTATCTTCCAACCTATCCCATATAACAGGTGTACAACACTTTCACCCATAAAGAGCCTTGAAAGGTACCTTACCTAAGGATGCATGATAAGAGTTGTTGTAAGTAAATTCTACCAATTTAATAGGTACTCTTCCCATTTATACTATTGGTCCATACAATACATTTGAAGGAGATCCTCTACTAACTAATTTACCCTCTCTGTTTGACTGTCCATTTGAGAATGATATCCTAAACTAAAATTTAGCTTAGTTCCCAAAGCTGCATTTAAAGTTATCCAAAATTTGGACGTCATTCATCTCTATCGGATATGATAGTCTCTAGCACTCTATATAAACGAAAGATATCTTGGAAAATTTTCTTGGCCAAGGTCAATGATCCACCCTTTAGGTTTCTCAAAATGAAGTGTGCCTTCTTAGTCAACTTATCAACTACTACTAAGATGACATCATGCCTATTTCTACTCAAAGGTAACCCCTATATAAAGTCCATATTGATCACCTACCACTTGTTCTTAGGTATGGCATGAGGATATAGAAGCACTACTAGATGCACATGTTCAACCTTAACTCACTAACATTCCAAGCATCTAGCTACAAATTCAATCACATCCTTCCTGAGTTTCGGCTAAAAGAACAAATATTTCAACTTTGTGATCATCTTGACAACTCTGGGGTGTCTTGAATAAGGTGCATTTTGGATTTCCTCTAAGACCAACTTCTTGAGATCTCTAAAGTCTAGAATATACATCCTCCTTCGATATCTTAAGATACAATCTAATTCAAATTCATACCCATCAAATCGATGGTCTGATGGATTATCTTCTAAAGCTTGCTTTACTCTTTCATAATGCTCATCCCCTTGCAAGTGTTGCATCAGTTGTTGCCTCATACTAGATCATGTCATGGTTATAGCTGCTAGATGACTTCTTCTACTAAGAGCAGTTGCTACTCTATTCTCTTTTCCTTTGATATATTCAATTCCAAATTCATACTCACTAAGGAACTCCAACCACATTCATTGTCGTGCGTTGGGATTCGATTGGGTAAAGATGTATCTTAGTCCCAGGGTGATCCCACAATAGTGGTTTACAATTTTTGGCCAAACTGAACATTGAAATTATTATTTTTAACTAAATCTTCACATTCGGGCACCTGTAGTGGCTAAACCATGAGGAATTTGAAGATGATGCAAACTAGAGTCTCATCACATTTTTTTTGTAGATTCTAAAAATATTTTTTTCAAAATTTTTGGAATAAGATTGCACTTCTTTTTCAATCTCCCATGAAAACTGGTTTTTTTCATCAAACAACATTTTAAAAAAGTGACGCTCACTGTATACAACATAAAAAAATTTGTATGAAGGATAAAATTCTAATTTTTTTGAATTTAGATTGTAACTGCTATATCTAGCAATTTCATTTTGTCTCATATTTTTTTATTGAATATTTTCTCCTTAATAGAGTTTTGAAGTCAAACCAATTGCAATTCAGACATAGGCAGATTGTATACAACATAAAAAATTTTGTATGTATCGCAACTCAATTTTAGTTTTTTTAATGGATCAAGGACACCAATACCCAGCACAAACATATTTTTTTTAAAAATATTTTGATAATTTTATATTTTTCCACATGTGCAAAACAGAGAGCTTGATTTTCGGTGAAAAACCTATGTTTAATAAAACTAAATAAACACATACATAATAAAACCAAAACATATTAAAATTATATTCGTGGAATAGCTCGTTTCGATGAATACCATAATCATTTCAAATAAATTTTAAATGAATCATTTGATCCCCCGAGAGGTAAATCAAAAGTGATTTTTTATCAGCATTTCGATAGGTGTAAAGGAGACTTATTTATAGGTATGGTTTAAAACTAGCGAGGTTATATCCAAGGGGGTTTGATCTAAGGTGGTTTGATCAAACCCTCTTCAATTGGAATCCTTAAAATGGAACTTTTAAAGGCTTAAATCATTATATTTTCTAAAAATATGTGATTTCAACAAAAATCAGTTCCTCTCAGAAATTGTAAACCAGCTTTGTGGGATCACCCCCCAAATGATCCATTTTAAGCTCAAATGGTTTCCCCAATAGGTTGTGCCAGCACATTTGTAAGGAATGTACTATTACAACCAATTCCAAATTATGTGGTGCATAATTCATTTCATGTTGCTTCAGATTCCTTGAATCATATGCCTCCACTTGCCCATGTTGCATGAATATTGTTCCCACACAATCTCCTAAGGCATCTGTGATCACCGTGAGTTGACCATTGGCATCAGGTGTCGTAAAAACTGGAGCTTTAGTAAGTTTCTCCTTCAAATTTTGAAAATCTTGCTCACAATTTTTTGTTCACTCAAATATTTTTCCCTTTCTTTGAAGTGATATGATTGGTGTTGTGATTTGAGAGAATCCATTTATGTACTTCTTGTAGTATCCTACAAGGCCCATGAAACTTCAAACTTCTGTCACACTCTGAGATGTTGGCCATTCCATATTTTCCTTTATCTTTTTTAGGATCTACAAAGACTCCTCCTAAAATAATATGACCTAGGTAGTGCACCATGTCCTAATAAAATGAGCACTTAGACAACTTACCAAAAAGATTCTTCTCTCTCAATCACTGCAATACTATCCACAAATGCTTGTCATGCTCCTCAATGGATTTAAAATAGATTAGGATGTCATTAATGAAGATCAAAACAAGATCATCTAGATAATCCATGCATACACTGTTCATGAGATTCATAAAGTTTGTTGGAGCATTGGTCAAACCAAAAGGTACTACAGTGAACTAGTAGTGTCCATACCTAGTTTAGAAGGCCATTTTGGGAATGTCCTCTTCTTTGATCCTTAGTTGGTGATATCCAGACCTGGGATCTATTTTAGAGAACATTGATGCCCGTTTCATCTGATCAAAAATTTCATCAATTCTTGGAAGAGGATACTGATTCTTGATGGTGACCCTGTTTAACATCCTATAGTCAATGCACAAATGCAAGGTCTCATCCTTCTTTACAAAAAAAGCTATTGCACCCCAAGGAGACACACTAGGTCTAATGAGCCCTTTGTTCAATAGTTCCTGAAATTGGGCCTTAATTCAAATATTTCAATGGTAGTCATCTTGTATGGGGCCTTGGACTATTGTTCAGCTTTAGGTAAGAGGTTGATAGAGAAATCAAATTCTCACTTGCAAGGTAACTATGTGAGTTCTTCTGGAAACACATCTTGAAACTCCTTAAGAATAGGATAATCATCTATATAAGGTTTCATATTGTTAGGTTCACTAACATGTACAACATATATGGTACATCCCTTCCTTTGAGCCTTCTTGATTTGCATGACTAAGATCTGTCTAAGTTCTAGTGGTCTTTGCAATCTATGAATCTTAGTTGGTTTCCCAAAGTCATCCAGACAACTAATATTTTTGTCATCACAACTCACAATGGACTTGTCTTTGGTTAGCCAATTAATCTCTAAGATCACATCATAAGAACCTAGGGGTGCCACATATAGATTGAATTGGGTCTGGAAGTTTGGAAGTTCCAACTCCCTGAAAAAGAGACAAGAATCTACCATCCGCTATGCTCGATTCCCATATTGAACCATCCAAGAATTAGCCATATGTCTGGGTCTAATGGGTAATTTAGAAACTATTCTTGGATCTACAAAAAATTATGTGGCTCTAGTATCTATTATAATGGAAACAGATTGGCCATAAAGCTTACTTGATAGTTGGATTGGTGAGGCTTGAAACTCGGCTTGCCTATTGTCCATCACCACATGGATCTAATGTTGTGGAGCCTATTGTTGGTTCCCTTCTCTTTGTTCCTTTATCCATTGCGAGCAACAAGATGAATAATGATCACCTCCATAAGTGTAGCACCCGTCAAGTGGCACTTTTTGACCTCTTGACCTATCTTCTTTGGATCTCTTCTGACTCCTATTAAAACTACTATTGTTGCTATTTGCATTTTTGTTCTTCCTGCCACCACTACCTTCTCCTTTCTCTGAAGAGTTGTTTCCCCTTTTTAGATTCTTAATTTTGTAGGGTTTATCTCCTTTCTGATTATCACCCTTCTAAAACTGCTTATTTCCAAACCAAGACTTGAAATTCAAACTCTTGCAGAAATTAGAAAGCTATTGCAACTTCTGCTCCTGTTTGGTGGCCTTCTCAAAGACCTCTTCTATAGTAAAGGGATTATGAGTATCCACCTCCACTCCAATTTGGGGCCTTAATCCTAATATGAACTTTTGAATTTGAAAGTGTTCATCTATTTGGTACTGTGGCATGAATTTGAGTAAATGGGTAAAATTTTCCCAATATTAAGACACAAACATACTTCCTTGGGTTAGTTTTTGGAACTCAATCATCTTCCTATCAAAAAAGTGTTAAGGAAGCCACCTTTTTAAAAAGAAATTGAAGGAATTTTTCCCATGTAGTTTCTCCTGGTAGTAGTTTTCATTCTGCCATCTCATTTCCCACCATGTGGTTGCCTCTCTAGAGAGTTGGTAAGTAGACCAAACTGCTTCAGTTTTATTAGATAGATTTCATAACCCAAAATAATTTTTTGTTTCTATTATCCATGATTCTGCTTCATCTCTGATGGTGGGTATGTGCAGGATCATCATGGAAAAAACAAGCCCTTAAGTGGCAATAAAAAGACAAAAATCAGAGTTAGACAACTTGACGTAAAAATTTGAATAAGTTATCTATATTATTTCAAAAAAATGTAAAAATAGAATCTGTAGCAAATTGAATGTAGTTTCTAAACTACTAGACCTTTATTTATAAAAAAAAGAATCTATTTGGTGAAAATTTGAAATTTCAATGCAATAGTATTTAAATTTTAGGGTAAAAATAAGAAGTAGGTGTCTGTCTGACCACCCTAACCACAATAAAATGATAATATTTTTTTATAACCTTTTAAATATAAGTAGAGGACTCATGTTCTGATGTGATGCATATTTTTTAATAATTTTTTTCCAAGAAAATAATTAATTATGATTTTTTTATTACAAATTTTAAAAAATATAAAAGCTCGTTTGTCTAACCACCTTAATGTGGTAAAAAATTAATGAAATTAATTTTTTTAGTTTTTAATCCTATAGTATGCAAAGCATAGAATGTGATGCATGTTTCAGATTCAAAAAATGTGATACCATTTGAAAGTTATAGATGTTTTTCAATCAGCCTATCAATCAGGACTTTATTCGTAATTCTAATATAAAATGAATAATAATTATTTATTAAATTTAAAGTAAATCATAATTTATATTGGTGGAAAGCTGATAATCTCCTCTAAAAACCCTTTTCGTTTCATCAATTTTGGGTAAAAGAAAAGTCGTCAGCCACATGGACTATCATATGGCTTACATATCGCCATGTTTTGGCCCATCATGATCCTGCACATACCCTGGTCCTTCCATCCAATTTCGGCGAATCTACCCTCTTAAGATCCTTGCCAAGCTGCACTTTAATTCTTGCTCAGTTATTGCCACCTTGATCCTTGTTTCCTTGTGGATGTTCCTTATTCCTCGAGTTTTTATCCTCTCACACACTTATGAGTTCTTGTTCCAAATGGTCCATCCTATTCTCTTGTCGATTCAAGAGGTTGATGATTCAGTCCAACTTCTCATTCTGACAATCATTTCTCCCACCTCTAGTTCCTCCATTTTTGGTGTTCACCATGATTGTTCACAATTGACCTACATCACAACCCTCACTTTAGTGTAATTGACACAAGATTCCATGTTTAATCATTTCACACACATAGTACTAAGTATTATAACATGCAATCTATAAAAGATAGTCAGGTTCATTCACAACAAGGATAAGTCTTCAAGTTCATGAATTTGTATACAAAGAAAGACTTCATTTATTAGTACTTGCCATTAGGCAATACTATTGCAATGAGTTTTGTTTTTTTGAGTTAACTAGTTATTAATAAGTTAGCTTTCAACCAATCAAAAACAATAATTTTTTTTTGAAAAAAACTTAAAATGAAATTTGTAAAGTGAACTTGTAAAATATTTAATTTTATAAATTATAAAAATTATTTCTCATGATTATGATTGGCTAGAAAGTTTTGTGTGTTATTGACTAATTCATAGGAAAAGTGAAAGTGAACTATAATTTTGCCTATATTTTAGAAAACACTATTATTTTGCCTATTTTTTAGACAATTGATCTATTATTTTGCCATTTTTTAAGAAACAATATTTCTAAATTTATTCGAATATTTAAATAAAAATCTTTGTAATATTAAATACTATATGTTTATTTTATTATGTCTTAAATTTTTATGAGACGTTTATTTTATCTATTTAGATGAATTCATGAACACAAATAGATTATATTATGCATATTGTTATTTAACAAAATTATTATATAAATTATATGTTTCAATAATTATTATTTAATTCTATCTTATAATTATATTACATAATCATTTCATTTTTATATTTTATTTAATATAAAATAATTTAAAAATTATTATTAAAATTTATATTATCTAATAAATAAATATAATTTAATCAATTTATATTATATTATACATATTATTAGGTAACATAATTATTAGATAAATTTTATATAAATGCATGTAACTACCTTTTATTCTATTAAACTAAAATATAGACATGCTTTATCCTACAATTTTAATATATTATTTACATCATTTTAATAAAAATTAGCATTAAGTGACATTTTTAAACCATTATGTTAACACTATAATTAACAAAACAAACATTTATTTTTATTGACATTAATAAAATATACATTTTTTTTATTAAATCTAATACTATAATTAAAATACTATAAAGGCAAGTACTAGCCACTACGTGGCACTTGTTTAATATAGTAATGGATTACATAGGTCCTTATTTACATAATTTCCCCCTTATTAGATAGTTTCTTCATTTTCAAAAAGAGGAAACTCTTATGGGTCTTCATCAGAGTCTACAATAACCTTCAAGGAAGAGGAAGGATGTGCAAATAGACACTCCTCTTCTTTTGTCAAAATGGGTGCATTTGGTCTGCACCTTAAAGGCCAGTCTTGCACAATAGAAGGTTTCTTGGTTTGAGTAGTTTGTTTAGACTCTTTAATCTATTCCCTTTTCTAGATTCAATTGGGTAAGAGCATGATCCAAGGTTTCGTCATTAGGGATTTTAGGTTTGACCTCAAGTTTTGTGTTTTCATCAACAAGTTGCCTTTTGTAAGTCCTAACCACTTTTCCCTTATTTTTCCCAGACTTGGACTTCCCCATACCTACATTCAATTCAGATTTTTTATTTACATGATAACTCAAAATAAAATAAGGGTCGAATAACCCTAATTCCAATCTTTATGGGCTCATAGGCCTAGAGATGAACCCTAAGCTCTGATACCAAATGTAACATGCTATTCTCAATATAACACTAAATAAATCAAACATGAAAATATGCTAATAATTTTAAAGCATAATTCAAAAGCTATATTCTATCATAGTAGAATATCTTCAAAATGAGTTACATTTATTCCCAAATGTCATAATGTTGGGTTGCATAGTTTGACTAGGCTATAATCGCCAATTAGTCATTACAACTTTACATCAAAAGTAGTACAATGTATAATAATCATACGTTGCAACTCCTTGTAATTACACTTCAATGCCTGCCTGCAAATGATGGATGAGAACATGATTCAAGCACTTTTTCCACCCAACCTCAAAGCTACGCTTCCTCATAATTCTTCCCAACACAAAGAATACCTAACCTTGCATGAAATACTTAGCAAAAGAAATTGAAATGCAAGGTGGAATCTAGTGTGTGCCTAACATAACTACATGAATTTCTATCCAAAATTAGAACATGCAAGATCAATGTTAGGAAATGACAGAGATCTTAATCATAAAACTAGTCCATTCAATATTATGGGCTACAAAAGCTTGGCCAAGCATATGCTGCATATTGCAAATAAATGATAGATTTTGGAAAAGAAAAATCTCTACCCTCTGTTAATTCATTTTTAACACCCATCCCGAAAGGCAACTTTCTACATGCATAAGGAAACACCCTTCCCTACTAAGCTTTTAACTTGAAAACATATAATTTGGTTTGCAATAGGTTACCCTAGCCAACCTTGTTATGTTTAAATAAAATAAAAATTCCACAAGCACAATTTTTATATGATTAATTAAGTAGCCTTGAAGTCAAGAAGATTCTTGCATAGTGAACTAAACCAGATTTGATACTTCTTGTACATTATGCAATAGATAATCAGTCTTATTAACATGATCTCTATTCATCAAATAAATGAAATATTCATACACATCTTGCAATACATGCAACGACATACTAATACATATATTTCCTCTCTTCTTCCTTCACAAAATGAAACATGCATCATTCAAATAAAGAAAATAAGTTGCTTAAAAGAAGGTATATCACATGTATGTGTATATACATAATTAGTTTATCTATATACACATATATTTACTTCATTTGCAGTATTTATGTATGCATATACATTCTTTTTAAAAAAAGTAACAGAAAGGAATCTATATTTCATGCAGATCTTTACATTTCCATATCTATATGATGTACAAAAAGAAAACATCTTGGAAAGGAATTCGACCTTTTTTATCAAAGGAAAAAAAAAATGTATATCAGAAGAAAATCCAATAAAATTTTTGACCTTATCCAAGAAGTGTCTAAAATGCATAGGTATTACTTCAAATACATTGATCTTCTTTCAGAATAATCTCAAACAATTAAGAGAAATTAAAAGAACATTATTATAATTTTACTTTATACATTCATTCCCAATTTAGTTAATTATGAATATTCACTTTTAGAGAACACATAATTTATTTGAAAACAAATTATTTAAGAACACGTTTGTGCCTATCATTCAAACCGGGTTAATATGGTTATTCAAAAACCTTTGGTCAGGCCCTAGATGGTAGTTGGAGAATTATGACATGTGAGTTAATCTAGAAATGCACCATAGTTGATTAATAAATGAGGGTGTTTGTTCTGGAACCATCTTGTGGTTGACCTCGTCTTGAGATCACCATTGTTGCAGATAGCGCTCTAACATGCCTAGCCTTCTCTCAGAGTGTTACGAAATGACAAAGAGAACAACAAAAGAATACAGACACAAATGAGCGTTAATTTCCCATAGTATCCTAACTATACTCTGCTAAAACTTGAATGACAATAGGAAAATAGAAGTCAGTGAACAACAGAGTTGAAGGAATTTAAGTTCAATGCTCAAGGAAAAGAGGTTCGTCGATAGAATAATTGCAACATTTCATTACCATCCAAGAAAACAGATCACTGGAATGTAAAATGAGGGTCAGGTTTCTTCCCTTTGGTGTGTTGGTTCTAAGGAAATAGCTCATAAAGCTTTGCAAATGTTCATCCAACCATATGATAAGAGAGGTAAGGGATGCTCGTTAATGGTTTCATTGGTGGCTATAACACAAATGGTAAAGAGTACACAAACTCTGGGTTCAACATGGAGAGTACGTTCACATCGATCGACCTATGCTTTTATGTAGGCATCTTAACTCTTCATGTAAGGGTGTTATCATCTCTGTATCGGTATTGTTAGAAGAATAGTAGTTCAGACTACTTAGTTGCCCATTCAAAGAGCCTGCATGATGTTTTCTTAGGCGGTAGGGGCTTTTGTGGTTCTTACAACATTTCTTCCTGAATGAAGACCCACGATCTCATGATTGATGATGCCTACAAGGTACAAGGAAATAAAGCCTTAAGGCAACATTCACTAGCCTAAAACCTATCCAAGACCCATCTTCAGTGTTCTATGCAAGAGAAAGAGAAATACATCAACCTCAAGTAAGGTGTGGATGCAAAGAAATGGGGGTTGGCTTAGTGGCTGCGAGCCCATAACAACATATCATTAATGATTTAAGATACATTGGTAACCTCTACAACAAGAGACAAGGATACAATCAAGAGTTTATTGCTTATCATACACCACTAAAAACCAATATAAATTCAAAAGCAAACATAATGATGCCACTATGAGCTAAAAGTAAATTTCATGATGACAAAATTAGAAAAACAAAGTGAAGGGAAAAAGCCAATGAAAGTTTCTAATTCAAAAAATTAGTTCCTACCTTATTTTCTCACCAAAATCCAATCGATGGTTATTGTGAGGAAAGGACAAGGAAACAGAACAAGAGATTCTCCCAGCGAGCCAAACTTTCTCTTCAAAGACTCGTTTACCTTCCCCATTCTTGGTGAAATCTCTCCTTGATTTTTGCTACCTTCCACCTTTTTGTGAGATTCACTCCTCCTTCCTAAAATCTCTATTTATTCTAAAATGGGAATGTCTGCACTATCCACATTCTTCTCACATTATTAGCCGTCCCCCACTCTTTTGAAATTAAAATCTTTATTTTCAGAAATTAAAGGCAGCCCACTACCTTCTTAAATTGCACTTTCAAATTATAACGCCAAGCAATAACGGTTACTTAACGTGTTTTCAAAGCTATTAATTCTAAAAAGGAATAAATCTCCAAAGTTAATTAAATTCTTTCATTTAAAAGTTATTATTATTATTACTTGTGGATATTAGTGTTTTTTATTTTTGAAAGTAAAAAGCATTAAATAAGTGAGGTAAAACAAATGAATTTATAATTTGTTTCCCATTAATTTACCAATTTAATCATTGCCGCATCTTTCCTTGTCTTTAAAACTAACACAAGACATTCACATAAAAATGATATCCTACCAATTACATATTTCAATGCAAGTACTATGATTTTTAGTGGTGTGTATGATCTAGATTCCAAATTGCTTACCAATTTTCATCTAGCTAAGTACTCCTACCTCAACCATGTTCTCATTCTTCAACCTGTTACTGCACTCGCACAAAATTGCACTTGCAGAATTTTCATCAAGGACCATTAATCAATATTCAAAAATAAAATATATTCATTACTTCATCATAACATTCATCCTTCATGTTTGATCATAAATTTTACACATATAAGATTTTTCAAATGACATTGAAATCTTAAATTTATCACAAGTCACAAACTGATAAATCTATTTTCCAATTATTCTAAATAACTTAACATTATTAAATGCAAGCAAAATTTAGATGTGACAGGTTTACACCTCTGAGCAGCAAAGTGAAGATAGAATAACATCACATTCAAGACAAGTCATATGCAACAATCATCAATTATTGGATGCCTTATCAGGATAAAGGAGTAAGCCTTGGCAAATAGGACATCTTGAGATCAAAAAAGATAGTAAATAATCTTGAGCAACAAGGAAATGTTTCTTCATCGGTAGTTGAGAAATCAGATCATGTTAGCAATACTTCCATAATACTAGGGGAAAATTTATCTAATGCAAACACCAATATGGGAAGCACGAAGAATCCTTATGATGAAACCATTGCCAATACTACAACTAGCCATATCATGAATCAACATCCACCCATCATCCCCTCCATAAATTGGGACCAACACAAAAAGAACAATTCCTATCAAAGTAAGGAGAAAATCATCCAAGCAAAATAAAGTAACAAAGTATAATGGACAAAGTAAATACAAATGGATGCCAAAGAAAAATCATCCCTCTCAAACTCCATTAGTCCATGAAACTATGGGGAAAAATAAAAAAGGGAAATGTATCCGTCAAAGACATCCACAAATACAAAAGTAAGCTTCTCAAGCAACGCACAAATTATATCAAGTGATTGGTCCTAATTCCACTCAAAATTTTGTTTCCACCCATCATTACTCATCTTCCCAAGTCTGGAGAGTCAAAGGTTCTAAACTATTAACCAATCCATCTCATATCCCTCAACGCACCTCATCATCCACTCCTTCGTTCATCATATCCAATTCTTGTATTGACCATGTGGAAGCAACCCTTCATCATAAGGATTTTGAAGGCACTCTATTGCAATGTGCACACCTAGATGAGGTTAACTCTTGCATCAACAAGACAAATCAAAATTCTCCAAAGTTACATTCATGCACCTGTATCTTAGCAAAACAACTCCTTCAAGTGAGATATCATTAGCACATTATGATAGAAGCATCTACATCAGTAGCACCGGGTGGTTCAACATGAGCATAAATATTCTTATAAAATTAAAAAAATTAAAAAAATAAAGAAAAGAGTAAAGATAAAAATCGTCCTCCAGTGAAAACCACTTTGATGGCGCTTTGGGAAAAACCTATGATGATAACCTAGAAAATAGGCATCATGAGCATAATTAAGTGTTTAGGTGTACTATTTCAGATCAAAGTATCTCATCCCCTTTGTGGTAAATCCAACATTCCATCCATCCATCCAATCCTTCTTTATCCAGGTCTTTCAAAATCCCTTGATCTTGACAAAGGTTCGATGCACACTTCAACCTTGCTCATGATGAAAATATTGACATGATCTTTACCATGCGATCTCATTGCCTATCTCTAGAATTATTCCAACAGTCCTATTGTGCGATACAGATTCTATTGAAATCTTCACATACTTATTTGTTCATTACCTTGATTTGCACAAGAAATATGAAACATTGCTAGACACTGGGGGCAAGTTCTTGCAATCTTGTTTTTGAATAACTCTTGATCCATGTCTTATATCTCAAAATGTGGCACCTCTATCATGATCTAGGTATCGTTTATCTCTAAAATCCAAAAACAGTTACAAAATTTTCAAAAATCCAAAAAAAATAGAAAATTGTCAAAAATCCAAAAACATCCATAAACTTGTAAAGTTCAAAATACCTAAACATCAAAAACTTGTAAAGTTCAAAAATCTAAAACATTCACAAAATGTCAAAATTTTAAAAACATCAAAATCATTTCAAAACCCCTAAATAGGTCTAAACATTCAAAAAATTCAAAAATACTAGTCAAACTATGTTGTTTTTATGCTTACATAGGAAAGGCCATCATTGACGAGCCCCTGAGGTATTAGGTCAATCCCCCTTAGGTATGGTTCTTGGTCAAAACTCTAAAAACTCAAAAACAACCTCAAATAACTATAAAATTTAAACATTCTTGAATAACTCATAAACAAAAAAAAGCCTCAAAATTTTTTAAAACCTCAAAAACATTGAAATATTCAAAAAACAAAATCACCTGTCTCATCTCACTTTCACCTGCGATAAATTTTCACCCATAATAAATTGATCGTCACCCTCATACTTGACGAAGAAAATAGAAACAAGTACATCAATCAACAAAAGTAAACTTCAAAACAAAATAAAAATGGAAACAACAAATATTTTACCACAAAAATCAAACTCTTCATCATTATCAAACATGTGAATCAAAATCTTATCAACAACCTAATCAGTTCAACTCATCATCATCCCATACAATGCATGTCCTAGGATATATTGTTTTGACAATGGGAATCATTTTAGATATTACTTTGGATACTTATCCTCAAAACACATCTCTTTGGAAATAAATATGAATAACATTGATTGTTTGTTCATTTTGATCTTTTCTCTTTTTATTTATATTATGGGTCCATTTTGATGATCTCTTGATGATGTCTAACAAAATAATTTAGAGAGATAGGAATGGGGCATTGATCATTGCTTTCATTTGTTGTGATTGTTGGATATTATTATAGTACAACCTCAAAATATACTTATCTTGTGTGTGCTAAGATAGTCTTAGGTAACATCATGGCTATGACATATCAGGTTCTTCATACCTTTTTTGTATTAGTCTCCTTACCTCGAGAGCTCATTCTTTCATGTCGTCATACAAGGTTTTCGTATGTTAGGTATGAACAAGGATACTCCTGTCTATTCGCAAAGTCAAAGTCCATTGCATTAGATACATTGTCACCCTGGTTCTTTATACCTTGGTGCATCGTGTCTATTTTCTATATTAAAAGTAAGGATTGCTATGGTTATTTAAGACAAAGTCCTAGAAGCAAAGCAATATCATATTTCTCATCGCCACATCTAGTAAAATCTTAAAATAATTATGGATTTGTTGGAATTATGAATCGATATCAATATAAATGAAAGGCTAATCAATGAAGCATCTCCTTATTCTATCCACATTCTATCTAGTTCTTACTAACATCCAAGTATCATGACATAACAAAAATAAAGTGCATCCATCTCACATCTATAAACCATCACCATAACATACATCCTGCATATGTATAACACGATATATCAAAAATTACAAAAAAGAAATGCATCCATATCATACATAACATGTGCATTATCATTATATAAACATATCATAAACATTTGTATTCACATACATCTACATCACATCATAAGCATAATAAACACATCATATTTTCATACATAACCATACACCATCCATAATGCATCCATAACATCCATAGTATGGCATCCTAAATAGGAATAAAACATCGTATTATGATCATGTCAAAACTCATCTCATATATATCAAAATCATCAAATGCCATGATACAAAACAAGTATGTCATATACATCAAAATATATACATGAGGCAATCCAAAAACTAGCCAATAAATGAATATACATCACTAATCAGGTTGTACATCAAAAATATGTTTATTTACATAGAGCTATCCTTTGCTCTATCAGTCATCCTAGTGGGAGGGCAACTAACATTAATTATCTAAAGCCCCCCCTACTAAGGGCCTGCCTACTGAGCCACTCGGTGCAACTCGACTCCTATGAGAGAAATTTGGTTATTGCCAGTGTGGGGGAATATATCTATAATACAATGTATGATAGTATGAAGTCTTTTCTACGGATTATCCATAAAGAGGATCTAGCACCAGTCCATATCCCTACATCTAAGCCTATATCTATATAGTAGCTCCTCAAGATGCTATCTCCATGTAGTCTCCTGGGCAAGCTATAGTGCTAACTATTGGCTCTGCTAGCACTCCTGATCACACGCTTGATGGTACTTATCTCGATATGTCTTGGTTATGTCCCTCTCCTAAACCATAGTGTCTCTCTCCCAAAGAGCCTAGTCCCTCTCGATTGTCAATATTTGTATGCGGGCATCCCTTAGATTTGGACCCTACTGTTGTTGTCATGGAGGTGGTAGAGTGGGTGGTCCTATTGGTTGCACTCCTGGTTGTACAATCACAAGAATCTATCTATCATGCTGACCTAGAATCTATCTTGGAACCTACCCCAAGACCTAACCATCATGTGGTGGATGTTGTGGAGGCTATTGTGGTATGTGCCCAATCTATACTCTAACTTTTCATCTCATTTGTCATTGTCCTGCACCATGACATCCTACTATATTTTTTAATCTAATAGGGGCATGTTGAGCGAACAATATATCATAAGCAGGTGTAGTACCTGGATCATCGGGTCCCTCTGTGTAAGCCCATGGTAGTGGAAGTTGTGTAAAGTCCTAAATAGATACCTGTAGATCCACAGTATCTCCCCAATCTGTCTCCCTAGTAGTACGTGCGTATATGAATATGTAGGTAGGAGGGAGTACTTCCTATTGATCACCAGACTACATAGCATCCCTATTTAGAAGGTATCACTCAATGGTATGGTGATGACAATTCATGATCCATCATGTCTATCTAGTGTAAAAGAGCTCCTACTGATAATCTACCCATGGATGTGCTCGAAGCTAGGGGCTCCACCTAAATGATGTCATTTCATCGGTCAACTGTCTCGAGTATGTTATCCTTGTCACTTTGGTATGGTGGAATGTAGTCGCAGATTTGTATCTATAAACTATTGGCTACTCCTCATCAATGTATGCCAAGGTGATGATAGGCATGAAAATGTGCTCCTAAGCCCAGATGTACAATAAGGTCACTCCAGCTGATAAGTTATGTCCTTGTATATACACCACCTAGTGCATATCATGGTATAAAGAAGCTAGTATCATTGGGCCCATGCGTATGTGATCATGTCATCGACCATCCCCTCTAGCACTAAACCCGAACCAACGATAAACTCTCAACTACGTCTATCTAGAACCAAAACCCCCATAATAAATCTGACAATAACTAAAGTTAAATCAAGCACAGATTTATGATATCTATGAAGATAAATCCCGTAGCTATCCATATCTAACATTTATGATATCTATGAAGATAAAGCATCAAAATCTAGTACTCAGAACATGGCCTCTAAGATGAGATCTATGTCATGGATAACCCTCACACCGTAAATCAGAACTCGAAAGATGCACCAAATATCCTCGAGGGTAATGGTCACCTCCCTGATCGAAAGGTGGAAATAAGAGGTCTCAGAATGTCAATGCTCCATCAGCGTTGTCATCATCACAAGGTGTGTGTGAATCTCTAACATATGTGTGATGAATCCTAAACCAATGGCTCCTAGAATTTTTTTTGATCATCCCCAAAATGTGCCACTAGGTGATCCCATAAAACTAGTTTATAATTACATTGGGGAAGGAAAATTGCAAAAACACTCCCAAAACCAAAAATTCAAGTTTTTAGGGGTTCACTCAAACTAGGGGGTTCGAGCGAACCCATTTTTCATGCTAGGTTCACTCGAATCCCATATGACACATTTTTAAAAAGAAAATAGTGGAAATTTTGAAAATAAAGGGGGGTTCCAATGAACCCCCTTCAAGCAAACCCCCCTTTGCTTGAAAGGGTCAAGGGGGGTTCGCTCGAACCCCCCTTTTTTGCTCTTTTCCCCTCTCCTACCAATTTTTTGCAAAATTTTACCTTTCAAAACTTGAGTTGAGGATGAAAATGGAGGAGACTTCACAGACTCAATTGGATGATGGTAGTCCTCAGAATGAGCTATCCATTGAATATAATTTCAATATGTTTTGGTTTTATTATTATTTTTTTAGTTTGATTAAACATAGGTTTTCACTAAAAATCAAGCTCTTTGTTCTGCACATGTGGAAAAATAATAGATTATCAAGAAAATTGAAAAATATCTATGCACTAGATATTGATGTCCTCGATCCAACAAAAAATATTGAATTTCGATACATACAAAAAAAGTTACATGTTAGCAAGTAAATCATGTCTAAATTGTAATTAGTTTGACTTAAAAACTTAATTAAGAAAAAAATATTCAATGAAATGCTATGAAACCAATTCCATGCACTAGATATCATAGTTACAAATCTAAATTCGAAAAAAAATAAAAAAATTATCTTTCATAGAAAAAAGTTATGTGTTAGCAAGTACATGTCACCCTTTAAAAATGGTGTTTACTATTAAAAACTAGTTTTGAAAGGAGATGGAAAATGAAGTGCAATATGATTCCAAAATTTTTGAAAAAAATATATTTAGAATCTACAAACAAAATTTTAAAATTCACTAGTTTCCATCATCTTCAAATTCCTCATAGTTCAGTCGCTATAGGTGCTCGAAAGTGAAGATTTAGTTAAAAAAAATCAGTTCAATATCCAATTTGGCCAAAAATTGTAAACTAGTATCATGGGATCACCCCTCCTATGATAAAACACTGGGTCTCCTCTCCCATGATTGTAAGGGATGGAAGGTCTTTTGCATGTATCACGTGTACAACATCAAATTTGCTAACCAATTTCTAAGTTTAAAACCCTAAACTAGCAAGTGTACCACTTTTTAACAAGTGTGAAGCACTGTTAAGTTGCAATTGTGTCGCCTTTTTACAAGTGCAGGAATAAATCTCAAGTGCATCATTTTTTGTAGTGCCTCTCCGTTTGGATCCTTGGATCAATTGGGTAATAAGAGTATATTTGTGTTGGTTTGTTGATTAATTTTTAAATGGTATTATTAATGATTGGCTAATCATTTATTATAGTTGTTAATTTAAAATGTTGTTAATAAATTTAAATGTTGTTTTAATTGAGCACATTATTTAAATGCCGTTAATTAGTAGTTTGATTTAACAACATTTATTATTGTTGAGGTTAATGCAATTAATTTATTAGATTTAATTATTAAAGTGAACTATGAGAAAATGATTAAATATTTAATTAAAGTATTAAATTTGTAAATTTAAATATTTGTCGATTTAATTGAATATAGTATTTTAATTGTTGACATTAATATTTTTAATTGTAAGAAAGAATGACATTTCAATTATTACTTTGATTTATTCAAAATTTAATAAAAAAAAACAGTTAAATGTTACTTTCTAATTTGAAAAGTTGGAAACATTTCGCATGCAAAGGATGCATAATTTCGAACTTAATGTAAAAGAAAAGGAAACTTGCTTTGATTATGGATTTGGTGGTAAAAAAATGTTTCTCTGGTTTTATTATGTTTTGGGGTGAAATTTCAGAGGTTAGATATTGATTTTGGAAAAGAAAATTTCTGCTGTGAAAGAAAAGAATTCTGGAAATGTAATTACATTATTTTGGGGGGGAGGGGAGAGGGGGTTTGAGATTGTTTTAAAAGTGATTTTATCATCGGTGTTGATCGGGGCTCGAAGGAGGTGTATGGTTGCGAATCTGTAAGTCTACAGTTGGTCCCTCCATACTCAAGCATGGGAATTCAGTTTTACTTTGGTTGCTTGAGAACATAGTTGATATTCAATCTCGATAGCATTTCATTCTTCTTTTATTCGAGTCCCATATTGGTGCGAAAGTACTCAGATTTAGAGCATGTTGTGGGTGCGTCCCTTCAACCTGAGTCGTTCGATATTCCTTTTTGAGTTTGGCAGCCTGTAGTTATAGTAATCCCACTGTTTTTATTCGATGAATCTATTTTTCCATCCAGTTCGATTCTGTGGAAAATCATGTCTCCTAGCATTATGTCCTTGTTGGTGCTTTGTTACTCATAACTATTTTTCCGGTCAGTTTTTGTTGACGGAGGCTTTCCGGTCATGAGTTCAATACTCAAGGTCAGACATGAGTAATAAAATCTGTAACACAAACAAATTTCTAGTACCATTCCGCAGGTTTTCATTTGAGCGATGTATATATCTAGGCATATTTACATTCAATACTCTGTATTTTACTAAACAGCTTATTAGACTTGTGCTTATGCAAAACCCTCTGTCTTCAGATAAATGACATTTCATTTAGAAAATAACAAATTCATCAATCTTTTAATAAAGAACGCAACAAAATCGGGATCTCAGCACCGTAAGAATTCACTATTATGTGATCTTTGCTAATAATACGGTAACCGAATAGACTTCCAGGTATAAATGAATAATGAAACAAAAACAAACCTTCCTATTTTAGATTATTCAACAAAAACTTACGCCTCGACAAATTCTTTGTGAAAATAGTGCAGCCCTCTCCACTCTCTACCGCGCCATCTAATGCTCTCCATTCTTCACTTTTATATTGATCTGCCCTTGTATCGACCTCTGTCTTTAAACATGTGATTTACTTTGTGATTCTCTGTTGGTACAGTGATCTCCCTCCTGCGCAAAAAGCATGCACCATTTCACGGAGTTCAATCCAAATCCATCAGAGGGTGTGTTTTAAATTCTTCATGTCGTTCCCTATTTGTGCTCATTCTTTATACTTCTTAAGGGATCAAAATCTTTGCAGGTTCTCAATTTGTCCATGGAGTATCCTTTGCTCTTTGGTTGTCTGTTTATAGAGATAATTTATATGGTTGTTACAAAATATATATATGTATATTTGAGGGATTAATCTTAAGTTAACATATTTACCTTACAGACATAATATACGTATAGGTGTATAAATAAAGGTATGTAAAATAGTTATCACATTAAAAGTTGAGTTATTATAGTACTCATATTATTCTGTTTGTTTATGTATATGGGTACTTGTATGTGTATTAAAATGGTTATAAAAGTTGTAATAGGATTAATTCGGAGCTAATTAGTAATATCTATAAATGATTATTTATGGAGACTTGTCTATTGACATATGATAGATGATAAGAAGAAATTTTAATTGAAAATCGTTTAATAGATAAATATATATATATATGAGTAGGAGTGTATAACCTATGTAATGGTATATCATTTTATTATATATATATATATATCCATATAACCAATTATTCCTAAAGCAACCTTATTCTTTTAACAATCATTTTAAATATATATATATATTTAAAATGATTGTTAAAAGAATAAGGTTGCTTTAGGAATAATTGGTTATATGGATATATATATAGGAAACTATATTGAGAAGAAAGGAAAATTTAATAGGAAAGGATTGATATATTCATATCAAGATAATTGGATTATCTTTCATTAGATAGAGAATGCTGATTTCTTTTATGATTACTTTACAATTAAATCACAAATTCCTCTTGAAATTAGTTATTGGAAATAATTGTCATTGTGGATTTAAAAGACTATGTTTGAGTATTTATGTCTCTCTCTCTCTCTCTATATATATATATGATTATTATATTTTGTATACCTGTCATTTTGTTAGTAAGCTTAAAAGGTAAGTGAATATTATCCATCATGATTATAATTAAAAGTAAATAGGATGTGTAAAATGCATAATGAAATACTTTTAATATGTTATATAGTAGTTAAATTATCTTAATAATAAATTCCGAATGGATGTAGATAAAATGTGTTATTCTTAAACATGTTCCTTTTTAATCTCTTTAATTATGTTATGATGGCTTCTTCATTAGTGAAATGATAAAATGTGATTTGACAATAACTAGTTACACACATATACTTGTGAGATAATAGTTTTTGGATGATTGTTGTTACTATTTAGAAGATAATAAGGTAAATACGATTATGTTTTAGTTGAGAAATGTTTATTATTTTATAAGTTAGATGTTTTGGAAGTTAAATAAATGAAGTATAATATCTCTTGAATGAGGACATGGTCTTTAATTAATTTATAGTTGAATTGATAATAGACGTTGATTTTAGGATAATGTTTACTCAGTTGCTTGTGATAAATAAAGTGTTGAGTTCTTTATGAATATGTTATTAGATTTCTTAAATGAATCTGTAATGAACAAATAAATAGAATGCAATTTATGGTCTATTATTCTTTATGATAAATACATAGGTTAAAATTGTGCATGTTAAGGTGGATTTTTGATGGTACCATTTTGTTGTTTTGTCCTCTTGAGTTATTTCGAGTTGAGGAGATTTTATTCATTGAATTCATGATTGAAACCTCTTGGGAATCCATTTGACGTTATTCGTCTTCTCATCTTTATATTTGAGTCTTGGGTAGACTGTTTTAAATGTCTTCCAGAGGCCGGGGGAAGTATTCATTTCTTGGTGATTTATATTTTGGTTTGATGCCACAAATATTCTTGTTTGGTCGAGATTATGCGGGTGTTACCTTGTTCATTTGCAATGTTGTGTTATGGATTATGTGCGAGTAGGTTCATGCCTCGCATGTGGTTGTACTTTTCATGTCTTGGCTTTATGAGCGTTAAGGTACACTCCTATTCCTTGAGTTGTGTTTTGTTGCTAGTAGGGAGTGTGGCTTCCCACGGGGGCCGAAACCCTAAGTGGTCTCCTAGGTAACTCGCGTGGAAGTTGATTTAATCAAGTGATAACCTAATAAATAGTTAGGGGGTGGGTAGAAATCACATTAATGAAAGATAATGCATTCCTCTCTCATGGCTCCAGCGCTTGTATAGGCTTGGGATGAGATGAGAAGGCTTGGAATGGAAAATCAACTACCTTGTCCTCAAGAAGGGTAAGTTAATTCCGCATGTGCAAGAATGGGAGTTGAGGATCGGTTGAGGTTGCTAGGGTGACCCAAGTTGGGGGTCGGTAACCTATGAAGGTCCGCATTGGGTAACCCATGTCGATCCATGTGATGGAACACTACCCTTAGCGACCAATATGTTTGTATTTATCCCCATTGTGGTTCTTTACCTCTCAAAGTAATTGTACTTATGGTTCTTTCACTTGTTGTCTTTTGCATTGTGGAGTCGTGTTAGCTTTGTACTTTTGTCTATTTTTATGTTGTGGTCCTCTTGTCATCTCCTAGCACGAGGGGTGGGCCTTCGGGTCCACATGGTCGGGTGGAATGTGCTACAAACCCATTGGGTTCCCCATCGATGATCGTGAAGTTGCGAAGATATACCTGTTGTAGTGGATTCCTGAGCTTTCCAGTGTTGGTGATAGTTTTTGTGACCTATATTTCCTTCTGATGGATCTCATTATGTATTCTTTTCATTATGGATGTACCATACTTGTATTGATGTACTCTTGTCTTTGTTAGAAGGGAAGCAGGATGTAATTGTATCATTGTATTTATGATGTGTTGTATCTGTGGAAATATGATCCGCCATTATAATATTGCACTATGTAATAAATGATGTTTGTATCATTGTCATCTCAATTGATTATGAATGGATGTATGTTTATCTTTATGCTATCTTGTGTAGTGTATATTTCTATCACTTTATTCTTGACATTTAAGTTATAACGATGTTAAGTGGTTGGGAACGAATGTGAGTAATGCAACCATGTAACCCCATGGGACTAGTTAGTGACAAGATGCAATTATCTTAATGTTGTATGGTTATTTAATGTATGGTTAATGCACAGTTGTTATTCTTTAAAAAAAAAATTGTTTCGCAATTGTTAATTGTTTAGTTGTCCTATGGGGTGTGCGTGGCAAGGCGTTACACTTTCCACAAGTACGCTGCAATATTTAAATTTGCATGTGCGACGCTCAAATGTAACTACATCACACTTTCTCAAGTGCATTGCATGGATCTAAAAATCAAATGCGTTGTTATTTTGTAAGTGTGCGACTATCCTACAACTGCACTAGGGTTTATCAAGTGTGTTGGTTTGACAAGTGCATGAGGTTTTTGTCAAGTACATCACACTTCTATAAGTGTATTGTTGATCGTAACAAGTGCACCATTGAAATAACAATGCAGTTATTGACTATTTTTGACCTATAAAATCAATGCATAAAA
Source organism: Sequoiadendron giganteum (assembly GCA_007115665.2). NCBI lineage: Eukaryota > Viridiplantae > Streptophyta > Pinopsida > Cupressales > Cupressaceae > Sequoiadendron > Sequoiadendron giganteum. The sequence continues at coordinate 422,290,057 of CM021101.1, read as the reverse complement.
GAGTGTACAAGTAAAAAAAATTGAGGTACGTATCGAGGGTCCAGTGTCGGTTGGCCATTGGAACTCACGAACTCGATCTACAAGGTGTAGTGGGAGCACATGGTCAACCATCACATTAGGAGCTCTCAAGGGTTTCTCTCTCAATCTCACTAAATTTCCAACTCAAAATGTGCAAATGAGTTGGGCAATGACCCCTAGCCCCTATTTATGCATGAAAATTAGGGGTTTTGACCTAGAAGTGTAGTGTAAACCTAGGTTTTCATCCTTTTATCTCCATTTTTTAGTGTGTAAGCTTATTTTAGTTGTTTATCATGGTTTTGGAGCTTAATTTTGTGTCATCTTTATAGTTGAACCGATCTTATAACCTTGTTGTGATCTCGACCTAAAAATCAAAATTTCTACTCGATCTCTCGTGGGGGCAGTATACCATCATTTGTTCCTTTTGTTGGGGTACAATGGGGCATCCAAAAAAAACATGAGTTTTTTATTTTTTTATTTGAGTAGCAATGTTGGGTTTGAGAAGCATCAATTCTTTGAAACAACACAATAAGTGCATTGTTTCAAAGAGGGGCAAAATGTAGACACCTAAAACTGTCCCAAACATATCACATACTTGATTTCATGTATTAGCACCATTTTCTAGTCCATTTCACCTAATTATTCCATTTAATTAAATAATATCAATTATTTAGTTAAATTCACCTTTCTCCTGTTAATTAAATAAATCAAATTTATTTAATTCATTCATTATTCTTCACACTAATTTCATTCTCCGTTGATTAAATAATTCAAATTATTTGATTGTCACTTTCCTTAGTTTGATTAAATAATTCATGATTATTGAATTAAATACATTTCTTTCATTTGCACAATTAAATTGTTTTAATTAATTATTTAATTGACTAATATCTTTCTAATCCTCTAGATTTTCCCACTTGCACAATGGATACTCCAAGGGAATATTTTATTTTTAAATTCAAATATTCCCCCCAATGGGAAATATCTCCAACATGCCTCCAACATATTTCCTAAAAATTAGGGAATTCGTCGGGTCTCTCATGGATTATAAGCCCTTGATCTAATCTTTGATCCATACCTCATGGATTAGCAACTGTTGGACTGATCCTTGATCCACGTTCACTCCTTCAATTAGATTTCATCCATTGATTAGCCTTTTTGATCCTCACCATTGATTCCAATTTCATAAATCTATAAATAGTATCCTTTTTTCCATGAAAAAGGATCCACAAGCTTTGAGTAAACTTACTCTATCAAATTGAATCCTCAACTTGAGAAATTTAATAACTTGTGATACCATTTGCTTGTCAAATTCATCTATTTTATTTTTCATTGATCATGGATTTGTCTAAAATGAAGCACTCCACATCCATGAAGGACATAATCCCCCAATGGGATTAAGGTTTGCATTTTTTGATTGACTTCCATTTGAATTTACTTTGATATTTCATAATTTGAAGGTTAATTTGCTTGTGTGGTCATTTTCATTGAGATTTATAGTTTAATTGGTCATAGCTTTGCAATTATTGTTCAATTTAGCTTTATCTGATCAATTAGGTTTATACATCTACACCTTGTAACTAATAGTCTCTCCTTTTAGAAGAATGGAGATCACCCTTGTTACCCAATTTCCATGAATCAAACTCTTTCATCGATCTATGACCTTGATTCCTCTTTCCCATTTATCAACGTGACATTTGATTCAACATATTCAATATCTAAAATCTTGTTATCTTTGGAAATTTGTTGACATAATTCTCTTCCTCTTACCATCTTGGTTCGCTAGAAATCTACATAATTTCAAGGGATTTATTAGTCCAAAATTCTCTATTTTCTTAACTTGTATTCCATGATATATTCTCTTATGCTCAAATGAACAACAAATTCCATTATTATATTACTAGATATTAAATATCTATTAAAATCATGCAGTTAGTTAAATACCGACCAATTCCTCTCATGGATTTTCATCTATTGATCTACTTATCTCTCATCAGATCTCAATCATTGATCAATATCAAGAAATCTATAAAACAAGCCCATCGTTCATCAATTCTCTCTCTCTCTCTCTCATCATTGTGAAGAAACTATACACATATTCTTAGTACTTTGTGCTACAAAAGTTGAGAGCAATTATCACTACACTTTTCTCCAAAGTACAAAGTAGAGAATAATAGAGCTAAAATAAGAAAAATTATGTGGAATTATGTGTGTGCAAGTTTTTTCTATATTTTAATATTATTGTAATATTTTCTTAATTCTCTATTGCTATGATCTCTTTTGAATTTGATTGTGAATGTTTTTTTTTTTTTTTTATCATTCAATTTTATAATAATTGTATAGGTCATACACTTATCACTAAAAAATATAAATTCAAAGGGCTACAAGCATAAGAAGACACTAATTTATCCAAATGTAGAATATAGTTGAAACACAAAAAAGGTGTAAGTAAGTATTCCTTATAATTTATTATCTTTTTAAAAAGTCCACTTTGTTATTTTCTACATGGCATTTTTCTCTCCATATATTTGATATATGTTTCAACTTAAAGAAAGCTTGATGTATCTAGATTAGGGGATAAGACCTAGTAGTTAGTAGTTGAGTGTGTACCAATAGTTGTGAGGGTATTTGTAATAGTTTGATTAATTAATAGAACATATTCTCATTATTATTTAAATATAAAAATATCAATAAATATTTAATATTGTGTAATAACTACCATTCAAATAATTATTTTAGTTTTACTTAACATATATCATTGATACACCAAAATGTATCCAACTCCCTATTCAACATTACAAAAACAAACACATCTCTCAAAACCTAATATCATTACATATAAAAATTTCATCTAAACTATAACATAACTAAAATAAAATATTATGTTTAACTTCATAAAATCTTTCAACTAATTTATCCAAACACATAAATATGATTGCCAACATCAATAGATGCGTGATAATTTATATAAAGATATATAAATTTATAAGTTAAACATTATTTAATTTTCTAAGTAATTAGTGATGCATCTCACTTATGTAATAGTTCCATCTAGCAAAGATAGCTTTTCGTCATCATATTTGAAAGCTGATACAATCAGGCCCTCTATTTTCCCTCAACATTAGTTGCTCTCACAGTGTACTCGGAAACAAGTTTTGCAAATGATGAAGATTTGTTCTCCAGGAGTTTGGTTGGAGATTCATATTCAACAACATTTCCTGATTAAAAAGAAGTATTCAGTTCATAAACCAAGCAGGGGAAGGAACATCCTTTCACAAAAGTAGAGGATTTGTAATTTCAAAGATAGGAAAATGGAAAGGTTAAGATTTCATACCATCACTCAACACAAGGACCAAATCACTATCACAGACTGATGGAATTCGATGTGCTATGGTTAAGACTGTGCAGTCACTAAGTTGGTTCCGTATAGTTTGTTGAATAAGCCCATCTGTTGCAGTGTCCACTGAGGCAGTTGCTTCATCCATGTATTTGTTGTATGAATGGAATTCCTTGAATCTCTCAACTTTCGTTTCCATGTTCCTCAACCAGGTCGCTATGTTTTTCCTCCATTGCCCCCGGCCCCTCCTGCTGTACTTCGAATTTATTTTTGTGTTGAAAACAAACCCAGAAGCTTTCCAGCCCCACTGGATGATCCACCTCCCTTGGCTAAGCAGCTAAGGTCTGATTATGTAGTTAAATGTATTTCATGTATTTATTTATTTACTTGCTGTATAAAAATGCAACTGCATAAAGATATGTTTAACAAAAATTAACTTGTAATTACAAAATTACTATTTTACATCAAAAATAATTATTAAAAATTTCAAATATGATTTTTCCTTATTTAAATAGGCATTCATTGAATTCATTTTAAGATTTTGATGTACATTTAAAACAATACATTATGTTTAAGGATTAAACTGTTTTAATTTGAAGAATAAGAACCACGTCTAAAAAATTAAAATCTTAAAATTTGTGACAATTTTGTTGGTTAAGTTACTCAAAATTAGAATAGTTGATAATTGAATAATTTTAAGTTGCATTTTAATTTTCTCATATGTTATTTAATATTTTATTTTGAGGATATTCTACATCTCTGTAGATCAAACAAACATTACATTATGATTGATTTGTTGTAATCCATGAGCTATAAAACAAACATTACATTATGATTGATTTGTTGTAATCCATGAGCTATAAAAGGTGCATAAATAGTGCACAAATGTATGGAGAAAAATCCATGAGAAAATTATGCAAAAAATCTTATGGGAGAAATAAAACGAAGGGCGAGAGAATAGGGAATAGATTATAATTTTTTTGCACACAATATTTATGCCTGGTTCATTATGAAAGGAAATATAATAGCAGAAAAGAAGGGATATTAACATGTTGGGAAAATACTGCAGCAGAAATGCAATAGCGTGGAGAAGATACGGTCCAAAAAAGTTTGGAATATTTCTATAAGAACACATATAATAACAAAAACTTCTATTTTAAGGATTAAATATCAAATATACTTTACCATTTACACCAGTTTGGCCTATCAAGATAGAGTGTACATTTGGCGTTGAGGAATGGATGAAGAGTTGTATGACAAAATTTGATTTTGTGGGATATTTTTAGGGGTATTGTATGAGTTATATGGGATGTTTTGTTGTTGGGGATTGCTTTGTTATTGAGATACGTTTTGTTCTTAAATTATTTTATATGGATTGTATGAGGTATTTTAATTTTGTGGGAAAAATTATTGTTGAATGAATTGTTGTTGAGGTGTGTTTTGTTGTTGTAGAATGAATTGTTGTTGATGTGTGTTTTGTATAGGTATAGTGAATGAATTTGATTGAGATTATTATTTTGAAATGAATTGTTGTTGGGGGATACTTGTGTTTGTGGATATGTAGTAAGTTTTTGATATGTTGGATGTGGAATCTTGTTTTCTAATGGTAAGCGATAGAATTTGTGAAATGGGAGGTTAATATGAATGATTAGGATTATATGTTCTCCTTGTTATGTTAGGTGTTTGTGTAGCATATGGAATACTATGGGACACATAAGGTGTGGGAGTTTGGACCATGAAAGGATTATTTGAATAGTTTAGAATGTTTTGTGATAATGAGTGAGGAATGTTTGTGTTTGGAGGATTTGGTACATCTGAGTTTGTTTGATTGGACATGTATGGTGATGAATAAGGAATATTTGTGAACTAGATTTTGGATTTTTGAGATTGTTTGATCAACCATGTTTAGATTTTCATATAAAATATTTACGAATTGTTTGGAAAATGATATTGAATCTGTGTTGTATGATGGTATAGTTGGTTGACTAAGTATTGTTGGCATTGAAGGTTGAGGTACTGGCTCATTAATAACTTGAACTATATGTATGTTCTCATTTGATGGAACATTAGATTTCATGAAATGTGTGAGGGCTTATTCTCTAAGTGTATCTATGTCACAATATGAAGGTAGCTTAACACCACTGGATCAAAAGAAATGAGAGCATCAAGTGCTCTATCCAAGGAAGGATCTTGTTGTATTTCTAAGAGTTTCTCTTTAGTGAATTCCTTGGATTCCATAGATCCATTTGTGATGTCTTCTATGATGATTTTTTTTATGTTAAGGTTATATTTTTGGATTTTGGTATTCATGAGGATCAAATAGATGAGTAGGCATTCCAAACCATGATTCAGTGACACCCATTGGTGCCATATGATGTTTGAACTACTAGGATTAGACTCCATGGTTTTCTTATGTTAATAATAGGCATAAAACTGGATGACCTTATAGAATATGAGATGTAAAATGAAGTTTGGTAGTGCTATATGGATGTATTTTATTTCAAGATGAAATTATGAGAGACACATTAGGTCGATTTGGACAAAAAGATGGCGTTAATGTTGTTTGATTTATGAAAGATATGAAAACCTCTAAAAGTCAAGATGTAATCTAGATGTCCATTTTTATAGGTGTTGATGATGGTATTTGTTTGTACCATACTAATGAGTGAAAGCAAAGGGATGATGGTGAGTTTATGAACTTAGAAGTAGACAATACCACTAATCTAGTTTTATCACAAATATTGATGCTAATCCAACTATTTACTTGAAGATGTTGACTTCCAAGAAAAAGATAAACTAGGAGATAAGATGAGATATCTAAATAAACTTATGATTGATATTGGTTGTTGGTGGATTGACATTTTTTGTTGATTATGATGGTGTTTTTTTTCCAAAGCTAAAGATAGGTGACCCTACAAGTCTAAGATGTAAATGATATGAAATGGGTGTGAAAGTTAGTTTTCTATGTGAATGATGAATTCTAGTTACATGTCTATTATATTACATGTCTCAAAAATCCTAGGTTGATTTGCTATTAAATTTTGGAAACTAGAATTTTGAAGATTCTAGAAAATTTGTTTTCATAGTCAAAAGAAGCATTCTATATTTCAAAAGCATCATTGTGTTTTCTAATTACATTTGGGTAGGAATCAAATGCGACACAATTTATCAAATGTGTCATTATGGATATCTAATGTATCATTATGTTTGATCAAATGCAATAAGATATTAAATCAAAGACATCAATCTATTTCAAAAGCATCAGTGCATTTATCAAAGGTGTCACTATAATATAAGATGTGTCACTATGTAAAAACTAGGGTTTCAGACTCACAAAGTGTAGTTTTGATCAAATGCATTGAATTAGTCAAAAGCACTACAAATCAAACGGTCATTGTGTTTTAACAAATGCATCAAGGAATATTCAAAAGTATTGTAGGATAATCAATCATGTCACTATGATAGTAAAGGCATCAATGTAACTTCAAATGTAAAATTTTGATACTATTCCTAAAATGTTTCTAGGGTTTGACTGATTTGACTCATTTAAAGGTTGAGTTTGATCTATTTTGACTGGAAAGAGATAAAAAACAAAGAATAGTAGTAAAATGACTCCAAGGTAATATTATGATTGGTATTCACAAGTCTTTACAATAAAAACACACTAATAAGTACAATGTAGCTAGTATTAAAGGTGTGTCGTATTAATGTGGGCCTAATCCAAAATATCGTAGGTTCATGTTGATGCACTCCCCACTCAAGAGAGAATAGTTAGGTCTCTAGTGGCACAAGGGCTCACCTTCCTCCTTCCCTTGTAGGTATTTTACATCTCTAAAGAAATTATCTCTTTTGAAGATGGTACATATTGAGTAACTTCAAGCATGATAATGTACCTTGCACCACACTAGATTAACAACTGATGGTCTTAAGGTCTCTAATAAACAATAGTTTGTAGTGGCTTCAAGAATAGTGATCATGTCTAAGGATTCCCAAGTCGAGGGGGGGTCTCCCCTCTTCTCATCACCTATACAAGTCTCAAAAGACGAAGGGTCTTGAAACTTGGTTTGATGATGTTGGCCACACCTTGAGGTACAAATTTTGTTCTCCTCCCTTTATATATCCCACTGGTAAATGTGTTTGAGGTTGCCCTTGAGGTGATGAAATCCCCAAGAAGATACTAGGGTTTATAATTTTCAAGATCACACAAAGTGCAAGAGAAGAGCATACTTTTCTAGTACTCCTTGGGTATGCATAACATATGAAAGCTAATAAAGATTTTAATCTTGAATATTACACGAAGCACAAGGAGAGAGAATACACACTAGAATCCTACACCAAAAAGGCAAAAAAATCTTTAATTAAAACCCAATTGAAATGTGAACCAATCTATAAATGAAAGAATTTGAAATTGGCCATGCATAATATCTATCGGTAGTTTATTTTTATGTCTTTTCCCAATGTTTTCCAAAGCTGTAAAGATGTGTTTGTTCTAGAAAATCGAGAAAACATTAGGGTTAGCAAAAAATTCAAGAAATTGAATCACATGCATCACTATAAAACTCAAAGGAATCATTGTAAGTATACAAAGCATCAATATGCCTTTCAATAGCATCATTATAAATTCAATTATGTTGATCTACAAATCACATGAGTTATTGTAAAATTAAAAGCATTGATTTGTGTTAGAAGTGTCAGTACGGGTTTCAATTGCGTCACTGTAAACCTGGAAACATGCAAAAAAGAATGATCAAATACATTGATCTAACTTTAGAAGCATTGTAGTGGGTTGCAAAAGAATCATTGTACTATTAGAAGCATCAATCTATGTTTTAAAGGTGTTTATCTATATTTAATTATGTCATTGTAACCGGTACCCTACAAACTCAAGGAAATTCAATTGAACATTAAATTTGGGATGTGAGTCCCATTGTGCATATCAAAATGGGAACGTGAATAATGGAAAGATCAATCAAAGGACTCGAAAAAAAATAGGGTTAGATCAAATCAAAAAAACCTAAGAACCCAAATAATTGAATTATACCCATTACCAATGAAGTGATTTAAAAAAGATCAAAAGAAAGAACAATAACATAAACCAAATTAGGTATTCTTTTACCTCACCAAAAGAATGGAAAACCATTACTTTATTGTTGAAAATGTGAGATTATGCCTTAGGATATGTGGATTGATCATGCTTTGCATAAACCAATTGTACAAAAGCTTGATGATGATGTGCTATGGGGTCTTTTATTGCCAAATTGAGGAGAGATTTGATCAAAATTGGGGGGAGATGAATGATCATTGAATGCTTATTTTATAGATTGTCAAGACTTGAAATCAATGATTGAGGATGAAAGACTATATCAAGGGTTGAGGATGAATGAGAGCCAAGAGACCATGCATATTGAGGAAGAGTTGATTTAACTAAAGTTCCTTCCTTATTTTTAGGAAATATTTTTAAATGAGAATATATTTTTAAATTTGAATTTGGAATAATAAAGAAGGGATATTCTATTTTGGAGGGAATGTGCAACTAAATAAATTAAAGAATTTATTTAATCTTGGAAGATAAATTATCTAATTAAATAATTAAGAAATTATTTAATTATTGGAGGTAAGGAAGAATGCATGATATTTAATTAATTTTTATTTTTTTTAAGTTATGTACATTAGAGGACTTTTGGGAATTAATTAGATAATCAAAATTATTTAATTAAATTGGATGAGGGAAAATGATTTCATTAATTAAATAATTAAAAATTATTTAATTAAAAAGTTATGAAGACAAATATGATGAATTAATCAACTAATTAAAATTATCTGATTAATAGAGGAAAATAGGTTAGTTTAATCAAATAATTAGAGATTATTTAATTAAAAGGTGATGAAATGAGGTGATGAGTGATAATGACTGAAAATGATGAATTAGAAGAATGTGTGATGTGTTGGACATTTTTAGGTGTCTACAAAAAGAAACTATTTTAAAAGGGAATTTGAAGAATACAAGGTTTGATCTCCCTGTGCTCTTAGAAACTAGTAGTGTTGGGCTTCTACTAGGCGATGATAAAGAAAAAAAGGAAAATATAATAACAATAGAATATCAACATTGAAAATAGAATTATGGAGGTGGATGGTTTGTATCATGGAGTTATTAATAATGAGGATGACTCCTATTGTCATTATTTTACTTTAAATGATATCACCTCTATTATTGACACAATTTGTCAATAAAACAAATGAGTTGCATAAGGAAAATTATACCCACCATAAGATCCTTAAATTATTTTTCATGGAGTTCAATAGAAGTAAGATTAATAAATTCCTCATGGAAGAGTGTAACACTAGGGGGGAATTACTTAGAATTAAGGAGTATATGGTGGAAAGGGATGCCATGTACTCAAGAAATTGGAGGTTGACATTGTAGAGATTAAGTGAAACACTAAAAAGCATTAACTTTAGTAAGGCCATAATCACCAATTCCCTAAAATACATACAATATCTCCATGAGAAGGTAAAAACATTCAAGGGTATGCTCCTTGGGGATTAAGCACTCATATTATGGGTGGAAAATCTAAATCCATAGATCTGGTGGTACTTATTTAATTTCTAGCCTCCTATGACATTTTGGCCTTTTGAATCCCTAATTATCCTTTAATTTTTGTAAGGATGTGTCTTAAATTTGTGCATTAGGGGTCCTAAAACCCTAATGTCTTCCTAATACCCCAACACTTTTCTTTTGTTTCATCATTGACCTTTAACTAGGATTATCTATCCTTTAAGTTATATTATAAGGCCTCCACCCCATGTGATTACCGGGCCCTTTTGTTAGCTTACTAAGTGGTCCCATTTTTTAATATATTTTAATCTATTTCTCAAAGGATTTACACTCTCCTAGGTCTCGTAGGACACATGTTGGCATTTCATGCAGACCTGTTGATTCGTTGAAGCATTTTTTGTTCTATTTTTCTCCATGCAAGCCTATGAAATACCTTTTATCTTTAATGCACTATTGATTTGTGCAAGTCCCTAGCCAATCAAATTATAAGGTGTTGGCATATGGCATGTAAGTGTTGTCATTGATGGCAACCCTGGCAACCTTGGCAACCTAGGAAACCTAGGCAACCTTGATAGCATTCGGTCTGCAGTATAGTTTTGGCATCTACTAGCAGAACAAAGTAAAGAATAGGGCATCTGGTTACAGGCATAAAAGTTGATTTAAACACCTCACTGGATAGATATTTTGGGTTGTGGATCTCTAAGGAAGGTTTTTTTATGTTTTCAATATCTTGGTGAAGGATTTTTTGATGCGCATTCACTGGTAAATGATCTAGGAGATCTGGTGTACTAGTTTGTCAGTTATCTATGCTAGAAGGCCGACCTGGTGAATATAGTAATCACAGATGTATAAGGAGTGATTAATTAAATGTCTTCATGCTCGATTATGTTTTTTTGGGTCCTCTCTTTGTCTTAACCAACTTTGGAGGATGCACATAAAGAACTAATGATGGATCTGGCCGACAAGATGAAGGTAACTTAATATTTTATGAATCCAACTAATGAATGAGTAAATCCTTGTTATTGGATATATATGAGATATATTCTATCACTTTAGTGTGTAAGGTGTGCAAGGTATGTGATTAGAAGCGAAGAAGTGTGTAAGAATATGAATATGTGTGTGATGCAAGATTCAACAGAATAATAGTATGAACTAGTCTAGGTGTTGAGCGAAGAGCAGAGCAGAGCAAAGTGAAGAGCAGAATCATTCTACAGATCCAAAATTCAATCTATGAGCTTCACCGGAACTGTAACCTGGCATAAATAGAGGTTATCATCTTAGTTCAACCTTCATATGGTCTTAATCTGAACTTTTATATGGCAATGACCTTTTCTTTTGAGCAGTGAGCTCTAGGCAATGTGCCTGAATGCAAGTGCATTCCTTTTGTAAACAATTATATTTGACTACTCAAATTGTTGATTAACCTCCACCATGGTTTTTCCCCTAACAGGGTTTCCACACAAAAATATGTGTTATGGTGTCATGAATGATTACTTTGAATGCATACATATTTTCCTTAATGCAATGTTGAAATGTTTTCAAGTTTTAGATTGATAAAGTTTAAAATTTGTTGAACACTGATTCACCCCCCCTCTTAGTGTTCCCTTGAGTCCAACAATTGGTATCAGAGCACAGTTCCTCTGAAGAATTTTAGTAGCTTGAGGTGAATGTTGGAATGTAATGGACTCTAATAGTCTTCAGCAACAACTTATGGTGGCACTTGATGATCTTTCAATCTAAAGCAGAATTTAATGAATTAAGAGTGAATCTTAAAGATGCTAAGAAATTCATTTAGGGGTGATCCCACAATGCTGGTTTACAATTTTTGGGCAAACTTGACACTGAACTAATTTTTTTTAACCAAATCTTCACTTTCAGGCTCCTATAGCGGCTAAACCGTGAGGACTTTGAAGATGGTGCAAACTAGTGATTTGTTACATTTTGTCTATAGATTCTAAATATATTTTTTTCAAAAAAATTGGAATCAAATTCCACTTGTTTTTCCATCTCCTTTGAACACTAGCTTTAAAAAAAAAAAACATCTTTAAGGAGTGACGCTCACCGTATACAACATAACTTTTTTTGTATGAAGGATAATTTTTTTTTTTTTTTGAATTTGTATTTGTAACTATGATATCTATCACTTTCATTTGGTTTCATAGTGTTTTATTAAATATTTTTTCCTTAATCAAGTTTTGAAGTCGAACCAATTACAATTGAAACATAGGCGGACTGTATACAACATAACTTTTTATGTATGTATCAAAATTCAGTTTTATTATTTTTAGTGGATCAAGGACATCAATACCCAGCCTGAACATATTTTTAAAATTTTATTTTGATAATATGCCATTTTTCCACATGTGCAAAACAAAGAGCTTGATTTTCGGTGAAAAACCTATGTTTAATAAAACTAAAAAAATACATACATAATAAAACCAAAAAATATTAAAAATATATTCATTGGATAACTTGTTCCAAGGAATACCATAATCATTTGAAATAAATTTTAAATGAACTCATTTGATCCCCCAAAAGGTAAATCAAAAGTGATTTTTTATCAACATTTTAATAGGTGTAAAGGAGACTTCGTTGTAGGTATGGTTTAAAACTAGTGGGGTTCTATCCAAGGGGGTTTGATCTAAGGTGGTTTGATCAAAACTTCTTCAATTGAAATCCTTAAAATGAAACATTTTAAGGCTTAAATCATTATATTTTCTAAAAATATGTGATTTCAGCAAAAAATTGAATCTCCTAGAAATTGTAAACCAGCTTTGTGGGATCACCCTCAGTCATTGAAAGATCGGATTGTTAAATCCAGGGAGAAGAGAAAGGATATCTGTGATCAGATATAGTAGAAGGAGAACAAAAATATGGATGATGCTCACTTGAATCAGACCTTGAAGGAAATAATCGAAGAATGTGAAAAGCTTGCTAGAGACAATACAAACCTAAAACATGAGATGGAATCTTTGATGATGAAGATGACCAAAGAGATTGAAGAAAGTCTTGCTCAGGCCCTGAAAGAGAAATCTGATGAATGCAGTAGAATAAATGGGGATCTCACTCACCTGGAAAGAGAATTACAAAGAACCAGAAACAATGAAGAAGAACTTGGTAAGCAGATTGCTACTCTCAGGAATGATCTTGTCATTGCAAATGAATACAAAGGAAAGCTTAGGATCAATCCAGTAAAGCTTGATGAGCTGTCTCAAGGACAGAAGAGTGGAAATGATAACAAAGGTCTTGGATATGAAAAGGGAGAAGGTTCTAGATCGGGACAAAAGAATCTCAGACATAACATAAATGGAAGGTATCCGGTAAGACAACCTAATGCACAAAAGTTTAATAGATATTATTTTTCTTGTAATAAGTTCAGTCATACGTTTGCTCAGTGTAGAAGTAATATGAAGTCAAGAGTTTCATCATTCTTTGGCCAATGTTTCAATTGCAAAAAATTTGGTCATAGATCAATTGAATGCATAAATATGTCAAGTTACTCTATTGATAGAAGAAATGTTGAATGCTATACATGTGGAAAATTTGGGCATATTGCTAATCAATACAAATGAAGAAGAATTTAGTGGAATTGACAAGAATACAAGTACAATAAGTATGGTCACATTACAAGATTTTATAGAAACAAGAATATAGATAGAAGAGGTCTAGTATACAGAGGCAAAAATATAGAGAAAATTAATAAAGGGAAAGAAAAAGTGACTACGGCTGAAATCAAAGATCAGATGAAGAAGACATGGGTAAGGAAGAATGATTCTCATGCTGGAACCTGCTTCCGGTAATTCTTTCGGTAACTGATTTTAGGCCACTAGCCTAGAGGAATTTTTTCAAGAAAATCTTTCCTCCCCTATCAATGGATGGTGCCAGAATGTAGAGAATAGTTGAGAAAGTGTATTTATGGTGTACAAAAGTTTTGGATAACTTTTGCAAAAGGAATTCAGACAATTCATAGGTTCGTAGAAGATTTTTCAGTCGTTGTTTGAGAAAATAGAGTATCTAGAAATTGAGTGAAAATGCATTTATTGCAAGTGTGTGATCTAAAAGTCAAGTCAAAACCGTCATTTTTCACTTTGCATCGAAGAAGAAAGGAGAGCACTCAATGGTCAGATTTTGAAGCAGTGAAATCAATTCATTGACAATTCTCAGAATCTATCAGCTATTTCAAATTGATCTCAAATTCTTCATACAATTTGGTGTGCAGTTGAAAACCCTAAATACAAAAAGAAAATGGAACAAATAAGAGTGTTGATCAATCTAGATGAGTATAACAGTGCAAATATTAGGTCAATGAGGAATTTGTTATTGCATGATAAATTGAAGCAATTGAGTGAAGCTAAATATGGAAATTTAGATATTTGGAATGAGTTTTCGTACTTCGAAAATGCGAAATTCATCTTGAGAAGATTACACGATGATATCTTAACCTTGGACAAACCCTACATTATCTTGAAGGAAGTAATTGATAATTTGACTGTATTTTGCAAAGTCGTAGATATACCAAGGAAGAAATCTATCTGGAATAAAGAGGTTAAAACCCTAACCGAAATAATCGGATATCAGAGAGCCTTGATAATTGCGACAATCAAGAATCCTATTACAAAGTACATTGCACATTGAATAACATACAAAATCTTCTACAAAAATTGAGAAGGAGCTACATCAACTAGAGCAGTCTACATTTCTCACAAGATGATAATTGAAGGTCAAGACTTTGACCTATGCGGGTTGTTAAAGGATCAGTTGATGGAGAATGTAAAACTGACAAAGGAAATAGGCTACCCTTTCAGGTTTGATACTTTGATTACATGCTTAGTAATGTATTTCTTGAATTGCTTGCCGAAAATCGACAAAGTGGTATGGAAGGCAAATGAACCGGTATGCAAACAAATATATGCATATTCTAGAAGCTTGGTCGATTGGGAGTTAGAATTTGAAAATTTCTTTAAAATTATGCTTGAAATGTGTGGTTCAGTTAATATTTCCCTTCCGATAAGATCAATTGAATTTGGTTCCTCTTCCGATAGCGTGGATAAAGGACAAAAAAGAGGAAAGGAAATTGTTGAATATAGCCCTCCAGAAAGCAAAGTTCCCAGAATTGAGGGAAAAGGAAATTGTGGATATTCTAGATGAAGAATCTAATGAAGAAACTAAGGATCCATTGAAAAATAAATTTGAACTAGAAAAAGGTAATAAGGAAGAAGATGATCTGATAGAAGAAAAGCTACAACAGCTTATTCAAGGAGAAGGTGGAATGCAAAAATTATCTAGGTTATGGTCTGTTGGACCATCATATGATCAAGAAATGATTCTAAGCATGTTAAATGCTCATGTTCAGCAATGCAAGATTAGATTGGAAAGCTTGCAGAACATTTTTCCCAATAAAATGATTGAGTGCAGCAAAGAAACATCGAATTCTGAAGCACAAGAAAAAGAAGTTGGTGAGGTTATCTCTCATTTCAAGGAGAAATTCAAACTATCTCTTTCCAAACTGAAAAAGAAAATGAATGGGTTAAGGCAATGCATAAACTCAGCTACTAGCATCTACAACTATTGCATCTATTGGCCCCATGCAGTCAGCAATTACAAAGAGAAGATGGATCAGATTGAAACAAAATTGAATGGCATTGGAAAATATTTTGACATATCTCAAGATCTGAATGGCACCATCAGGAGAAGAATCTGAGAGCTATAGTCAACACACACAAAAAATCAACTCTCCAAGAACACTCTTGTGGATACTTTTTGGAAGGTGAAGGATCTAACCGAATGCAGGTTGGAGCAGATGGTGAAAATATTGAGGAATGGTGAGAAACTAGAAGAAGCAATTACAATTCCTAAATCTTTAACTGAAATTGTTAACAAGACTTCCAAGAATAATAGTTTGATCATTATTATTGGAATAACAGTAGATGCTTGGAATAAATTCCTTCCAGAAATGAAGAAAAACCATAAGATAATCTTCCAAAGATAGTAGTTAATTGTTTTCAAGTTTTTGAAGTTTTGATCAAAGGAGGAGAATTGTCGGCATATAACTATTTTGTCACTTGGTATTGGCATATAATTGTTTTGTCACTATTTTTCCACTGTTCACTTTTTATCTTCTTGGCATATGACATCCATTATTTGTCATTGATGTCAAAGGGGGAGAGAATGTAGTGAAAAATGCCTTATAGAGGGAGAGAATGCAATATAAATCTTAGGGGGAGAAAGTGCAAGAAACGTTTGGCAGTATACCTATAATGATTCTAACACTTAGTCATTTTTCACTAAGTGTTGTCATCAATGCCAAAGGGGGAGATTGTTGGCATATGGCATGTAAGTGTTGTCATTGATGGAAACCCTGGCAACCTAGGCAACCTTGATAGCATCCAATCTGCAATATAGTTTTGGCATCTACCGGCAGAACAAAGTAAAGAACAAGGCATCCAGTTACAGGCATAAAAGTTAATTTAAACACCTCATCAGACATATATTTTGGGTTGTGGGTCTCTGAGGAAGGTTTTTTGATGTTTGTAATATCTTGGTGAAAGATTGTTTTGATGCGCATTCATTGGTAAATGATCTAGGAGATCCAGTGTACTAATTTGTCAGTTATTTGTGCTAGAAGGCCGACTCGGAGAATATAGTAATCACGGATGTATAAGGAGAGATTAATTAAATGTCTTCGTGCTCAATTATGTTTTTTTGGGTCCTCTCTTTGTCTTAACCAAATTTGGAGGATGCGCATAAATAATTAATGATGGATCTGGCCGAAAAGATGAAGGTAACTTAATATTTTATGAAGTCGACTAATGAATGAGTAAATCCTTGTTAGCGGATATATATATGAGATCGATTCTATCATTTTAGTGTGTAAGGTGTGCAAGGTATGTGATTAGAAGCGAAGAAGTGTTTAATCATGCGAATATGTGTGTGATGCGAGATTTAATAGAATAATAGTGCAAACTAGTCTAGGTGTTGAGCGAAGAGCAGAGTAGAGCAGAGTGAAGAGCAGAATCAATCTACAAATCCATAAGTCAATCTATGAGCTTCATCAGAACTATAACCTAGCATAAATAGATGCTATCATCTTAGTTCAACCTTTAGATGGTCTTCATCTGAACTTTTATATGGTAGTGAGCCTTTTCTTTTGACCAATGAGCTCTGGGCAGTGCACCTGAATGCAAGTGTGTTCCTTTTGTAAACAATTATATTTGAGTACTCAAATTGTGGATTAACCTCCACCGTGGTTTTTCACCTAACAGGGTTTCCACACAAAAAATTGTGTTATGGTGTCATGAATGATTACTTTGAATGCATACATCTTTTCCTTAATGCAATGTTGAAATGGTTTCAAGTTTTAGATTGATGAAGTTTCAAAAAATTTGAACACTGATTCACCCCCCCTTCTCAGTATTCCCTTGAGTCGAACATAAGGTACATTGTTCATGCTAATATCTTAAGTCATCTAGCAAATCCCCCTCACTTGATTCATTGCTGACCCCCTTTTCTCTAGTAGCATTAAGTTGTTTTTAATGCATATACATTTTAAAGAGCTTTAATTTAACAAAAAGGCCTTTGCATCATAGGACCCTTTGTTCTGAAAGTATTTTCCCCTACAAAATAGTGAAATTACTTTGTTTCAAATAAAAAGCATCCATATATTCATATTTCACAAGCTATTACCATCATTGAGCATTATTTAGCCAAGATTTGATTTTCTTCCCCCAAAATCTTGAAATTACACCATGTGTCTAACCTCTCTCATTGCTAATGTTTCATGGAAAAATACACTATCAGGAAGGCCAAAAATATTCCTACTATGTTTTGATGAAGCCCTGAAATGATGACACATGTCTCAGATCCATTCAAAGAAAAGGTTCTTTCTCTCTTCATAGAAATGATTTTAAATCCTCATGATCAGTGTTTATCTTTGGAGATCAATGGTTCAAATTCAAAAGAAGAGGATGACCACTACTGGTCGCATGCTCAAGCATGCGATGACATTAATAGTGGATTTTATCTATATCTACAAAATTTTAAGGTTAATCACTTAATTACATTATTTTACATTACTCAGAGGACAAAGAGATTATACTAAAGAAAAATTGTTGCAAAATTCTAGGCAAATGAGAGTTTTTAAGAAAAATTATAGCTTCCAGTGAATGACATACCAGTGAGAAAATTCAACCATTTCTCTTATTTTTCAAAGTACAAAGGGTTGTTGGTTATCTAGTTTCAAGTGTTAAGATAGAAATTTAGGGATAGATATTGTCAAATTTTACAAAAATATTCTCCAATGTGTAAAATTTCCAAAACCCTAGTTTTCAATTTTAAAACCATAGTTTAAGAATTATGGTTGGTATTTCATGGCCAAGTTACCAAGATCGACTAAAAGGAAAAGAATGGTATGGGGGTCTAAATTTCTTCTGATAGAATTCTCAAAAAAAAAAAAAATTTATAGAGACCCTATAATCCATGCTTAGGGTTACAACCTTTTTTAAACATGCTTTCTAAAAATCCCTTGCAGACAAGTCTATGTGTAAAATATGGAGATTAGGTTGGGAAGGTTGGTGGTACCCAACGTATTCATAAATGTTGACCTAATTATGGAAATTGTACAAGCTTACAACCCTGAGAAGAGGGCATTATTCTTGAGGGCTAGAAAATTCTTGATGCCCTTGGATAGGCCTTATATTTGTAAAGTTTTAAATTTAAATCCCAATGCTTAGTTACCTATAGATTTGGGTACCCTTACTAGCGAATGTCAAAGGTATAGAGACAGTTATAGAGTAAAATGTTTGTCATGTTTCAAGCCTAGAGGGCCTAACATAGAATCGAGAAGGTTTGCAAGTGGGGAATTGGAACCTTTTGGATATGACATTTTTGAGGATTACTTTATGAGACATATTTTTCATTATGTCAAATTTTGGGCCTCGACAACAAGATTTTGATTCCAATGAACCTAATGGTGGAGTAAGTGCACAAAGATGGCTTCCAAAAAGGGGACTTAAGTGGACAACTATTGTCTAAAATCAGGAAATACTGACCTTGGACGTGAAATTGAGGATAGTTACACTCAAAATTTTGAGATGAAACAAGAAAAGGATCGAAGTGCTCTGAGTCTACTTTCTAAACTACTAATTTATTTTTAAAATGGTTGATATTAAGGGGTTCAAAAGAGGTACGTACACAAATTGGTGTTGTTTTTGTCAGAAAAACATAACATAGCAACTCTTGTACGACCCTCATACGGTGAAATTTTTTTTAGTATTTTTAAAATCACAACAGTTAGAAGTTAGCTAACAGTATGTAGTTGATGCACAATTTTTTTGATAGTTTTTTAATGAATATTTGATTTTTTACTAATTTATGAAGTGGACATTTCTTGAAAAAATAAAATTTTGGTCGTGCTACCCCTACAAATTTTGGAAACTAATTGAATTTTTTTATTTTTTTATAATTTGTAGAATGGAGTCTAGTTTATAAAAATGTAATTTATTTGAAAATTCGATGAATGGTTAATTTATAACAAAAAAAATACCAAACACTATTTTTTGGCAAAAAAAGACATACAAATAAAATAAATTATGGATGAAAGGCTTAACATTTTCAGAAAGTGAAAAAATTACATCGTTGGATAGATAAGAGAGAACCCAACATTACCCATGTGTTCAATTTTTTCGATATTGAACCACGTGCACTCCTGACAGTGAGCACGAACTCGATTATGTGAAATATGGTATATTTTTTAAAAACATGTCTTTGGTCATTGGGAATGCCTTCCAATCCTTTGGGTTGGTATTCCAAGGCAAATACCAAGCATAAGGCTCAGGAATTCCCAAAGCAAGATATAACGTGAGCGCGCTATAACACACTCGCGTTACATTTTAGTTTTGACATTGTTTTTGCTTCTGTGGGAAACATGTCAACTAAGACATAACGTGAGCGCGTTATGTCGTCCTTTATGTTAAATTCCAATATATTGAATGTATGCTGATATATTTATATGTTTGTATGTACATATATGCTTGTATGTCATGTATGCATGCTTGTATGTATGTATGTATGCATGTATGTATCAATGCATATATATTGTATGTATGTATGTAAGATTGTATCTACACATGTATGTATGTATCTACGTATTTATTTAAAGGGAGGGATAACTTAGAGAGAGAGAGAGAGAGAGAGTCTGGAGAGATGGAGAGGGGGTGGAAGTGAGAGTTTAAGAGAGAGGGAGTGGGAGAGAAGGGGTTGGAGTGAGAGGGACTTAGTTAGGTAGGGTGGGAGGGATAGAGGGAGAGAGAGAGAGGGGGGTGGGAGAGAGAGAATTGAGAGAGACAGAGAGAGACCGAGAGAAAAAGAGAGTTATGTAGGTAGGGCGCCAAAGGGAGAGACTTGAGAGTGTGAGGGGGGTGCGAGGGAGAGACTTGAGAGATAGGTAGTGAGAGGGAGTTTGAAAGAGAGGGAGTGAGAGAGAGAGAGGGAGTGGGAGAGAGAGGGAGTGAGAGTGAGAGACCTGAGAGAGGGAGTGACCTGATAGAGGTAGAGAAAGAGGGGGGTGGATTGAGAGGGACTTATCTAGGTAGGGTGGAAGGGATAGATAGAGAGGGGAGAGAGACAAAGAGAGAGTTACTTAGGTAGGTTGCCAGAGGGAGAGACCTAAGAGAGAGGGGGGGTGGGAGTAAGAGACATGAGAGAGAGGGAGAGAGTGGGATAGAGTGGGAGGGACATAGAGAGAGATGGATATATGGAGCGAGAGAGGGTGGTAGGGATTGATTGAACGAGAGGTACGTAGAAAGAGGGAGACGGTAGATAGAGACAATTAGAGAGGGTAGGAGGGAGGGAGGGAGAGGTGATAATTATAGATAGAGAGAATGTGATAGGGGTTGAGGGTATAGGGTTGAGAGATTAGGGTGGAGGACCTATAGGGTTGATGGTTTCTAGGGTATTAGGGTTTAAGGTTTGAGGGTTGAGGGAATAGGGTCGATGGTAGAGGGTATTTGGTTAAGGGTATAGGGTAGAAGGTTTAAGGGTTTAGGGTTGAAGGGTTTAGGGTTAAGGGTTTACTTGGTTGATGGTAGAGGGTTTAGGGTATAGATTTGAGGGTATATGGTTGAAGGATTAGGTTCAGGGTCCAATGTAAGGGATAGAGGGTAGAGGGGTAGAGGGTTTAGGGTTTAAGGATTGAGGGTTGAGGGATTAAGGGTTGAGGGTTGATAATTGAGGGTTGAGGGTTTAATGTATAGGGTAGAGGGTAGAGGGTTTAAGGGTTGAGGGTTGAAGATTGAGGGTTTAAGGTTGAGGGTTGAGGGTATAGGGTATAGGGTCGAGGGATTAGGGTTGAGGGTCCAATATTTAGGGTAGAGGTTATAAGGGTTGAGAGATTAAGGGTTGGGGGTTTAGGGATTATGGTAGAGATTTTTCTTGGATTTAATGGTGTAAGGGTTGAGGGATTAGAGTTGATGGATTAGGGTTTAGGGTAGAGAGTATTGGGTTGAGGGTAGAGGGTTTTAGAGTTTAGGGTTTAAGGGTTGAGGGTTGAGGTTCAAGGGTTTAGGGTTGATTTTTTAAGGGTTGAGGGTTTAAGGGTCAAGAGGGTTGAGGGATTAGGGTAGAGAGTTTACTAAGTGGGTTTAAGGGATGGTGGATTAGGGTTGAGGGTATAGGGGTAGAGGGTTTAGGGTTTAAGGATTGAGGGTTGAGGGATTAAGGGTTGAGGGTAGAGAATTGAGGGTTGAGGGTTTAATGTATAGGGTATAGGGTTGAGGGTTGAGGGTTTAAGGGTCAAGAGGGTTGAGGGATTAGGCTAGAGATTTTACTAACTGGGTTTAAGGGTTGGGGGATTAGGGTTGAGAGTAGAGGTTAGAGGATTGATCGTAGAGGGTAGAGGGTTTAGGGGTTAGGGTTTAAGGGTTTAGGGTTGAGGGATTAAGAGGTTATAGAGTAGAGGGTATAGGGGTTGAGGGATTATGGTTTAAGGGTTGAGGGTTGAGGGTTGAGGGATTAAGAGGGTATAGGGGTTGAGGTATTAGGGTTGAAGGGTTGAGGGATAAGGGTTGAGGGTTGAGGAATTAAGAGGGTATAGGGGTTGAGGGATTAGGGTTTAAAGGTCGAAGATTGATGGTTGAGGGATTAAGGGTCAAGAGGGTTGATGGATTAGGGTAGATATTTTACTAAGTGGGTTTAAGGGTTGGGGTATTAGGGTTGAGGGTAGAGGGTAGCGGGTTTATGGGTTAGGGTTTAAGGGTTTAGGGTTTAGGGTTGAGGGATTAAGAGGTTATATAGTAGAGGGTATAGGGGTTGAGAGATTAGGGTTGAGGGTTGAGGGTTGAGGGTTGAGGGATTAAGAGGGTATAGGGGTTGAGGGATTAGTTTAAGGGTTGAGGTTGAGGGATTAAGAGGGTATAGGGGTTGAGGGATTCGGGTTTAAGGTTTGAGGGTT